>CM060909.1:441089101-441106601 GCA_030737875.1 Allium sativum
CTCTTTGTATACTAAAGCTGCTAATGCAGATACTAATAGTGGATGAAACAAAAAATAGTAGGACTTAAAGCGAATCTACTGCTCAATATCGCTAAAATGAAATAGTGTAGCGGTAAAAAAGTACCACGGACTACAGCGAGAATTTTGTAGGGTTTTAGCGGAACTTGAACTGCACAGGGACTCTAAAGAAGCATCCAATTCAACGGTGCACCTACATTCACACCTCAACACACATTAAGAAACCTGCGTACCTTTTATCTTAATCTCACAGAACTGAGCTTGAACTTGTACGCTCTAATGGAACACGCACTGACCTCCCAACATATATGTCCAAAAAAAAAAAAAAAACGTGTAACCAAAAATCAATAATATTACTTTGCCATAGATGGATTATATTCAATCTTATTTATTTTATAAGGAAGGATGATATACCAAGTTTTGATTTGAAACTGGGTTAACTGAGAGAGAAAGGAAGAGCAAACAATAGGTAAATAAAATTGAAGAATGAGAATGAAAAGGTAGACAGAGTTGCTTTTTATTAAGAGACAAAATTGTCGACTGAATATAGGCAATGGGATTTACGACGAAGCCTTATTGAGGATAAGAAAAAGAAAGATTTGTATTGTATGCTTTGGTTTGAAATCATGTTATTTCTTCATGTGCTTTTGTAAATGACATTGCACTATAATGAGTGATTCAATCCATATCTCATTACAAAGCAACAAACACTGCAATTTAAGACTGTAAAATTTCCACATCAAACCGTTAGTATTTACACATCAGTTCCTAGTTCTTTTATTATTGATATCCTAGTACTGAACTAGTGCTTCCATATAGTGCAAAATCATAATGAATAATAATATATAGTGATGAATACAACTTTACAAATACCAAAAATTTACCCGTTCTATCATTGGCATGCACATCTGAAAATACAACTACAACTAGACCAACAACGCAGAGAGCTACACCAACAAACTTCTTCATTCTATATTTTGTCTTCAAAAACATCCATGTTAAGAATATGACAGACGGAATCGACCAGCAATCCAGAAGCATGACACTTGTCAAAGATGTGTATTGGTATGCCTTCACCACTGCGTTAAAGCATTTTAAAAATAATATCAGAAGTGAACAAACTGAATAAACTTAGGGTGAGAAATTAATTTATTGCAAATGCACATTCAGTCGTGGATGCATCTAGAATTTGCTTATAAACATGAATACATTTCATGACTCACAAGATGTATTGGTATGCCTTCAGTTATACGTTTATCACCAAGTGTCACATGACTGCTTATATATAATCGTCTTACAAGACATATGTCATGCACTGGCCTTGCTCCAAGTGATCTAAAAGTCTCTATACACCAACATTCATTCATAACTCACACTTCAGTTTGTGGTCAGTTCGTTACAAAATTCATTGATTAAATAATTTTGTGAAGGGGCAGCATAAAACCATGACATAATTCTCGTGTACATCATCATTGTCATGCGGCATGATCCATCACCATAAGCAATAAAAGCAGACCATGAACAGTCCACTGGTAATTGAAATTTGAGAATACTATGTGACTCAAAATTTACGAATGAACTTGACATGAAAAGAATACTCATTATAAGAGGAAAGCTCAGGGTTTGCAATAGGAACCAAATCATTATAAAGCAGTTAAAAGCAAATTTCGACTTTGTATAATAAGAGATTCAGGTTCCCAAAGAGGATTGTTTACTTACCAAGGAAATTAGCCTCAACGTCTACAATGGCAAGAAGCAAATAGTAATACCATTTCAACTGCATAAAAAAAATCATATGGAAATGTTGCAACGTGAAAGTTACAGTGTAGAACTAAAAGTTGATAATATAAGACTAAATAATATGCTCTACACTACCATAGAGATGCTGTTCGAGGTTCACAGGATGCCGATAAATCACCAAATGTTTGGGGGGGGGGGGGGGGGGGGCTTCAGTTTATAAATGATCACCATCTAATTTGTTAATGAACCATTTGAATACTCCATGGCTTTCTTTATACTGTGTTTTTTGTCAAGGATATGTACAATGATGTTGTGATTAGTGTGAGAGCATACGATGGTAAAATCAGTGGCTTTCCCATTAACATGGGACTACATCAAGGGTTGGCTTTGAGCCTCTACATTTTTGCCTTAGTGATGGATGAGATTACGAAGAGTATACAAGATGGGATTCCTTGATATATATACATTTTGCTGCTGATGTTGTACTGATTGACGAAAATAAGATAGAGGTTAATAGACAACTTGAATTGTGAAGACAAAATTTGAAATTGAATGGTTTTAGACTTAGTAGAACTAAAACATAGCATATGAAGTGTGCATTCAACGGTGTCAGATCAGAAGATGACAATGTCACCTTGGTTGGACAAGTGATGTCCAAAAACAAATCGTTTTAATATTTAGGATTAATGTTGCAGTTTGATAATGACATTGATGATGATGTTAGTTTTAGAATTTGAGCGGGATAGATGAAATGGCGACTAGCGGCTGACATTCTATGAGAGGAAAATAACACAAAAGCTTAAAGGAAATTTCTACAAAATAGCAATAAGGTATGTGATGTTCCATGATGTAGAATGTTGATCACCTAAAAGACAGCACGTCTAGAAAATAAGTGTAGCAGAAATGTGTATGATGCATTATGGGCATAAAAGACGGGACTGAATTGAAAATAACGATATATGTAACAAACTTGGAGTGCACCAATTGTTAGTTCAACACCGCTTAAAATGGTTTGGACATCTCCAAACGAGGCCTCCCGGGGCATCTGTGTGTGTTGAAATTATAGACCGCACTGAACCGAACGCTCAAAGAAAAGAAGAGGTCGACCAAAGGTGACATGGAAAGAAATGTTAAAAAGAGAATTGAAATATATACGAAGAGCTAGTGTCTGATAGAGACGCATGAAAATTAGCGATCCATTACCGAAATTGTGAGCTTAGAGTTAGTTTAGGATTAGTGTTGTAAGTTTCAAATTATAGGACCAATGAATAGAAGCGTAAGGTGTAGTGTTGGTCTTCGGTCCCTATTACTACCAGTACCAATATTATTATCATTATTATTTATTTATTTAATTATTTTACTTGACTTTTATCTTTACCTCTATTTTCACCTTTAAATCTTTTATTATTATTATTATTATTACCTTTTAATTGACTTTGTCCTTTAGTTTCGAGTTCCATCTCTAACTGATCCCAACTTATTTGAAATTAATAGTTTAGTTATTGTTGTTTATTTCATTTAATACTATGATGTATCCAGTTTACTCTTGTTACATGACTGTTATGTAGCTATTTGACAGTCATTACATATGTCAAATATTTAATTTTCTTATTAAGAGTTGCAATGTCACGTTCATGTACTTGATTGTTTGGCTTACAAGAGTTCATATTATTAGTACTTCGATAATAAAATATTTTAACTACTTGGATCATAATCAGTTAGCGATATTATTTCATTTAAATATCATTGATATATACAGTTTCACACTTCGAATTTAAAATGTTATATCGGTTCATTTTCATCCCAATAGAGTAGATGAGAGATAGCTGACGTGGATGTTAATTTATACTTGAGGAAGTATCTGTTGACAGTCCTAATTTCATTTGTGGGAAATTTCCAAACTCAAACACATCCTAGTGTTAGAACAAACTCGTTTTAAGACCTTTAACAAGAATTTTTTATTTTACAGTTTGTTTGCAGTATTTAGGTTATTATTTATTTATTTGAGATTTATTAAACCCAAATACTAATTAATAGTCTAATCACTATATTCAAACAATTCACCAACCATTTAGTTGACCATAACTACAGTAAAATAGCATTATATAATAATATAAATAAAGTAAAATAGCACTGCATGATAACACAATTAAATTCTTCTAATTCAATACCAAGAGCCGTTAACATCAAACTTCAATTAGCAAAATTTGTCCACAAGCAGATCCAAGAAGTTGTGCTTGTTTATCAAACCTATCATAGAATTTTTTTACTAATTATTATTAAGCAAACTGCAATTTTATTTTGATGAATGTTTTTAACTTGCTTTTTTTCTAATAATTCTCTCTCTCTCTCTCTCTATATATATATATATACACACACACACACATATATATATATATACACACACACATTTGTTAATTAATATATAGAAAAATAACAATGGCATAAACATGAAATAATTTATTATGTCGTTTGGTAGGTAAAAACCACAAAACAATATTTAGAATCTTCTCTAATACATTATATTATATTATTAACTGACATGAAACATATATCTTAGTATAGCTTATATCAATCAAGTAAGTTTTTAATACTATACATCAAATATATATATATATATATATATATATATATATATAGTATTTAATATTACGTTGCTAGAGCAAACTCATAAAAAATTTAACATTGGCATACTTCAATCACCATTGGTTCTGCATAACAATCATGGAAATTATTCATATCCATTGTTTCGAAAGGCAAAAAGTGTACGCAGGGCCTTTTTTAGGTCCGGGAATCAACGCACAAGCTTCGAAACATTGAGACGTCAGACTTCCAGGTAGAAAATGCAAAACATAAAACAAAATCGAACACAAAATAACATTCAATGTCGAATATTAAATACAAAAAAACATAAAGCATTTGAAGCAATTCAAAGAAAATACAATCATCCATGAACATTCAAAATTTAAATCCACGTAACTGGAAAAATTCAAACGATATCTTCCTCCTCATCCATAACTATGCTGTCATCCAAGCTATCATCATCACTAGTCTAAAAAAAAAACTTGTTCGTAATAACGATATAATCACCAACGCCATTATTCTAAACTCTTACACCCTTTCTTTCTAATTCTACCTGCTTTTGACCCTCCCTTTAAAAAAATAGCTGGAATTGCAAAACTGTAATTAAAATTTTATATTGAAAAATCATTATTTCCTTTCAGCGCGGATGGCTTTCGAATTTTTATAGTAGAATTTTTTGCATTCAAAAGTCTTACGTCTCATGCACACGAGGCTCACTTTCGTGCACCTTTTATGCCTCAAATGGATAAGATGTATGTCGTTCAGTAAAACACTGTTTGGACTACTCTTTTGAGGTTTTTTGGCTGCACATCGCCTTGAGGCTGGCCCTCAGGTGCGCTTCACACTTGCTTTTTAAAACGCTTCAATCAGCAATATAAGATGCTTGAATGATATACATAATACAATAAGATTTTGGTCTTTGGTCAGCCCATGCATTATTGAGGAATAAAATGACATATCTTCAATATACAAAACTAAATTTACAGTTCAGCTTTCTAATTTATCTTCCAAGTCATAAATTCAAACTCTCAAAGTTTGGGAAAACATAGTGTATTTATATGTTGAAAAAATTAAATGTTTTCTTCTTCTTAAATTTGAATCGTTTTCTCATCAAAGCTCACCAGCTCAACTGGTTAATGGTATGTCGCTCTAGACATAGATTCATAGGTCAGGAATTTGAACTCCCGAGATATCAAAACCAGTGTTTTGTTTGAATAAACTACTTTTACTATACATACATATATATATATATATATATATATATATATATATATATAACATTTTTTCAAAATTTTGAACAATTTTAAACTTATAAAAATACTCTGAAATTACATTTAAAGGAATATCTAGCTTAATAGAAAACTTGCATTGATACAAAATTTGAAATTTATAAAAATATGAACAATTTCAAATTTAATTTAACAAGTTGCATTTCTTATAAAAAAATGATTATTTTTAAAACCCAATGTTCAAATAATAAATTAAACTCATTGTTGACATCTTAACTACTTCTTCAAGAAGAATGTTACAAGGCTCGAATACACGAAACTATGTGTGAAAAGGAGAGGGTTGTAATATAATTTGCTCCTTGAATTCAACGATCGTCATTGTTTTGGGCCCCATTTCATAGGCTTCTTAGCTTTTCATTTCTTTGAAGGTTTGTCTTTTTTCAAAATAAATTTTATATTCTTTCTAGCTAAAACATTATTGATATTTATTATTTTAACATATTAAACTAATTATGAAAAACCAACAATTGGTTTCTCATTATCATATATTACTAGTTAATTCGCACATATCAACTAGTTCTGATCAAAACTTGAATGTTATTCAATATCTATTTTTAAATGGAAAGACAGAAACAATGCCTTGGGCAGTTTGACTTCCTAAGGTGAATTTTAACAAACATAAATGAAATGAAAATGTATATTTCTACTTTATATGAATTTGGAATAATCAAAGGCATTTACGATGTTTAAATAGCCAATTTGCAACAAAAATGATGTATTCCCAGTTAAGGGTCCATAAGTCGAACTACGCATTCAAAATGTAGCTCTGATCAGATGGATCAAAATCCTGGATCAGCACTGTATAGAAGCACATCACACCCGACTTTTCAAGCAGGTGCGTTTGACATAAGTTGAAATCAGAATTTCAATTTGGTTTAATGAGTTAATTTTTGATGACGGGTGTGGAACATAGCGAGAACAGGTGGCATTCATACCAGTCCTCCTGTGTGTCGGGATGTTTTTATGGGCTTAAACATGCAGAGTTAGTAGCAACACAAGTAAAACCTACCCGACGAACAAGAATAAGTGATTGGAAGAGAAGTAGGGTAAGTAGCAAACAAATTACCTGAAGTGCTTTTCGTCGGTATAGTACAACAGCTCCATAAATTAATGCCAACAGCACATAATTCGAAAACGACTGCGATGTAGGCGCATTTATCCCTAATCCAAAAAAACAAACACAAAATGTCCGATAAACCAATCCAACATCCAAAATACACCAAAACTAAAAAGTAATCACCTTTTCTCGCGAGTTCAGAGGAAGTGAATCCAGTAGAAGTGATCAACAGCGATACAAACTGACCCAATCCGAGCCCGATAAGGACTTTTTTAGACAAAAAATCGCTAATTTTCGCCATTTGAAATAAAAGCTGAATGGATGAACCTTAGCCTTCGTTGTTTTTAAGGAGACGTAGAGTGTGATAATAAAATCAGAGGAAAGTGACTGACGGTGGAGAGTAATTTGACTTTACAAGGGACTGATGTGAGCCGCTGGAAGTGGATCCGGGGCCCAATTCAATTTTGATGGATTCTTTGAACTGATCTTTTTTGTGTTCGCTTTAACTTTTTTTCACTTCCTTCCATCGTCCTTTTTCTGGGGAAAAGGAGAATTATATATTATGCTGCTTCATTGGCCGAAATTCTACGAGGTCAAAAACTTTGGACCGAATTAACAAATGCAACCCAGACCCAGTCGCCTATATAATCCAAGCATGTTAAGGTTATTTAACCCATGAAAATATTTACATCGACAAAACTAAAGGCTTTTTTATTCGTAAGAACAACCCATTAAAAATTTAACCATAAGGACAATACACTACAATAATTTATTCGGCCGCTGTTTTCTGTTTTTCATCAATCTGCTATCGCCGTCGATCTCGTCATTGATTATGAACGCAATTTTTTTTGTTTTGTTTTGTTTCGATCTCCAGCGATCATCTTCAGACATCCATACCAAAATCGATCATGCGCGTACTGATTTGGGAATTCGTTCAAAAGATTTGCCCTAATTTTGTCGATTTGCCCTAATTTTGTTTGAAAAACTTCGTCGATTATTGAAAGTGCCGCGGATTTTGATTCGATAGACAGTAAATATGATTTCGTTATTTTTTATTCTGCGAATTCGTCGTAGAGAATCAAACGAGAGAGATGAACGAGAAAAAAATCGCTGGAAAATATTTTTTTTATGGTGAAGTAAGCAGCAGTTTTTAGGTATCATTTTTCTATTTTTTTTTGGTATCATTTTTCGTGTTTTAATAGTTTTATGCTTTTGTGATTATAATTTTGGTGCTATATCAGTTTTCTACATGTACTGTTGCATTAGCTTTGCAACTCAATCGAAATTATGTCATTTTAATCAATCAAAGTGGGATGTAAACATTTTTTATATTGGTTTTCCTTTAAAATACCAAAGCAGTTTTTATGTATCATTTTTATATTTATTTAGGTATCATTTTTGTATTTTCTAGTTGAATTTACATCATAGCAGTTTTTAGGTATCATTTTTATATTTTTTTTGGGTATCATTTTGACTGTATTCACTGTGTTATGTTTTTTTAGTTACTTTTTGTTGCTGTACTATTGCACTAGCTTTGTAATTAAATTAAATTTATTTCATTTTAAACAATCAAATTGTGATTCAAACATTTTCTGTATTACTTTTGTCGTTAAAATATTAACGCATTTTTTAGGTATCATTTTTACTGCATTCACTATGCTATGTTTTTTTCAGTTATTTTTTGTTCCTGTATTAATTTTGTTGTTGTACTGTTGCACTAGCTTTGTAATTCAATTGAATTTATTACATTTTAATCAATCAAATTGTGAATAAATCATATTTCACTGTGGTGTAAGTAATTTTTGTGCTACTTTTTATTTAAAACATTACTGCAGTTTTTAGGTATCATTTTTTTTTAATTTTTTGGGTATCATTTTTACTGTATTCACTGTGCTATGTTTTTTTTTAGTTACTTTTTGTTGCTGTATTAATTTTGTTGCTGTACTGTTGCACTAGGTTTGTAATTTAATTGAATTTACTTCATTTTAATCCATCAAATTGTGAATAAATCATATTTCAATGTGATGTAAGTAATTTTTGTGCTACTTTTTATTTAAAACATTACTGTAGTTTTTAGGTATCATTTTTTTATTTTTTGGGTATTATTTTTACTGTATTCACTATGCTATGTTTTTTAGTTACTTTTTGTTGCTGTATTAATTTAGTTGTTGTACTGTTGCACTAGGTTTGTAATTCAACTGAATTTACTTCATTTTAATCCATTAAATTGTGAATAAATCATATTTCACTATGATGTAAGTGATTTTTGTGTTACTTTTTATTTAAAACATTACAACAGTATTTAGGTATCAATTTTATATTTTTTTGGGTATCATTTTTACTGTATTCGCTGTGCTATATTTTTTTTAGTTACTTTTTGTTGTTGTATTAATTTTGTTGTTGTACTGTTGCACTAGCTTTGTAATTCAATTGAATTCATTTCATTTTAATCAATCAAATTGTGATTCAAACATTTTCTGTATTACTTTTGTCGTTAAAATATTAAAGCAATTTTTAGGTATCATTTTTATATTTTTTTTAGGTATCATTTTTATGGCTTTGTGTATGCAAACTGTGGCAAGTAGGTAGATTTGTGTTGTTTGCTTTGGTAATTGACTTTTTTTGATACACAACATTAATTCTAACTGATACCCACTGTTAAAAAAATTAACACCCACCTACTCAATTCAAATTTCACAAAATTAATATTTATTCTCACCAATATCAACTGAGTAAAAAAAAACAATAGCACTCAATTCAATTCAATTATCACAAAAATTAATTTATTCTCAATAATACACAATAATAACCACTTGTATCATATGATACCTACAACTATACATAACTGATATACTAGGATACATTATTTTCCTACAGAATCTAAGTATATACAACACTGCTCCCCATTCCAAGGCATGCATTCATGCATTTACTTTTACTTGTACTCAATCCAACCTTGAATTCAAGTAAATTCCAGCAGCATGCAGTATCTGCAAGTATTTCATACATAATCAAAATTTATACCAACATAATACTGTAAATTCAACTAGAAAAATATAAAACTGATACCTAAAAAAAAATATAAAAATGATGACTAAAAACTACTTTGATGTAAATTCTTGTTGAAAATATAAAACTGATACTTAAAAAAAAATTGATATCTAAAAAATGATATGATGTAAATTCATGTTGAAAATATAAAACTGATACCCAAAAAAATATAAAAATGATACCTAGAAACTGCTTTCATATTTTGAAGGAAAACTAGTACAAAAAATGTTTACGTACCACTTTGGTTGATTAAAATGACATAATTTCTATTGAGTTGCAAAGTTAATGCAACAGTACAAGTAAAAAACTGATATAATATCAAAACTATAAACAAAACAGCATAACACTATTAATACAAGAAAAATGATCCCTAAAAAAATAGCAAAATGATACCTAAAAACTGCTGATAACTTCACTGTAAAAAAAAAAGTTTTTTCCAACGATTTTTTTCTCCTTCATCTCTCTCGTTCGATTTTCTACGACAAATTCATGAAATCAAAAGATCACGAAATCATATTTTACTGCCAAATGAATCATAGCAATCGAATTTACCCTAATTTCGTGAACGATTTCAACAATCGAATACACGCGAGATCGAGAAATTTGATGGAAGAGGCGGAAGTTGTTTGCCGGAGACGATTAGGTTTTGATGGAAGAGGCGGCCAGTGACGTGGTGAAAGTTGATCGTCGGAGGCGTCTAGGGTTTGACGAAAGAGGTGGTCAGCGGCTAGGGTTTTCAATGAAAAGAAGGAAACGATAAAAAAAAACGTAATAAAAGAGGGGTTATGTTGGGCTGGCCTATTTACAGTCCTTATGGATAAATTATTAGTGGCTTGTCCTTTTGGATAAAAAATTTAATTAGTTTGTCCTTATAAAATATTTCCCCTTTAGCCTAACGCCAAATAGTTAGATTTTAAATAACTAGTATAACCGCATCCTCTTTTGAAGTCTATCTACAACAGATACGTGTAAAGTTTCATAAAATCATGAAAATTAAGTAGAATAATATATGAGTTTTGTAAATGTATCAAAAGTTAACCAAATTATTACAAAGAGAAAAGGATGATTGTTCATATTCATAGTAAATCTTAAGTCGAAAAAGAAGTAATTTTCTTAAAAAAAAATATAGTTTTGTTCGTTTACCACTTATCCAATAGATATTGCATTTAGCCGCCCTTCCTTTGTTAATCTTGAAGGTAGGCTTTTACATTTTCCTACTTGCGCAAGCCTTACAAAAGAAAACATATGATTAAAGGCGAGAGATCCTCTACTTTTTTAGTTTTTTGATAATGCGACAAATGTTAATCCAATGCTTTCCCAATTATCAATATTGATGATTGCCAGATCAAGTGTTAGCCCTTGACTTTTATGTATTGTTATTTCCCAAGAAAGAACTAAAGGTAACTGAGTTCTAGTACATAAAGTACCAGAAGGTGTTTTCCAATTTACTATTTATGGTGGAATCGAAATAATATTTGTATCATGACGAAATCGAGAACCGTGATAATTATCAAAATTTATATTGACTGGTAATGGTAAGTCATTAAAAGAGTTTGATGACTATGAGTGTACAATATTCACAATAGTACACATTATTGCTCCATTAACTAGTCCATTTTGAATAGTAAGATTTGATCGTAACATCACTCGAGCACCCCACGGAAAGATAAATATATTTTTCTAAAACTTCTCCTCTTGCTACTTTTCTTTAATTACTAGTTCAATTAATGCTATTGATTTTAACAACGTGCACTAATAAAAGAAAGGAATGTAATAATATGATCAAGCCTTACTTTCACAATGTTGTCCCACATTGTAAAAATATGTACTAGTTACCCAATTCCAATCGACAAACAATAATGAATACCACAACACTTTCATTTTACAACAGTATTTTTATTCATCTTACAAACAGAAACAACTGACAACTGCACAGACATAATCACTTAGGGTCAGTTCGTTTGTTCAAAATGGACCGTTGGGTCAACGAACGCGCTCGTTGCACAACGGTTCCTTTTGAACCATTGTGCCAACGGCTGGAACTCCAGCCGTTGGCGCTCTCCTATAAATCCCCCCTTTCTTTTCTTCCTCACTTCTCCTACGTTGCTTTATTCTCCTACTTCGCTTCCAAGTTCTGGTAAAAAAAAATTATATCTTTCTTATATTTAGTCTATGTTTTTTTTTAAAAATTTTTTTGTCAATTCATTTTTTCAGTTAAATGACACATTCTTCTGTCTCTAGTTCAGGGTCTTCCAATGCCCCCATTGCTTCATGGCCTCAGGATCGAACTGAGGCTTTCATAGACATTTGTCTCAACAGTATTCATCTTTCGAGGAACCAGTAGATTTCTGACCGCTGTGCAGAATGAATTCAACGCGAGGTACGAAGACGATTTGACTCAAACCAAAATAAAAAACAAGTGGGATGATCTGAAGAGGGTCTGGACTTCTTGGAATGCACTGTTACAGATTTCTAGTGGTTTTTGGGATGCTTCGTAGGACCACTTGGACGGATCAGACGATTTGTGACATGGGCATGCACGCTTGTACCAGAGGTTTAGGAGACAGCCGCCTCTGAAGTTTCGGGAGCAAGACCAGCTTTTTGGGGGCTGCACAGACACAGACACCTGTAGTTATCAGATTCCCCCTGCACCACAACCCTTTACCTCGGCTAATGCAGCTATGTACCGTGATATTCTAAGTGGAGGGAGTCCAGCACCGGTTCAGTCTGCACGCAGGCAGTCGTCTACACGGAGGTAGTCGACGTGCGCCACATCTTGGAGAGACCTCCTCCAGAACCTGCCTTCGTTCAGACAAATCGTTTCTCCAATACGATGGAGCGATGTTATGCCCTTCTCTCAACCGTTACTAATGTCGACAAGTGGGAGATTATTGAGATTTTTCGCCTCGACCGGTCTATTTTGGAGGTGGTGGAGACATTACCTAATCAAGAGTTGTTGGGGGTACATGGGTTATCATCTTACAAGATTCTGCGGACGTTAGTAATTTATTGTATGTTTTCGTTTTATTATTATGTAGTGAACTGTTATGTAATATTAATATGTATTGAACTGTTATGTTTGGTTAACTGTGTTATTTTGCGTTAATTATATTGTTATTTTTTAATCATTAATTAATTAAATTACAAAATAAAAATAAAATATTCTGCTCAAATTCTCCGCTTAACGCGCCAAACACATTCTCCGCTAACTACAATTCTCTGCTCAAAATCTCCGCTTAAATTCACCGCTTCCGCTTGTGCCAAACACACCCTTACTCGACCAAGAAGCATATGCATATTATTTAAACATTTAAGCAACATATAGAGAGAATCAGTCTTCCTAGGCTGAAAACCTCATTGTTTGAATCATCCTTATGCATAACTCTTGATGCATTTGGCCTAGAACACCTCATTTCTCTTTTAGAATTTACTATAACACTTGGATTAGATATACAAATACTAAGGCATCTATAACATTTGTCAATTGCTAATTAACATCATTTGTTACCTGCATTTAAGAAGGAAAAAAAACAAAAATAAAAACACAACTACTTACTATTGTTGGTTTGCCATTTCTCCAAAATGGTATACCAATATCAATGCATACACAAGCCTAAGATTGTTGGGGAAATTTTTCCCAAAAACACATTGGAAATAAAACCCGACCTTGCGGAAAAACAAATAGGAACGGATTGATGGTGAGGCAAAACAAACAACAGATAGTCATCAGCAAAACAATCACAGATCAAGCAATAAAAGAAAGAACACAAGAAATTTATAGTGGTTCCACTAACATCTTGTTAGCGTACGTCCACTTGAGGAGAGGAGATTTGTTATTTTTCTACAAAAGAAAATATTACAAGACTGATAATAGAGAAGAAGAATAAGAAATACAACTTTGAGAGATGTACCATACATTTACCTAATCCCTATCCTTATATAAGGATTAATACTTGGGGTTAAAGTAATTGATTTATGGTTATAAATCAATGCCTAATTAATTCTCCAATCAAAGAATTAATTCCTTACTTCAATATCCCAAAAGAAACTTCTTCACATTCTTCCACTTATGTAGGTAATTTATTGCTCTGTCTAATTTTAGAAAAAAAGAGGCAATAAATTTTCTTATATCTTCCAAATCTTTTGCAGTTAGAAATATTATATTACTCAAATTAACAATATTTCCCAAATCTTCACTAAATGGAAACAATGTATCACCATAATCAATAATATCTTCCAAATCTTCTGCAAATGAAAATATTGTATCACAAATTCTAACAGTCTCCACCTTGATACTATATTTACTTGAAAGCATACCAACTTCACTCACATCCTTTTACTCTAAGCATCTTCTCGGACAAGACACCATGGCTACTTTCCCCAACGAGCTTCGGCATAGCCATCACCCGTTGTACTTTGTCAACAAACTCCGGCAATGCCACCGTCTGCCAACAAAGTGTTCAAAGTACCCCTTTCAAGTAAGACCTATAAATCTTCACCACGAAAAAAAACGTCTCCATGAGCCATCTCAACTCTCTCCCTACATCGCGCCACCGCGTGGCACCTAGCATTTCGATAAGCGATTCTAGCTCGAGCAACGCCCGAACTTAGCAGTCTGCAAAGACTTATGCATATCCACTACTTTCTCCTTTGATCTCTGACCAACTTCAGACAATCCCTTCTTCTGCTTATCAAGCACATCCTCTTGGCAAAATCCCACCTTGTTGAAGCTTTCCCCTTTGATCATATTCTGTCTATGCAGAAACTCATAGTCCCTTCTCATATGCCTAGCATTGACATCTTTTTCACGAGAACTATAGACTCCAATCATCGACTTTTTAAGTACAGTGCTTCCCCTCGGGAGATACAAATTATGAAACATATCTCCCTTCATCACTACAAATGCACCCTTAGAAATCCTTAGACTATCTTTATCAATAGTCACCTCGCATCCTTTGGATGCCAACTGCCCAAGAGATATCATTGACTTCCAAAGACCTGGAACATAACGGACACCTGTCAAAATGTGTATTACCCCGTTATACAAGTGAATCTGCACAGTACCTTCGCCCATGACTCTACAACTAGCATCATTTCCCATAAGAGTCAGTTTCCCTCTTTTTCTTTTAAAAAACTGAAATAATTCTTATTAGGTGTCATATGAAAAGACGCCCCCGTATCTAGCACCCAATGGTCTGATACATCTGATACTACTGTTGTCAACAAGTCATCAGACAAAAATTCCTCCACCTCAACCGATGAATTTCCAGCTTCAATTTTTTTCTTCAAGTCCGGACGATCTCTCTTCCAATGGTCTGGTTTCTTGCAAATGTAGCACTTCCCATCTCTTGGCTTTATTTTCTTCTTCTCCGCTTTCTCCATACCAGTTAGTAAGCCTTCCGTACTACTTCCTCCTCTACCTTCACTCAACCCTTCATTTTATCCCTCAAGTCCTCAGATAAAATACCTGCATTCACATCATCTACTGTTAGTGTATCTCCGGCATTGATAAGACTATTAGCGAAACCCATGTATCGCTCCGGAAGAGAACACAAAAGAATCATTGCTATTTGCTCCTCGTCAACTTTCAAGTCAACAGTCTTCATCTTCATCATGAGATCATCAAAGAAGCTTAGATGTGCCTTCACTGAAGTACCCACTCTCATCCGCATGGTGAAAAACGTCTTCAGCAAAATTAGACGGTTGGTTAGTGACTTCTTTAAATAGAGTTTTTCCATCTTGGTCCAAATGTCATTAGCAGTAGTCTCCCCGCTAATCTCTGAAATGACATTTTCTTCCATTGCAATTTGTAAAGTAGTAAATGCTCATCGTTCCTTCTCCTTCCTTTCCACGATTGAAATATCATCCGTCAACTCCTCAGGAGTAAACACCGCGGGTTGAACATTATTTCTCATTAGAATAACTTTCATCCTCCATTGCCACTTCTCGAAGTCTTTATCCCCATTCCGTCTTTCTATTGCTAACTGAGATCTTGCTGCCATATATGTCCCTTTGACATATGGCTTTGATACAATTGCTGAATTCTCCTCATCTCCTACCATAATGCCTAACACCCTTTCTCAATCAACCTTGTAGCTCTGATATCATTTGTTGGTGGAAAATTTCCCGAAAACGCCTTAGGAATAAAACCTAACCTTGCGGAAAAACAAATAGGAATGGATTGATGGTGAGGCAAAACAAACAACGGATTGTCACCAGCAAAACAATCACGGATCAAGCAATAAAAGGAAGAACAAAAGAAATTTATAGTGGTTCCACTAACATCTCGTTAGTGTACGTCCACTTGAGGAGAGGAGATTTTATTACTTTTCTACAAAAGAAAATATTACGAGACTGATAATAGAGAAAAAGAAGAAGAAGAAGAAATACAACTTTATGAGATGTACCATACATTTATCTAATCACTATTCTTATATAAGGATTAATACTTGGGGTTGAAGTAATTGATTTATGGTTATAAATCAATGCCTAATTGATTATCCAATCAGAGAATTAATTCCGTGCTTCAATATCCCAAAAGAAAATTCTTCGCATTCTTCCACTTATGTAGGTAATTTATTGCTCTATCTAATTTTACAAAAAAGAGCCAATAAATTTTCTGATATCTTCCAAATCTTCTGTAGTTGGAAATATTATATTACTCAAATTAACAATATTTCCCAGATCTTTTTTAAATGGAAATATTGTATCACCATAATCAACAATATCTTCCAAATCTTCTGCAAATGGAAATATTGTATCACAAATTCTAACAAAGAAGCACATCAAGCCAACAGAAGATATCTTGAAAATGCAGATAAAACCGAAGGCCATGAAGACAATCTAGCAATTTCCAAGCAACAACAAATCAGAAAAATTGCATGGATTAATTAATGATCCTGCCCTGATATCTTTGTACAATATCTTTGAGACCTCGTCTATTTTCATTGCAGGAGTGGCGGAGTAAGTAAGAATAATCTCATTTTGGGGTAAGCAGTAGTGCTTTTATACTGAGATGTTATGGCCAAAAGTAAAAATAAGAAACGTTCAGCTTATCTTCCATTACTAATTTCATCTTATAATGGGAGAGAGAATCAATGACCATATAACCACACATACCAAGAGATTCACGAAGATAAACCGAACAAATCACATGATAACCCATCGTCTTAGCACTACCAGCCCACGCGAGTTGTGCTGTATATTTTATTGCTAGCTTAACGCTTGTAGGCCATATAACTACCAACGTTAAATAATTATAATCGAAAAAGTTAGCATCAACTGGTCCAACTCAGAAACCACTATATATGAATGGATTACCTCTCAAACTTTAGCTTGCACCATGACAAAACCAAACCAAAGCAATGTTAAAAATTTCTAACAAAAATCAAGTCACATTTGTCGATTTCAAGTTAGAAACCATGGCTGTGATTTCCTAACGTAGCCAAATCCACATTATTATAAGGCAACCAAAATATATCATAAGGGCCACACGATAAATAAATGTCCAGATAATCTCCAAATTATAGGTTCCATGCTATAATGCATGATCATTTCTTGCAGAAAGATCTTCTATATCTTGTAACAAGATGTATGTTGTTTCAAGTTGAATCAAAATTACTTGGGCTATATTCTCAGAAAATATTTCAGACTAATAAAAATTAAGTCAGCCTAAAACCTTAAATTTTTTAAAGTCATAACTACTACAATTTCTGCCAAGAAAGTAACTATTACTATCATATTCGTACTAATGACACATATA
>CM060909.1:444111601-444529101 GCA_030737875.1 Allium sativum
CCTTGGCTTGACGTCTTTCCTCCTCCATAGCAGCGATAATAAGTTTTCGCCCTTCAGCTAAGCGGGTTGTTTCTTCACCTCTTAAGTACTTCTCCATCAGCTTGTCCTCATCAATTGAGTCAACCCCAGGTTCTGCTTTTTCCTACCCGACCAATTGGTCCCATGCATACACGAGGGGAAGAGGATAGTCCTTAAGCCAAGCAAGATTTCGATGACGAATCACCTGAGCAAAAAATCCAACCATAGCTTCACTGCTCTTGTCCAGCTCCCTTTGATCGTCTTTCAGCTGTCGTTGACTTCCTCAACTTATTGCAAAGCCATATTTGCATTTCCTTCAGCAAGAGCCACCCTCGATTCAGCTTCCAGTAACTTAGCCTCAAGCTCTGCATTCTTTTTGGCTAAGTCTGCTTTCTCTTGGGCGAGACGAGTACTCTCAGATTTAGCATCCTCAGCCTGCTTCTTTAAATCAATTCGCTCTGGACTATGGGACTCAAGCTCGGAATGATAGCGCTTTTATAATTCTTCTAGTTTCCCCTTATGATTATCTGCGTCACGTTGTTGCGAGAGCAAGTTTATCTTGGGCATCCTCCAGGTCTCTCTCAGAATTTTCAATAGCCCTTGCATCATACTCGGCGGCATCAGCCATAGTTTTTACATCTGCCACCAGATCGCTAATATTTTGGAGAAGGTCTTTGCATACTCTTTCATCTCCCTATATTGCCCATTTACAAAGTCTATAGTAGCCTTGACATCGTTGGCCCAATCAGGTTTTACCAGTATGAGTTTTGGGACAAAGTGCATATGCCCAAAATGGTGTTCAGGAAATTGCTGCCTCAGAACTTTCAGTCTGGCATGGTTCTCATCATTAAGAATAGCCAGTCTTGTGGTAGTTATGTCAATAGTATGACTAGATAGCTTCGTGGTGGGTCGGCTCTTTCCTGCATCCTTTCCTGATTCTGGTTGTTTCTCCTTTGGATCAGGAATCCTTTTTGAGGTACCATCTTGAGGAGTCTTGCCCTTAGATGGAGCAGGAGGCTTAGCGATGTGCTTATCCTTCTCATGGTGTGAAGGCTAATTCTTGCGTCTGTCCAAATCTTTGTGGTGTGGGGATCAAGAACAGGAAGACCGATAAGGCCTTGGAGGTCGATCCCTCCTGTCATCTCTGCCCCTACTCTCATGCCAATCATGCTTCTTATCAAGATCCATTGGGGGCATACTCGAATGAACATCTCACATATAGTATCGTTGCCTCACCATTTGTCCTATAAAAAGAAATGAAAGAATATTAGAGTTAACATTAACATAAAACTCAAGTGATGTGACGTGCGGTACTAGAGTGCAGTATGTTTCCTAAGTGGTGATTCCTCCCAAACAGACCAGAGGCTGGACTGAGGCCGGTATGAGTAGTCTCCCTGGACTTTACTGGAGTAACTTCTTCCTCAGAAGTGAAAGCAAGAGGATTGGTTGCAAAGTCATCTACGGTATAAAAGGTCTCGGGCAAGGGAAGATTTCCTAAATCCCGATATATAGGGTCATCAGCTGCAACCTTATCTCCTAAAGGAATGGCTGATGGCAACTCCTTTGGAGAAATTGGCCTCTCAGGGGTAGCTACGTCTTCAGGAGTGATATATTTATCTCTGTCCTTCTCAGCTACGTTCACTAGTTCTTCACCCAAAGTCGAAGATGGAGAAGGAGGGTCCCTAAGGGGTACTGTTGGATTTTTCGAGATATCTCCCGTCTCAGGGATAATATCAACTGGGGGTATGTACACGTAAGGCCCTTCTCCATGTCCTATGCTATGGGTTATGGAAAGTAAACGGTGCTGATGCAGATATTCATCCACCAAACAATCCTTGATGGTCAATAACTCTTGGTCACCATTAAGTAATTGATTCAAACGATCGAATTGTATTGGAAGCTTCTCTTGTGGAGGATTAGGAACTATAAATAGAAAAAAATCAACGCTTAATAAATGTAAGATAAAGGCTAGAATTGAAACTCGAAAAAATCTAAGTCCTTACTTGATTTGATCCATCTTCTGGCACACTCGGGCTGTTGCTTGATATAAAACCATTCGGGTTTCGGATCCCCAGCATTACTACTAAACGGGGCGGTGATAATTTTTCTTTTCGGCACCGATTCAAAATATACAAAGGATAGGGTGTCATTGTTTCGATCCTTGAAGTTGTAAAAGAAATGAACATCTTCGAAAGTCAACTCTTCACCAAGAATTTCTTTATTGGCTATATACAGAGTATACAAATAGGCGTAAGAGTTGGGAAGAAGCTGCATGGAGGCGATCCTTAATTGTCTCAGAAAATCGATGATAAATGGTGGGAATGGAGGTATTGCTCCAACAAGACACATGAGTCTGGTAACAGCCATATACCCTTCCGGTGAATTATGAGGACGATCTGTTTGGATGGTACCTCAGTGTCTCTTCGGAGAATCCCATGTTTTAAGCATATCCTTGTAAGTCTGTCATTATCAATCGTCGATTTGACTGAGTCAATAGGCGATTCCAAGATAATTGCATCCCTAAATTTGTTAGGGGCGCAGTTATCTCCTACCCCTCCTTCTTCTTCCTCGCCTAGGGAAACATTATCCCTAGACGATGCTTCACTATCCTGAATCCCCATTTCATAATCTGGGCCTTTACTATCCCAGTCTGGATCGAAAGTAGAAGATACATCCTCAATGACAGGATTCTCGGATGTCCCCACAACATCTCTTCTTTCTGCTAATCTAGATGAGCGTCTCTCTGTCATATCTGATGTACTATTGAAGAAACAATAGCAAGGATTAGAGTAAAGTTGCCTGCGTCCCTCTGTGTATGTGTGTGAACTAAATTGTGAATGCAGTGCTAAAGTGAAAAAAATAAGAAGTCAGCATTAATTAAAAGGAGCATGAAGCAAAGTTGCGTGTTAGCCAAATCTACAAAGTCTAGCTAAAAAGGCTCTATCCTAACTGTCCCTGTGTTGGCAAGTAATGCTTAAATCTTGGTTAGATCGAATTAAGTTCATTATGCTTCATGTTGGATGTTCAGTTTAGATCGAGCATCTATGAAGAAAAGGATTCGAGTCGGAAGGTAAGGCCTCATATGGTTTGGAACAGCAACTCGTGTCCTGCAGACAGATTGGTTCGGGTCTCGAATTGGCTCTTTAAACAATCCGGTTCGGACCGAATATATGCAAATAGAGGCATGTTGGTTCTATCGTCATTCTAGAGCGGATCGGATCAGGTGTGTGGACTGATTGGGATCGGATTGGATACCAGAACCACGAACCGAACCCAATAATGCCCACACGCCAAAACCTCTCCATCTAATCTAACTTTCCCCTATAATTACTATCGCCTTCTTCGAACCGAACCGACGCCTTGAGCCAAAATCCAACTACTCCTGAATTTTCCATTCTACCAAGATCTGATCCCCTTCTTTTCTTCTTCCTTCCTGCCTCTTCAACACCATATAACCCATTTGCCTAAAAAACCCGCTTATAACCAAGTTCACATGAATCAACATGTCCAACTCCAGCTCCAACCTCCTCCATAGCCACCTCGAAGCGGTGACTAAACTGCCAGCGACGATGGCAAGGGGACAGGAGGCTCAGCGTTGAAATTGATGTGACAGCCAACGAAATCATTTAAATTTACTTATAAATTCAGATTAGAATCGATTAAAACAGGGTTAATGAAAGAATTGGGAACCCACCTGTTAATCTGATTGGAAGATTAAAGGGAATTATAAGATTTGGGGGCTAGGGTTTGCGTTGAGCAACGAAGAAGAAGGCGGCGAAAAGTAAAGAGGAAAAAGAGGATTTTTGCAAATTTATACAAAGATACGGGGTTGTTAGTATTCACGTGGACCCCCAGCACTTAAAACCGATCCATCCAGTAGAGAAGCCCAACCCGCATGAAGCTGTCCAGTCGCCTGCGTGGTGATGTTTGGAATATGATCCGGGTCTGATAGGATCGATCTAAATCGAAGTACGTCCAATAATGCTAGTCTAACACGTGAGATGAATTCAAGAAAAAATTACTAGAACACATTCTAAAAGCGTACTAGAGGAGCTGCCTGAATACTAAACAGAGTTCTCAAAGTTGTTTTAACACAACGAAAGAAATCCATACATCCCATAATGTATTTATAGACAAGTAAAGACGCGACTTGATGAAACAACACATCTCCACAAATGAATGGAAGCAACTGTTCGTTGATCTTTATTCTGAAACCGATAGATAGGAAATTTCGAAGCACACCCTATCTTCAATAGACGCGTACTTCGAGGGGGCAAAATGTTAGCCTACTTTGTGAACTAGGCTACACAAAGTTAGAAATCAATTATGAAGGATGTTAACTAAAAGAACCTGCCCTTGAATCCCGAATTGGATCGGTAGTCTCTAACAAAGCCAAAAGAATCAGGAGCTGGAAGTGGAAAAATCTCAGCAGAATCGGATCGGATCGGTGTACACCGACCCATACCCCTCACTTACACTTCCACTTCCGACCTGATCCGAACTCAGAGGACGGAAGCAATAACAGTTGTGATCCACTACTCCCAGAAGACTCGGAGCGATTGCACATCCACTCACCCACATTCACGCACTAACCTGATGTGCTGTCACCATCATATTCTATCCGAACCCGACTTTCATGGGATGAAGGCCTTGTATATCCGAACTGAAGCCAGTACAAAGACACTTTTCACCTATAAATACACCTCCAGGGCTCATTGGAGAAGATCTTTTGGCAATTTCAGAGTTGTGACCCTCTTGTCAACCGAACTTCATCACAATATTCAGATTACAATCATCTTTTAAAGTATATTTTAGAGGAGATTGAGTGAATCCATGCATTATATGAGTGAAATTGAGTGAGAATTACTGTTGTATTTGCATTCAAATCATCAATCCAAAGAGTAGAAAGTGGACGTAGGCTCTTTAACGTCGAACCCGTGTGTTTCCCTTTGCTTTTTGATTTTATTTTATTAGAACTATTGCTAATTTAGGTGTTAGAGACTTTTTTGGATCTGACAAATATCTTTGCATTAACTAGTCTACTTATCAAACTCAAAACATCTATATTTTTGTAATTTTTGCTTCCCTAGTTTTGTTTTCATTTTATATGCCTGCTTTTGTTTGGTGATTAGTCAGTACTCAGTAGACTAAGTATCACAATAGGGTTATACAAATTAAATAGGTATGAAAGGGTATTCTCATTTTTATGGAGTAACAAATATTCTCAGTTGTCATTATATAACAAAATAGCTATTTTGTAGGCGAAGATCCAAGCAATTGTAGATGCAGGAAATATTGCTGAGGCAGATGCAATTGTCTCTGGTGGGAAGACTCATGGACGGAACTGGCTTGTAGGAAGGCGAGGTAAAATGTATGAAAAATCTCCAACTTCTGCTCCTACAGACAGTTATGTGCAAGAGCAAACTACAAAAATAAGGCAAGATCTTGATGTTGATTTGGAAGCAAAGATGAACAGAAAAGTGAAGGAGAACGTGTCATGAGTGTTGAAAAAGCTTGGTAAAGCTAATACAAATCTTAATTTAGATGTTGGAGACTTTTGTGTCACCACAACAAGTGATAAAGATTACACTAGTACTCCTGTAATTGAATGAATTTTTTGGATGGTATGTGTTAGCACTTGTGGTATGTATAGGATATTTGAATAGTACTTTTAAATTATGTACTTGATCATATGTGTTGGCACTTGTGGTATATTTGAAGAAATGGTGTAGTATGTAGAATATTTGGATAGCTTGAATGTGATGATGAATTTTTTTTTGATTGGTTTATTCTATGTACAATGTTTTGGATGGGTTTATTCTATGCGCAAAACTGGTATTGCAGAATTTTTAATTAAAGTGTTGTATTTGCTTTCCTCTAATGTAGCATTTTCTTTCTTCTATTGTTGCATTTTTTTTTCTGATGTAGCATTTCAAGATAATGCAGTGGTGTTGCGTTACATAATTTAGTGGTGTTGCATTACATAATTCAGTGGTGTTGCATTAAACAAAATATTACTAATTCCACAGTGGTATGACACGTGGGCCCCACAGTTGATGTGGCATGTGACACGTGGGGAGCTTACATGGAAAGCTGACGTGGGCCCCACTATCATGACCTAGAGGCGAGGTTCTAACTTATGCTTAAGGAAACACTGTATATTGTTGCATTTGCTGCAAATAGTGTTGCAATACAGTTATAATGAAAAACTTTCTCTCTGTGGCAATAGATGAAAAAATGTGTTTCCTTAGAGAGCAACGACAATGGTCGCAAATGCCATGTCCCTCTAATGTTGCCTATTTGAAAAAAAAGGCGTAAGGAAATACTATTTCGTTCTACGGCCACATTAAAAAAGCATTGAATATGCTCACTTATGGTGTAGTGTTTAGTAAAAATAATGGAAAAGATGTCCACCAAAATGACCAAGTTCTTTGGGAAATTAGTAGAAAATTTTGCTTGTCTTCATCCTCGTCCTCCTCCGTCGAATTCTAGTTTTATTATTTCATGTATTAGCTTCTATTTCAATCCTCGTATTCCTGTTTCATGCTATGTGTTAATCCAATATATCGCTATCATTAGTATCAATGAAGTTTTATATTTTTGTTAATTCTTTCTTAAACACCTCTGGAATAATCGGTAAAGTAATCAAAACAAGAAAATATATAAGTCAAAGCAAAGCATAAGCCACAAAATTCTTCAAAAATAAAAGTCGTAGAAGGTATGTCGACATACCCTATAATATATGTCAACATATAACAATAACTTTTTCATATTAGTTCAAATTTAAAAACTACCTTAACTAGCTAATGCCCATTAATTTTAAACGAATTCGAAATCATATATATATATATATATATATATATATATTTCTTCTAGAAAAACTAATTTCTTCATTTCTCCTTTATTTGCTTTCATTATTCTTTAATATTATCAAATCCATGGCTACCCAAATTCATAACTCGAGTGAAAACCAAGAAACACTCAATTCTCGTTAGTCTCTAGCATATGGGATATGTATCAAGATTTGGGCTACGTGATACAAGAGTACACTATTAGCATAATTTCTGTTAGTCTCTAGCATAAGAGTTATACATGTTATCATATATTTAGAGCACATGTAGTGGTACTTAGGATTGGTTAGTTGGTGCGATGATGATTTCTTTGGTAGGCTATGACTCGAAAATATCTTGGGAGTAAGCACTGTATATAGGAATTCTGGACACTCATCATTCTCATTTTTGTATAGTGCTTTTATTATACAGTAGAGTAACATATTTTATTATGGGCTACCTCTTTGGTTGTATAAACATGTTAGATATGATTTGTGTACCTATGTTCCTTACAATATTTTATTACATAATATTTTGAGATTCATTTACCGCTCACCATGGGCTGTTGTGTAATCCAAGGTTTTACGTTTTATTTCTTATTATCTCGGGTACTCTTAAATGAGTAAACTGGATAACGAATCTTAGTGATGTAGTAGCTACTTAAGGGATGAGCAGGAGATAACTTGTGACGGCCCATTCCGAGACCCACATTAACCAAGAGTATTAAATGGTAATAATATCATCTAGTGCCGAGAATAGAGCTGTTTAGGAGTGACCATCCGTGAGTCTTGTATTGAACGAGTATCGAATTCGTCAATTGGGTGCTCCAATTTTTCTTGTTACCTAAAGTGGATCAACATACCCGATTCAGGTTCAACACAAAACTACGGTGACTAAGGATCTATCCAGAACCAAATATAACAATAACACATAATACAAATCATAGAAAAGTAAACACATATATACATTGACACAAAGAAGTACAACATACTAGAGTCACAAAAGTGATTGGTTCTAATGAATCATACATATACAACCGAGTTCACAAAAGAATACACATCGTAAGGTACAACAAGACGACTTCAAAACATGCTTTGGCATCAAAAGAAAATAGGATAATCCATGGTGGAAACAAAGCATAGTAGGAATCTGCCAGAAGTGACTAACCTGAAACAACTAAGCCTGACATGAGTACATAAAATATATAGGTCAGTCTGTCTTAGACAAGATAGTTAGTGCATGATAAGTGAATGACAACGTCATGTAAATGGTAATTCTTTTCCTTAAAGAAGTAACAACATAAGCGCATAACACGAGAAAAGCTCATTATAAATCAACATATAAGGGTCTTGTGTATAAAGTAGTAGCAATTAATACCAGATTGCTAAATATCTAAAGATAAGCTATATTAAATCATACATATAGAAACATTAAGATGGAAGTCACCAAAATTTCAACATACGTTACTCGTTTAGGAGTTTAAAACAACAAAATGTAGTCACTAAATTTAAATTACCAAATAGTGCTAGGACTGTGTATATAACACTAACACCAACAAAATGGTGAAATTATTTAGAAATCAACGAAACCTAAAATTCAAGAAAAATGAAATCAAGAAATAATTTAAAAAATAGATTCATATCACCGTTGGATAGCATAATCTACCCTTCACGTGCATTAACAACAAATAGTCAAAGTCTGTGCACTACTATTCAATAAATGACAACAAGTTTGATACATGGCCCACCAGCCTGATAAATGACCCACCATGGCCCACATGTCTCCCACCGGCATAGTACTGGCAACACCAACATAATGTGTCACAAACTTTTAAATAGTCTCCCAAGTAACAACAATGCGTCTCACACCACACGTCCTCACTTATCAGTGAATTATAAGTCAGTCAATTTCATGATAGAGCTTCACTTGAACAAGTCCAAAATCCATCAAATAGAATATCTGTGTGTCTCATACCATATGGGTTATTATATCATTTTAATCGCTTCCTCTTCTCTCGAAGGGTGCAAAAACATGTGATTTTGTATAGAAAAAATATATACTTCAAGAACGAGTTTTAAAATGATTTTTGAAAACTATTAGAAAATTATTTCTTTTAAAATCTCTTTATTATATGGATTATATATATGAAATTGATTTGAAAATGTAATTATATTTTTATAAATCGATTTACAAAAACTTTATTTCAAAATTTGTTTATAGATCAAAATTTTACTTTGAAATCAATTTATAAACCCATACACGAAGTTAGCAAACTCAATGAAATCAGAATACACAAAACTCAAAATAATGTCAATTCGCTATACGAATTGATACTGAATGTCGACTTTCCAATATTTGGAAATAGCCTTTTGAAAATAACAAGTGACAATCCACAAAAATCATCAAAAGTTGTAGCAAGAAACTCAAGAATCGAAGCACAAATCAGCAAGCAAATGCCTCAACCACGTGCCACAATTTTGTGCACACCTGGATCGACACCTACCAAATAATAAGTTGACCTTAAGGTCGACCTGTTTTGATCAAATGTCGGCATATGATTTGAACCATGTATGTTTATGATCGATCTAATGGTCGTGAATGTGACAAGCATGATTTACCTCGTTCGCATTAGTTTTCGAGCAACATTTCAGCATGGATTCAAATGAACTCAGACATGATTTTAAATATATACAAAGAACAACATATGAGCAATGATCTAATTTTTTTAATCATGATTCCAGTGAAAAATCATGAATCAACAAGCTCTCAAAGTTGGACATACAAAATAAAACTACTGCAAACATAAAAACTCAAACTTTTGTTTACAGTAAATGAATATAGCAACAGAAAGATAAAGTAAAACAACAAGCAATTTTTTTAGCTAGATGTGAGGTTAAATTCATCTTAGAATGGATTTACAGCGAACTAGCACATAAAATTGAAGCTTTGACTTTGGATTGGCTTCACTACAACAAATACGCTTTTTTACAACGTTTTAAAGTTGTAAAAACATACTTTACAACGTCTTTTAGAAAAGTTGTAAAAAAACATCTTTTTTACAATGTTTTTTCAAAAAAGGCTGTAAAATCAGACTTTTACAACGTTTCATGCAAAAACATGGTAAGGAACAACTATTTTACAACTTTGTTTGAAAAGGTTGTAAATACCTTTTTTACAACAATTTTGGAACGTCTTAAAAAAAGTTTATAACATTTTATTAATTAACTTCAACCTTTTTTAAGAGTAGTTTTGCTCATGGGTTTACATAATTTTCCGAATTTATTTAGTAATGCTTAAAATATTATGACAATTTATAATGAACTTAAATAACTTATAAATGTTAGTTTAAAACTAGTAATTTATAAATAAAAATTTCGTTAGGTAAATATTCATAATTTACAACTAATTATTATTAGTAAATAATGTATAATTAATAATTATTATTTATGATCAATATTTATCTTTTGTATTTAATAATTTATTACAATTAATTGTTAATAATTAGTAAATTATGGTTGGTATTTATTAATTACATCTAAAAATTAAAAAATATTATTAATAATTAATAATAAATCATTACTTTCAAATAAATAATATAAATTTATAATCAAGAACTAATAAGTAATATTTAATATATGCATGTAATAATTAGACTTAATAATCAATATTTAATTATAATTAATAGGTAATAAGTAATAATCGATAACAAATAATTAATAAATAAGAATTAATGATTAATAAGTTACAAGTAATTACTATGAATAATTAACAAGTAACATTTATTATTTGTATCTGAAATTTAATAATTGAAATTAATACTTATAATCAATAATTCAAATTTCAAAGGTTTTAAATCTTTTTTAATAGATTTTAAATTTTTTATGAAAGTAGTTTTATCGTTTGTTTACGTTCTGATATTTTGTGGGTTTAGCAAAGCTAAGCCGGTTTTTATAGTGGCCGCAACCACATTTCATTATAACAAATAATGAATACAAATTAAGAACAGGAGCCAGACTCATTATCTGACTACTACAACTGGAAAAAAAGTGTCCATCCCACAATACAATGAAAATGGAGTGAAGCAAGGTGCTTCAACTACAAAGAAACTATCCACTAATCACTCGAGGTTGCAGAGGAAGTAGAAGAAGAAGAAGAAGAAGAAGTAGAAGAAGAAGAAGAAGAAGAAGAGTGGCTAGGGATAAAAGCAAAACCTGTGTCATGCAGCAGATTGAGAAAGATAGTAGAGAGATTCGGCGAATAAGCATCATGGCTCGAATCTTATAAATACTTCCTATTCCAAGACTCCTCATCCACGATTGCCTTATTAAAAAGTGATAATGGAATGTTGATGCACACGACTGTTGATCAATTTAAGTTTTGGTAATTTTTAATTACATTTAAATTTTTGATCTCAAATCTAGAGAAGTGGCCATTCAATCTACTAAAAAATCATTGTTGTTCATAATACTACTTGGGTTCCAAATAGGCCCATTGAAAGAATTTGTGAAAAATGATATTATAGAAGTTATGACATGTATAAGATAATGTTTATTGTATTGAATTGATTGAATCAGAATTGAATTATACTACTTGGGAATCCTGGATATTCGTCCTTTCTAGATTCATTGTCTTTGAATTGGCGGCTATATTTTCCGAGCTAGGATTTTCCCTGTATTTGCTATACAACAACACCTTTAACTCAACGGGAAGTATCACGCCATCCTATTACCTGGCTCTTCTTGTTATAGGCGTCTTTCAACTCAGCCATGTAGCATGCATGTCCACTTACCTAGTCCTCTCGTACAAAACTCGACTCCATTCTCAATCACGAATCATAAGAGTAAACACCAAGGAGCAATGAATTCTCTAAATTCAACAAGGGCCAATCGACCCAAGAAAGCATTGTATAGAGAGTTAATGTCTAACACAATAAACTGAAGAACCCGCACTCTCTTACGGTCTCCCTCATAAAGCTCTACCAGCAGTTCAACCATACCTACCGGTTTATTAGCAAACCCACTAAAATCGTGTATTCTGACATTACATAGCCTTCAGCATCATCCAGGCATAGGATTTTTTATATAAAATATTTACGGAACTCACGCAACCAACAAGGATTTTTCATACCAAAGAAGGGGAAATCAAGGCCGAAATCACCTATGTCAATACATGGGCCTCCACCCTATATGTATCTTTATTTTAGAAGACAAATTCGTGTGTCATCATCCTCCATTGCTTCATGGGAACAGCTTCATCTGCAACATTGCATTCTTTGACTTAAACATGCTTTACTATGTTGACATACTATTTCATATTCCATAAGCTAAAACTAATCATATGTGATCCTCCGACTACAGTGTTGATTATGACACCTTTTCGTTTTTGATGGACGAAAGCTCTTGGAGTCACTTGATCTTGTCGATTGGGGTCCGAAGTCCCTATCCCGGTCTCTTGCGGCTACTCTATACTCATCCAGTTTTCCATCACAAATCAGTTTCTCCATAATGTCTCGGAGATGACGACATTCATTTGTTGTATGATCGAATATGTAACATCCCTAGTTTTCAAAAGGTCTTATTTAATAATTTAACTAGGTGATTAAATAGGAATAATGTGGGGGGTGAGGGTATGAGATTTGTGCTTAATGAATTAATTACAAGGTTGGCTATAAGACAAATAAACCAGGTAAATGTGCTTAAGGAGGAGGGTATGAAGGTCCTTATATATATATCTCCCTCTCCATCACATGTAACACAACACTCAGTTCTAAAAACTTAAGTAAACTAAAGTTTGGTCAGCTATTAAAATAAGAGAAGAAGAAAGAAAAAAAGCTAGGAACTTAGAGCTTGGAAATTTAATCAATCGATCTCATCACCTCAATCAAAACAAGGTGAATAATATTCTCTACGCATTGAGATTTCAACTATTTGTTATAGTCGAAACATATGTAATTGTGCATGATTGGTTTCATGATTTATTTGATTTTACATGAACGTTTTGTGATACTTATGATTGGTATAATGTATATGACTGAAATGTATGAAAAATGAATATGTTCGTAGATTGAAACCAATAGTTAGACATCTCCAATTGATTTGAAATTTTGATATGATGTTTGTTATATGATTTTAGGGATGGATTTCAGATTTCATGATTGTATGAATTTTTTAAGATTAAATTGCTTAGGAAGTGCTTGAGTATTGATAAAAGTTGTTAATATTTCTGTATATATTTTATACATGGTTGATATAAAAGTACTACAAAAAGACTGTATATTATAGTATTTTATTTTATGAACCAATGATAATTTGACTAATATGGTGGAGTGGGAATAAAATAGTGCTTTAAACGGAAATAAGTCAAGTTTATATGTATTTACTGTCAGTGCCACTGCCTTTTCTGAAGTACCATCCAAAACATTTAAGGCATCTGCCTCTTACCATTTAATTTCAGTATTGGTTCTGATACTTATAACTGTTTTAGTTTTGAAAGATAGCTTCTCCTCAAAATGCTTTCGCTTCGACTATTTCAACTAGGCCGAAGGGATTTTTCTACATAAAAGAAATGCTTTGTTAAGAAGGATTTACAAACTATAACTTTATAAATAATAGAGGCCTTCACCTCTACACATTTGGTGAAATCGGTAGAGCCTTGTTTTCCTATAAATATCTTTTTAGGCTGTCGCCTCCATTCCTTCGGTCCTTTTAACAAATGGATCACTTAATGGGAAATTTATTTTCTAAGCCAAAGCTTATGCTTCCGAAAGCCTTGAAGTTGTTTCCTATGTCGACATGTCTTAATATACTTGTTTTCTATAAATTACTTCCTTCAACACTGATGGGGTCGGCTAGAAATGTTTTCAAAAACTAAATAATTTGAGGCTTCGTCTCTTTGGTTGTCGGCATCGATAATGACAACAAGGAGTTATTTTATTGAAAATGTCTTCTAAAATGGAATAAAGGTTCTACCACTATTGCATGTCGTCATTTTTGTGATGACATGCATTGATTGTTGATTGATGTGTAAAGTCAGAGGGTTGTGCCTTTTGGTTAGCTTGTCATCATTTGTGTGATGACAAATGTTGTTGATTGATTATTGTGTAAAGACAGAAGGGTTTCTTCTTCCCTAATGAATTTATTATGGGCTTCGACGCCAATGAGGGAGCCGAAGGGCATTAGGAATGAGATAGGTGTCATGCCCATTGAAATGTAAATTTGACATTTAGTGAACCTATTGAAATGCTTATATTGTTGGTTGTTGGCTATTATTTAAGACATTGCATATGTGTGAAACCTAGGGAAGGTCCAATGAGAGGGGAAATTGGGAAACATCAATCAAATGAAAATGTAACTCATGGTGTCTAAGAATGTTGCTTCGCGTAGTTCAGGGGACTTAGAATTGACCTTATGGTATCATATTAGCGGTAGGATGGATACTCTGCGTAGCGTGGAGGTTAAACCGGAAGGGCCTATTGCATCGCGCAGTTCAGGAGATTTAGTTACTTACCTTCGGTCCTGTTGTTAGTAGGGGTTATCTGACAAAGCATGGGAGGGGGACCATAAGGAGGAATTCCATTGCTTCACACAGTGTGGAAATTGTAATAAGAAACCTGCTTCATTGCTTCACGCAGTTTGGAAGCCAAATAAATACGATCGAAAGAGGTTTCGTAATTAGTGAGATTTGACCCCATGAAGCATAGACGAGAATTATAGATGACTTGCGAGAATTATAGACGAGAATTAGGGATAGATACATCAACAGATTGAGAGAAGGCAACACGAGAAGTAATACGATTAGGATTCGGCTGGGCACGATCAGAATGAGGACGAAAAGATGAAGCACGAGAAGGCAAACGAGGAGCTTGAGAGCGAATAGAATTAGGATCAGATTACCAAGCATGCTTAAAGGAAGGGTTAATGGAAGAAGTAACAAAAGTGCGATGCGGAGGTGAAGATGAGGAGGAAGAAACAGAACGGGGGAGAAGAAAGGACCTGTATCTAGAAGGATATTTTGAAAGAAAGGGAGGGGAAGAAGGAAGAGAGGACGCCATTAACGAGTATTAGTAGCTTTCCATGATTGGATAGTAGTCTTCAAACTAAAATGTGTTTGTACTTTGAATTACTGCGCAATGACCTATATTCTTGATGAACTACTAATCAAACTTTCATGTAACAATTTGTATTTCTTTTCGAATTTATGAACTATGTTGTGGATTGGGTATGACATTTTAAGATCAAAGTAGCAGAAAAATGATCGTGGTTTTCTTTAATTCAAGTTTGGCAATTTTCTTGTTGATTGCGATCTTTTATTGAGCTTTAATTCAATTTGAATTTGATATTTGAAGAGGTAGAGTTTGGTCATATTTCTTGTATGTTTTGAAAGATTTGCACTTCGAATTTTACATATGGAGTCTTGCGTTCTTGAAGCACTGAATCAACCTTCATGGTTTTGCAGCTTGAATTTCTTATGATTTGACGTTAATACATGATTTTTCTTTGTGTGTTGATTGCAAGAATTGTTCAGTGATGCAAAAATGCGCTCGTTGACTGTGAATTTTTTGTTGATTGGTGCATTAAACTTGATTTTGATCATTGGAGCTTGATTGTCATTCTTCGGTGGACCGCATGTCACTGTCGAACAATGGATAGGTTGGTAATCTCGGATCGTTAAGCTTTGCTCCGATTATGGATCGCTAGGCTCGATCCATTGTACGATCGATTAGTTCTTTGCTTAGTCAGTGGATCATGACTTCCATGGATCGTACTTTCCGGTAAAACATTGGATCGGGTTGGTGGCCTTTGATTGTTGAGCTTTTACTCCAATCATGGGTCACTAGGCTCGATCCATTGCTTGATCAGTTGTATGACCCACGGTCTTTATCTTGCATATGGTCGATGAATTTCTAGTTTCCAAGTTAACTGTTGAAGTTATTGAAACGGTCCTATTTTTGAAAGTAATCAACAACTTGAATTTGTAGCTTATAAACTGAATGTGTCTTTCATCGCTAAGTGTCCTGTAACCAAAAAAACACTTGCACGAATCTGAGTGAATATTTTGCCGTCGATTGCTCACATCAATGACAAATTAGCTTAATCACTAAAAATGAACTGTATCGAATTTACTGACTCGAACTGAGTGAAGTGCCTATACAGAATCGTTTCGTTTAACTATTTATAAGTTGTCAAACATCGCCTGCATAGACATGACACTCTAGTTTGAATTCGCAACGATGCTTGAGATCGATTAATCGACACACGGCGATTGAAGATTTCAAGCTTCATTTTTATGTAATTTGTATAATTTTGTATAACACGTAACACTTAGGAAATGCGTAACTGTAAATTGTTTTAAAACAAGATTGCTTGGTGTAGAATGGATACTCAGCAACCAACTCGTCATTATTCTGAAGATGTGACTAACTTTGTTCAAGCTGAAGCTTCTTCTCAAGTTTATGAAGCTAGGATTACTGCGGCTCCAGGGTCGGAAGCACATCAGACTTTTCCTTCTCCCTATCCTTATAGTAATCCATCATTGGAGATATGCCCCTCAACGTTAACTCAACGTTTTTAAGAAAATATGCGCTCAATTTAGCATTCCCGAAGCTGACGCAAGATTACCGGGGAAAGAGGGTTTTTCTGATCGTCCACCCTTTGGCTTCGTTGTAGTTAACAGAAAAATGTTAATGAGTGGAGTCATTCCTCCTTTCTATCCATTTTACAGATGAGCCATCGACACTTAGTGATTTCTCTTTTTTAGCTACACCAAAACGGCTATGCCATTTGAATAGGGATTTGTGTGATTTTTATGAGGACGGTTAGCTGTTTGCTTACTTTCTAGGACATCTTCTTCCTATGCATCTTTAAAAAGAGAAAGGAACATCCCTCTATTGTTTTTGTCGAAGGCGCTCGAAATCATCGGCTTATTCTCGACTGACAAGATAGTGCTTTGGGATTCGTAAACCTATTCTTTTTCGTTCAATGCCCGGAGAGCTTCTATGGAATCTGGATGGAAGAATGTGAACATATTTGCTTAGAGCTCTTCATCCAACTTTTCTAAAGTCCCGGTTATTAAATTTTTCCTTTCTTTGTAGAACTGCCATCTCTTATCAAAGATTCCATTGGTTGTAAATCTATTTTGGAGACCCTGAAGGCTGTTAATGCAAGGAGAGGACTAAAAAGTTCTTAATCAAGGAATAATTTCTTCGTCAATTTGGGTTGCTCGACCTGTCTCTATCTTTTTATTCTTGATAAATTTCTTCTACTTCTCATTCTATACCTGAAGCATTGGATGCTCCAGCCTCTGGAGAAGATGTTGATTTGAAAGATTCTACTGAGGAGTCTGCTTTAAAGAAGTGCATGGATCCTGCTGGTGGAGGTGGTTTATCTGCTCAGCTTCAACTACCTTCCATTGAAGAGGAAGAGATTATGCATCACAAGGGTAAGGCTCCTGCAAAGACTGGTGAACAACTCAAAGAAGGAGAGATCGCAAGCAAAGGCGATTCTAACACTAAAGAAGGGGACGCTGACCCTATGGGCCCAATCGCTGCTAAGGGTGGATTTGATGACATATGGGGGAGTCTGAGCGACATTGTTGTAACTTCTAACAAGATTTCCCCATGGAATATTGTAATGTCTAAACTTACAACATTGGTTTTGCAACATGTCTTCTGAGTTGGCTCTTACTCCTCTGCCTCAAAAACTAATCTCCGAAATTACAGCTTCTTTAAACCCAACAACGATGAATGGTTTGTTACTTGATGCACGTTAAAGCACACACAACACACACTTAGATCTTTCAGTATCTTGTGTATATATTTTGTCTTACCCAAGTGCTTTCTCCTTTTAGAAACTGAAATCTCATTTTCCTTTGTTTTAGGTCAAACCATGAGTCATTCTTATGTGAACGAGTTCAACCACTATTCTGGCTCTTATAACCCGTGGCGCTACAGACCATCGCATTCTTATGGAGAAACTAATGAGCACAGAAGAGCGAGGAAAGCTCAGGAGGCACGAGATCGACAAGATAAAGATAAGCGGGGTAAGCAAACCCGTAATGATTATTATGACCGGGACAGATGGGAGAAGGATGAACGGAAAAAGAAGAGAGATCGTGATGACAGGGATGAGGACTATGGAAGAGATGATTCACACAAGCGTTCCAGAATAGACAAAGATCTTTCTCCCATTGTTCAAACTTCCACGAGCCTTACATCCATTGGACCTTCGACGACTACTTCACCTCCCATGGATATTCAACGAATCATTCGAAGGCCACTTACTCTCTCACGCAAGCACTTAGCACACTCTCTTCCTGGTTTCCTCACTTGTTCTTGAAAGGAGTTCGTTTTGATCTGGGCATAACTCCAATAGACAAAGAAGCCATGTTTGAGAATCTCGACATGGTGAAGGCTGACATTGAGAAGTTGTCTTACTGGAAAAACCTAGTTGGTGAACTCTCAAGGTTATGCTAACCATGGAGAACGATAAGGCTGAATGGGATAACACTCTTAAGGTGCGTGATGCCAGCATTACATCTCTCTCCAAGAAGAACAAGGAGTTAGAGATTGAAAACAGAAGGCTTAAAGAAGATCTTACAGCTGCCACTTCTTCTCATAAGCAGAAGGAGGCCTTGCTAGTTGCTCAAGTCAAAGATGCTCATTCTACTCAAAAGAATGCTGAAGGTAGACTAGTTGTGGAGCAGCAAAGTACCACTAGGCTAGAGAAAACAGTTAGCTCTCAAGACTTGGAGATTTCATCACTTAGAACCAGAGTGGAGGAAATTAAGCGAGAGAGAAAGTAGGCTCTTTCTGATAAGGCTGCTACTGAGCAAGCACATGTTAAAACCAAGGCCAGTTTCAGTGACACTTTATTCAGGTTCTATACTTTCAGTGTCATAGGGAGAGGGAGCCTATATTTTTTGCAAGATGCTTTTCTGATCACTTTGGTCTGATGTTTGGGAATCGGTTCTTTCACAGCTTGAAGAAAGTGGCTACACGAAGGAGGAGTTGATTGAGCATTACCAGGATAATGAGTCGCGTGCTGCACTTATCAAAGGAAAATAAGAACTCATTAAAGAGCGCAACCTAACGGATGGAGCTGGATCTTCTGGGGAACATTCCCCGAACACAGCCGCTACCACTGCTCATACTAGTTCCACTGAGGATACCATTTCTGATCTCAATCCTTCTATCGTGCGTTCCACAGAGCCAATTGCTAGTCTCGGAGAAAAGAAGGAGGCTCCCGAGGAGCATTTAGAAGGTAGTGATGGCAATGATGACAACTCAGATGCCTATGAATTAAAGCCCAGAAGCCCTCCAATATCAGGTAAAACCGGCGTTGATCAAGTCTTACCAGACTGGGACCTCTTATTCTCCCCATATGGGTTCAATGAATTCCTTGATTATCATTTATTTAAATTAGGCCTAGAAATGTTGAAGCCTTCTCCTGTCGTGCTCGAAGGAACTAGAACTGAAGCATTCTTCACTCTTTCGATTCAAGTGATGGCAAGCGCTTTAACTGCTACTGCTCCACCAGGTGATCCTTTCTCAACTCTCCAGTCTACCCCTACCTCTGCTTCTCAACCTGGGTCTCAATCGGAGAAGATTGATGCACTTTTTGATTTAGATGACCCGACTGGCTTGTTTGGAGGGGGCATGGTAGATGTTGAAGAAAGCCCGGAGAAGGATGTTAAGACCAGCTTAGGCAAAGATATTAAGTCTCCATCAGGAAGGCACGGGAAAAAACGCAGTGCTCGCAAGAAAGTACTTATCTCTACTCCTCCTTCCATTCTTGAAAATGATGAAGAAGATGAAGAAACAAAGCATGAGAGTCAGCCCGCCATTACACCTCCTCCAACCAGGCCTGGAAAGCTCACACTTAAATCGGGTAGCTCCTCCAAAGGCGGGAAGAAGAAGGATTATGTGCTGGACTACTCACTCTACTTGTGTAACTTTTTTGCTTGTTGTTTCTTTTTGACCGGATGTTACGCGAGTACCGACCCTCGCTTATAAATTTGTAAAGAATTGCTTCTGAGACTCTCTTTGATGTAATAATATTGCTTTTGATTTTCTATATTTTAGCTCTTCCTTTAGCTTTGTCGTACTTTCATGTATTCGTCTCCTTGAGGAGTACAAGTCTTTTGTTTGCTGCGATGTCGTGATGAGTTGTGATATGCTTTCAGAGCATTGCTCCATTCCAACGTGGTTGTGTTACCCCCATACCATAGCTCATCATGAGTTGCATAAACAGAATGCGATCAACTTTTCCAAGTCCATTTAATTTTGATTGAGACACTCGAAGCTTCCACTTTACTGGTGAAGGCTTCCTGCTTTTGCCAACTTATTGAGAGATTCTGAGCTTGTCACTACATCAAGGAAACCCAACTTTGTTGGTTGATCTTGTGCTCTTTCTTAGAGGAGTCTTAATTCTAGTGCCCTCGCTTGTGAGGTCTTATATTTTACCCCCCCCCCTCCTGAGTGGGAGGTCTCATGAATCCACCGTGTGTCTACTCTTACTTGGTAATCCAGGCCCTTCGGAGACTTGGGTAGACAGATTTCTAGTGAATCCACCATGCGACTACTCTAGCCTGGTAATCCAAGCCCTTTAGAGACTTAGTTGGACACACACCCCCTTTCGGTTGGGATTTATAATGAATCCACCACGCGTCTACATTAAGTTGGTAATCCAGGTCCTTCGGCAGACTTGGTTGGATGCATACACCATTTCGGCTGGGAATTCTGATGAATCCACCGTGCGTCTACTCTAACCCGGTAATCTTGGTCCTTCGGCAGAATTGGTTGGATGCATACCCCATTTTGGCTGGAATTTCCGATGAATCCACCATGCATCTACTCTAACTTGTAATCCAGGTCCTTCGGCAGACTTGGTTGGATACATACCTCCTTTCGACTAGGATTTCTAATGAATCCACCATGCGTCTACTCTAACCAAGTAATCTAGGTCCATCGGCTTACTTGGTTGGATGCGTACCCCTTTTCGCATGGGATTTCTAATGAATCCACCGTGTGTCTACGCTAACCTGGTAATCCAAGTCCTCCGGCAGACTTGGTTGGATACATACCCCTTTTTGGTTGGGATTTTTGATGAATCCAATTAGTGTCTCGCTAACCTGGCAATCCAGGCCCTTTGGAGAGTGAATTGGATGTCCCTGGACTGGTCAACTCAACTTTCATCCCTTCCTGCCGAGTAAATTAGGCATCGAAGACTAGGTTGGGCGCCCTCGGACATGACTTTATTTGTGTACCCCCGCATGGGAGGTCTTATATTTCTTAAGCTTCACTATGTGAGGTTTTAAGTCACTGCATCGTTCCACGGGGCTAACGCCGGTCTTTTGCCGGACGCTTGACTTGGCAAGCGATCACGGTTGGAGAACCAGGGCCCCGGACCTCACACTTGGCGAGGTGCCCCTTTTGTGAAACTTATAACTTTTTGTTCTTTGCTCTGTTCAGGAAGCTTTCATCATTGCGTTGTTCTTCGGGGAGGATGCCAGTCTTTTTACAAGATGCTTGACTTGGCAAGCAATCACAGTAGAGAACAAGGGCCCTGTACCCCTAACTCATGGAGCTGCCTCTACGTTGGGACTTGCAATTTCTTTTTCATGCCTGCTTTCCGCGCCTTTCGCCATTTGACTCTTAGCGACTTCCTCTTTCGATCTTCAAGGTGGTGCATTACATCCTTGCATTTATGCTGAATAATATTTGTAGCACTCGACACTTGAGCCATCCCTGTCGGGATGTGTTGCAAGGGTCACTTGGTCTTGTCGGTCCATGAGGAAGAAAGCTCTCTTTATGTATCCTGCAATATCAATTCGATTGTTAGCAATTTTTGAATTATTTTAACAAAAAATCACAATTATATAATCGAGATAAGAAGGCATGATTTCAATAACAAAGATGATTTTTAGTAACAATCCCCCTTTAACATGTGAGGTTTATACTTGTAAAAGAAATTATAACAGTTTTTCATAAGAACTGAGCAGTGCTTAAAGTAAAATATTAACGCAAGTGGTTGCTATTCCAGATTTCGGGTATTTGAACTCTGTGAACTGTTGTTAGAGTGAATGAACCATCCCGAAGTTTTTGGTTGATGATATAAGGTCCGTGCCAATTAAACCCAAACACTCCAGTGCCACCCATCTCTCATATCGATACAAGATCTCTGACTTTAAAATTTTTATGTTGGACCTTGGTGTTGAAGTGCCTGGCTACCCGTGGATGAATGGGAACAATATAGACTAGAGTAGACGCATTATTCCATATCCGAGAGAAACAAGGACTGATTCCAGAGAGAAGAATGGACTGTATTCCATAGTATTTGCATAACTCTTCATTTCCCTCAAAACTTTTATCAACCGAGTGAGAATCACCAGATATGGTATTGGTTGCTGGTCTTACATTATTCCATGCTGGAGCTTTGCCAGTCAAGTCTGGTTGATAGGCAGTTATGCTTTGTCCCTGAGGAGTTGGTAGAGTATTTGTCGCTTGCGGTTTTATCACATATTGTTGCTGATTATTCTTCCTAATCAATTCCTCAATTAAGTTCTTCGGATGTCTGCATTCATTAGTGATGTGACTAGGCTGGTTATGGAAGCGACAGAATCTTCCAAAATTCGCTGCCTTATTTGAAATCTTAGCGATGGTGGTGGCTCTAGATAATATCCTGCATCTTTAGTGGCAAAGAAAATGTTCTTCAGGGTATTGTTTAAAGGGGTTAACTCTTCGGGTTTGAAAAAGCGAGCTTTCTTGGTATTCTTCTTTTTTTTCTTTTTCTTCTTTTTCCCTTTTTTGCCCCTTGACATTCTTCTCATTGCCTTCTGGATAGATGTTGAAGAAAAGGTGCAAAAGCTCATACGCCTCTTCGTTGTAGCAACTACGATTTTCCCTACCAAGGTCCGAAGTAGAGGAATGTGCACCCTCTTCCAAATCGATGTGAACTTTGCGATTTGCAGGATTGGATTGAGCAGCTAGGAGAGCATCTAGCTTACTCGTCAACATTTTATTCGAAGCTTCCACTTTCCGACTCTAACCAGCTATAACAACGTCCAACTCTTCCCGAGTTACGCCATCTCTTAAAGCTTGAGCAATAGTCGGATTGTTAGTCTGAGAAGTGGCAGAGGCAACTTCAATAGTATTTCCAGAAGCTCTTATGGATTTACCGATGTTTTCTAAAAGTTCCATGATATCAGATAATCTTCTAATCTTCAGAGAAATCCTTTCAATGGGCCTGACTTTTTGACCCTGCAGATCTATCATAAAAGAGAAGGCTCTACAACTTTCGCATCATGGCTCTTAACCTTGTGGTCGTGGGTTCGAGCCCCACGGTGGGCGCCAAAAATGTTAATACGAAAAATGGCAGTAACACCCCGAAAGGTATACGAACACCGTAAAACTGCAAATAGCAAGGTTAGAGCAAGTAAATGTAGAAAATATCAAAGTAGAGAGCGTTTTTAGCGGTTCGGCCATAGTTTGGGCTATGCCCACTTTGAATGATGATTTCATTATCTTCTCTGTTACAAGGTACATGTACGATCTCATTTTACACAATTTTATCTCTTTTATAGTAATTCTTTCTTTCTTTTCTATAACTTCTCGATAATTCTCTATCTCCTATGATTCCTCCGTAGAAATGCTCGAAATCTCACTAATAGCGGTGATTATTGAAGTAGATCTTCGATAATCGTACATGGCGGTGATGATCTTTGATGATATTCTCGAGAAAGCTGTCGATGTGGATGCTTGAGTTAAGCTTGAAGATGCTTTAATGGAGTTGGAAAAGTTTGAGAAATGTCGAAGATTGAAAAAGACAGCCCTTCGAAAGGAGAAAAATTGTCCCTCTTTATGTTCGAGGGGGTAGTGTATTCAAAGATTAGAGTAGAGTGGAGGCTTGAAATAGGGTGTAAGCAACCCATATGGATCGGCAACGATCCATCAATATAACTGGCGACCCATATATGGTCTATGACCTTGCATACATGCGCATTCCACATTTATACCAGTCACACATCGAATTGCATGAGCAACCCATGCAATTATAAACCACGATCTATTTAATAGCCACACTACCCATACTTTTAACAGCAGGCATCTTGTGAAGAGTTAAACATAACCGACCTACATGGCATGTGGGTGTTCCACCGCCCATAATGTACAGCTGTCCACACTTCACTTTTGCATGCCCCCCATGAATGACCTGTGGTCCATGAATTAAATAGTTAATGGACATTGTATGTGATCCATTAATCCATTCATATTTACTGGAGCGATCCATAATATGATCCGCATTATTCTCCAAGGACCCATGCATATATATATATATATATATGTATGTATGTATGTATATATGTGTGTGTGACTCACTAATACGCAAGCCATTCAATTGCGCATGATCCATACATTTATCACATAACAAGCGATCCATCCCGGTGTCTATCTGCAAATGTACGCTATCGATATTCATGCCATGCACAATCTACATCAGGCGGTTAGTTCATTGCCACGTACCATCAGGTTATTAACGATCCATAGCATATATATGCTTCATCATTTTATTTTACCATATCTTATCGCTATTATCATGAACTGACCCAACTGTTTTGCCCTTCATTATCTGCATGGCGACCCATGCAACATATGTATAATCCAGGTCCTCTTGAACGACCCATCGCTTGAACATGCCAACAACCCATAAATCTTCACATTACACCAATCTAGTTTGTGATGTCACATACTTCACGACCGATCCACGTGTGTTCCAGCGATCCATAACTTAAGTTCTGCATGTTCTAGTCACATGAGTTTGCACGTGATCCACATATTCACATACAAACTTCATGTTTTATCCATTGACTCAAACGTGGATGATTTATGTGTTCATACGATCGATTATGGATCATGCTCCATGTATTTGAATTGTAAATGATTCATGCTTAACACTTATGCTTCATGTTTTTTTACACGCATACACGATTCATCAAGTTTCATTGTTGAGATATGTTGCAAGATCCATATGAAAGTAGATCGATCCATGCAAGTATATTGTACACGATCCATGCCTGTATACATATTGTCGATCCATATATATGGACACACAATCCATCGGCGGATGTCCACCGATCCATTGTTTGATTCTTAACCAAATACAACCGAGCCAAGATATTAGGCAATTCAACCGATCCTGATATATTTACCCTCTGACTGATCCATCACCTATGCGGCCCAGCGTATTATTCTTGAATCGCGTTTTGTAACGAGATTAACAGTATTCATCTTGGCGGTAGTCACTTGAAACACATGAGAGCTATGCCATCCAAGAAGATCAGAAAGGCATTACATTTTACAACATCAAAGGCTTCGACCGACTCCATATACCATCGGTACCGCATCAAATGCTGACCAGGGTTAACCTTCCCTGAATAGTGCGATATCAATGGTAGGTTGAATCTACGAGGGAATTCAGAATTCAAGATATCGTTCGTAAAAGAGTATGACTACGGTCAATCCCCCATACTCGATGTGTTAGGGATGAGAATCAAGGATCTTACGGAAAAACAAACACTAGAGGGGTGTGAATAGTGTTTTAAAGAATTCATAGAAATATTAACCAATAATCAATTACTAAAACTACTATATGAATCACAGAATGAATACTATAACAGAAATGGTCACAGATGCAAATATAAACAAAAGTACAGTGCAGAAAAGGAAAGAACACACCAGATTTTATACTGGTTCGAATTGATCTTACGTCCAGTCCCGCACAATACTGGATTATGCAGAGCTTTATTAATATAAATATCCAATTACAACACCCTAGATTTCACGGACTACCATGTTGACACCCCTCCTTTCCTTGATTTCACAAGCTACAAGGAACCCACCCCGACCTTTCCTTGATTCAAGGCTACAAGGAACACATCCCCACCTTTCCACACTCTTTCTGATTAGAATTTCCCTAGAACTCTTGAGTAGCACTTCCAAACATAGAGTATATGATAGAGAATGAAAATAGAAGAAGAATGATATAATTTTTCTTAAATCAGCGGAGTATACGTGTATAAACTTGGAATTTTGAGAATAATAATGGTGGTATGTTAAGGGAGGAAGAAGAAGATAAGTTATGAATTTTTTTTGAATTTAAGGCCTTTTTATTGTGTTCCAAAGGGTGTAACAGTTTCTGAAACATTTCAAAAATGAAAAACAACTTTTAAATTAAAAATATATATTACAGTTATGTCGACATACATAAAGGTGTATGTCGACGTACCCTCTTTATATTTTATTTTTAAATGATTTTAAAGTATTTAAACTAATATATTTATCCTGGAAATTCCTGAAATAATACTAGTTCTTAAAATATTATTTTTCCAAGTAAAAAACATAATAAAATATAATTTAAACATATAGTTAAAACTATATATATAAGTGATATAAATAGTATAGAATATAATTATAAACATTTATATATATATATATAAGAATTTATAAAGAACTACATAGACATAAAAGGTTTTATAAAAACTTAGAGTTAAATAAGAATATTTGAAATTATAATCAAATGTAAACTCAGTATATCAAATATTTATATAAATATAAAACTATAAAAATAAGAAACTAATAAATTAGAAATCATAAGTTTGAAATCCTTGGATGATTGAAAATCATTTTGAGAGGAGTTTGTAATCAATTTGAAAATAATTTGAAAAACAATTTAAAATCAATTTGAAAAGAGATAATTTGAAAATAGAGTATGAGTGCAACATCTAAACTCTATTACCCTGAGAGTCTTGGACTCTTGAATTCTTGATATATTGGTACTCATGAGTCTTGATACTCCTTTGAAATCTTGAATCCCTTAACTATACAATCTTGAATATTTATTACCTGCATATAAATCCTGCATATACACACACACATATATATATTCTAGATAAAAGTGTTAACATATATTTTATAATCAATAATGATATTGATTGAAACAAGTTTGTTGTCATCAAAACATCATCAACATTTCATTCTCCAACATGATATTGCAGCATCGACTATCTTTCATAATCTACCAAATCATGGTAGTCAGATCTAGAGTGCTAATGAAAGGTCCATACTTTGAAACATCATCATGCTTGGGTCAAAAGCTGGATATTGGACAGGATAGTCCATTGTCCGGCTCGGTCCGAGGCTATAAGCTATCCGGTCCAAGGCAATAAGCTATAGGATAGGACTAGGACACATCACCTTCCAATCCATTCCAAAATATTCGATGTTTTCTATTGTCCTGACATTGTTCATCTGTTGTTTGACTCATATGAACAGTCCTCGAATTGAAGGCTTGTCCTAACCATGTCCGCCCAAATCTCTTATAGGACAGGACTAGGGCACATCTTCGTTCGGTCCGATTTGGCCCATTTACACCCTTACCTGGGCCCCCTTGTCTCCCTCACAGGTAACGTTACATATGTTGTCGTTTGGGCAACATTCCCCTGACCCTTGTTGTTCTGGTCAATCACAAGATGTGAGAGGGGAAGTGTATGAGCTTGAGATGGTCTGGGAGCGTCACGGTCACGCATCGAAGTAGTTTTGCTAGGATTTTAGGAAGTGGTTTCCCTGAGTTCAGCATACCGAGACGGGATTATGCCAAATCGGATGGGCTATGTTGCATCGAGATGGTCTCTAGTTCTGACTTGTGGCTGCAGCGTTTCCTTATTTCTACCAGATGATGACTTCTCGGATTTCTAGCACGACGGAGAAGGATCTCTTTGACTCCTAAAGGTGTTCAATTGCACTGCCATTATGTTCATGTCTTACCTCAATACGATGTTCTCATGCATTTGGTCATTAAAGGCCATGGTTATCTCATTCAATTGTCATGATCGACATGAGGTCGTTGTGTGTCACAGGTGCAGAAGTTTGCACGGGAGCAGTAGGATCGATGGTCGCGATGGTCGCAACTACGTTTCCAACATTGGCCGCTATTGATTCACATCATCTTAATACCGGTTGCTCGAAAGTCTAGAAGAGGTGATGTTTTTTTGGATACCATTGGGAAGGAAAATGACTGGAATGAGATCATCTCAATGAACTCCTGAATCCGCTAGTAGATAAAAAGATCTTAAAGCCTGAGAATTCAAAATTCAAAGTGAAAAACAACAAAAATGTTGACATGAAAAATGGTTCAACACCTCAAATTTATAAGTACGTAATTAAAATTAAAGACAATAATTAAAAAACGAGAAGACATATGTAGTAGTTTTGCTTGAATAAGCTTACATCCACTTTCTAACCTCATTATTTTTCACTAATACAATTATTATGCAAGGTGGAATTGTTAGAATCACGAGTACAGGTGAATGCAATGAAAAGACAATGCAAGATGTGGAAGAAGAAATCCCGTAGATGTCTCCTATGATGGCATTTATAGGCATAGCTCATATCCGGGTTCAGCATGGAGTTAGGCGGGAATGGTTGGTGTAGTGGAGGACATAGAAGAAGTGGTGTGGAGTTGTGGTCACGTCAGCCACGTACTCTTCCCCAATTCGAGATAGTCTGGTTCGGCATATGTCATGTCGAACTGGTGTTGTGTTAAACCGGTTGGAGGCAATTGTGTTCTGACTCCATCTGACCAAACCACGGATATTAGGCCCAAAAGAAGCCAAACCGAATACGTGTTGATTTCCATAAGGAGATGTCGATCCAGAGAGAAGCCAATGCGGTGGGAGGATCTCCATGCACTTTATTTCAAAGGCCAAGTCGAAGTCATGCCTAGCTGGGAAGATGGTGAGATATGCTGAAGTGCTTCTCGCAGAATCGAGTTTAGGCCGAATAAGAATATTTTTTCTTTGAGCATCCGTAACTTGAGTTCAGTTGCATTTGAGTATTGAGCGAACTAACTATGGAGGATCAAGTATGTGACGGCCTTATCAAAAGATGGTCGAAACTTTATATATCTAAATATATAAGAAATAATTTTAGCGTTTTCCTCTATATAAATGAATATTGTATATGTTGATATTCTTGTATTTTTAAGATTTATTAGGTGGATTAATGAATATTAGTTAATCATTTTTATTCAAGTAGTTTAATTTAAGATTATACAATTTGTTAATATATGGGCTTAAATGTAATACAATAGGAGAAAATTGAGAAAAACCTACGCATGTGTAAGTAAAATAAAGTCTAGGCATTTTAAACTAATAGAATTTTAAAGTGTAACGTATATAAATTCATTTTCAATATATCAAAAAAAAAATTTGTTGTTATTATGTATATGATTTATGTTACGTGATTCACATGTGTCTGCATCTAGATGATTTTTTAACCAGTTTGTTAATGTGCCCATATTATATACTGAAATTTCATCTTTTAGGTTTATTAATAAGTATTAGTTGGCTAAGTTTACCAATTAGTTTAAATTTTGGACTATGTAATTACTTTAAATATATGAACTTTAATGTAAAATTTTATGAGGGAACATGAAAGATCTGTAAAGAAATGAATAAAGTAAGCATCTAAATGTAAAATAGTGTCAAAATTTTAGTAGAATAATTGTAAAATGGTAGAGTATAAGATTTTCAAAATAAAATATCTAGACTTCAGAGAATCGAGGAGAAGAGATATCACTCCTAAGATTAATGAGAGATCTTCATATTTTTCTACTTTCTATTATTTAATAAATTTATAACCCAAACAAAATAAAATTACGCTTTTTATAATAAAATTTACCATTAGCAAAAATTTATAAAATAACAAAATTTTGCAATTAAAGTCCTTTAACACTCATTTTCACCACTAATTCTCATTATAAAGTTTTCAAAAATTTATTTCCTTTATATTAAATTTTATTAAACAAATTAATATTGAACTGAATTCTTTTTTCCTTTTAATTGATTCAGTTCAACCTCAAACCACATATATTTCTTAATTATTATTCAAACCAACACAAATTTCATTTATTATTAAATTTTATGTGATTATATAAACTTTCCTTTCCAGATTTGTGTTTATTTTCTCAATCAACAAAACATCCTTGTAATTTGTTTACATAGATAGTCACAAAATCAAGGTTGTTACACGACTATTTCATAATTTGTGATAGTACTTCTTATTTTTCTTATGTTGGGAAATTTTATTTGAATTAATCATGTTGTGTACTCTACGATATTAGATAGATACTATGTGAATATTGCTTTGATAATTAGTTCACATTGTTACTATTGTATATTTGATATTATATATTATCCATGCTCTATGAGATATACAGTTGATTATGCCGTGCTTACTTCATTTTCAACCCTTATGATTTTTTTATATTGACCTTGTGTCATAGTAGTGTACTGTACAGTTATTTTACTGCCAACTATGTAAGGCAGTTGTCACATTGGTAATTGTTAGAATAATTGATATCTGTTATTTATGTTAATATAATCACCATATGTAATGTGTGTGTGTGTGCGTATATATACATATACATATATATCAATGATAGAAGATTTGATACAATATATATTGATGATTGAAAATTTACTATCTGTTATTTATGTTAATCTATATATTACTTATGGTAATATATATTATTTATGTTAACGTTTATTTGATTGCAATAATTCCTATAAACATTTGCAGCCTTAAAATATTATATAAAGGGGATGGGAATAATGAAATGCAGAGCAAATTGAATTCCTTCATGGTATCAAAGTAGGTTTCAAATATCTAAATATGTGCTCTCCCATCCTCCTCTCTTTCTCCTTCTTCTTCAACCATTTTTTCTGTTGAATCACCACCAGTGGCTAAATCCTCCAAAGACCACCCTTCTCTGAACATTACTAATGTCAAATCCCTCATACTGATTACCTTAGACAATGAAGACGACATGTACCATTCTTGGGCAACATTATTTACTGTTCTTGTTCGAGTTCATGGCCTCTACCATCACATCGTACCATCAACCGAAGAAGACACCCAGGCTGCCTACGAGGATGTCAAATCAATAGAACTAGCTCAATGGAAACGACTTGATGTTGTTGTCCTTCAATGGATATACAACACAATCTTCTCTGGCCTCCTTTGTGACATTCTCCTCCGCGACGATACACACGAGGGTGCGTGGAAACAACTTGAAGCCATGTTCCAAGACAACAAAGCTTCAAGGGCAACTCATCTTGAAGAAGAACTTGCAATAGTTGATTTTGAACAATTTAATTCAATTAACAAATTTTGCACCCACCTTAAATCATTGGCGGATATATTGGCGGATGTCGATCCCCCGGTGACTAATAGCAGGCTTGTATTGCATCTCATTGCAGCCTTGCCAGAAGCATATGTCGACACTGTGTATTACATTCAAAACCAAGATCCCTTACCCCCTCCCCCTTTAGAGCTGCCAAACCTACCTCAAGTTGGATGAACGCACAATTAAAAATCGCTTGGCAAAAGAGAACGGTGAGACCACCGACGGTGATGCTGCGCTGCTGGTGGAACCCCTACAAACCCAGATAATTCAAACACAAACCCCACCCAAAGTTCCTGTAATAACAAAAGAAGAAATAACAATAATGCCAAAACCAATGGTAGAGGAAAAGGAAAACAAACTGTTGTATCCAGTCACATGGCAGGTCGGCAACTCGGTCATCATCAGTGGTCCCCCACGCACTCCACCAAGTTGGCAGCAATGGCAAATCCATTTGGATCTTGGAACTCTTGGTGCAACAGCCCGCCTCCTTGCCCATATCCTTCAACCGAGGCAAGTAAATCAAGCCCAGCATACAACACTATGGCTCCACCTGTTGGGTACACGCCAACCGATATTGAAGCTGCTATGCATGCTCTATCATTCTCGCAACCCAATCGATTTTTTTTACATGGATGCCAGTGCCACGTCTTAAATGACAGCGGATTAAGGTATACTTTCTTCTTATTTCAATTCTAGCAATAATTATCATAACATTGTTGTTGGCAATGGTCATCTAATTCAAATTGTTGGTCATGGCAGCACTAATTTACCCTTACCATGCCATGCACTTACCCTAAACAATGTTTTACATGCTCCTAAACTTATTAATAACCTAATATATGTTCGTAAGTTCACCACCGATAATATGGTTTATGTTGAATTTGATCCATTTGGATTTTCTATTAATGATTTGCAGACGAGGACCAAACTAATGAGATGTGACAGCATGGGGGATCTTTATCCTTGCTTCTCCAATAACCAAGCCACTCCCTTTATCAATCAGTCAGTCTTTACTGCTCTCTCTCCAGATCTTTGGCATAACTGCTTAGGACATCATGGCCCTGCTGTGCTTAAATCATAAAAACTTCATTAATTGTAATAAGGCTTGTAAACTTATTGTTCTTCTTGTCCTCTTAGCAAACATTTTAAATTACCACTTTATGATCCTCTGTCATACACTTTTCTATCTTTTGATATTAATCACAGCGATATTTGGACATCATCCGTTGTTAATTCTTGTGTCCACTGTTATTATGTTTTTTTTCTTGATGATTATGGCAAAAGTTTGTGGACTTTCCCCATTGCCAAAAAGTCACAAGTCAAACACTTATTCAAATCTTTTCATGCTCTAATCAAAACTCAATTTGGACGTAATATTAAAATATTCCAGTGTGACAATGGTACAGAATACATCAATGGCACCTTCAAATAATTCTTTTATCATAATGGGAGGTTATTCCGCCTTTCTTGTCCTCGTACCTCTCCTTAAAATGGCAAAGTCGAACAACACATTGAATCAATAAACAACATCGTTCGTACCTTGGTTGCTAATGCCTCCATGGCACCTTCTTTTTGGTACCATGCTTTAGAAATGGCCACTTATCTTCTTAACATACTTCCAACTAAAGTCTTAAGATTACAGTCTCCCACCCAAATTTTATACCAATACAATCTCAAATACCCGGAATTGCGTGCAGTTGGTTTCCTATGTTTTCCTCTGTTTCCGACCACTTCTATCCCCAAATTGCAAGCTCAATCTACTACATGTGCTTATCTTGGTCCCGCTCCCAACTATAAAGGCTCAAAGTGTTACGATATGGAAAGTAGCAAAATCATTATTTGTTGTCATGTGAAATTCATTGAGACCGAATTCCATTTCGCAGAAATTCACAAAACCAAAAATACAATGTATGATTTTTTAACTGCCAATTGTTTTAATTCTTTATTGAATTATTTGCATCCCACTTTAAAGCCTCCAAGCATAACTAAGTCCACACTGAGTCCACACCTCATTCTTGCCCACAAATCAGTCGACTTTTACTGGGCCACGGCCTCAAACGAACCCAGTTGCATCCTCTTCTGTTGCGCCACTAGCTCTTACTGGCTTAGCCCCCCCCCCCCAATTCCCTCTATGTGCTGTCAACACTGAGGTTGGTCGACAAATTTTGCTATGCCCACAACCCACTCCACTTCTTTTCGGTCCACAAACACGACCCTCTCACCCTGCCCAATCCACTGCCCAATCTCAAAACTCTAGGTCAACATCATCTCTTTCTCCCAAACATCTCCATTATGACTACTCAAATGAACAAAACCCAAAACCCACAAAGTTCTCCTCAGCCTAACAACCCCGTATTACATCGTATGACAATCCGAGCAATGAATGACATTTTTAAACCAAATCCTAAATACACTACCATTTTACCCACATCCACCACAAACATATCTCCCAAACCTAAGGACCCTGTTAGTGCTTTTCATAACCAAAAATGGAATAGTGCAGTGTTGGATGAATTCAATGCTTTAATTGATAATAAGACTGGGAGTTAGTTCATAGGCCACCTAATGTGAATGTAATATGGTCTATGAGGAACTTTCGTCACAAGTACAAATCTGACGGTTCTTTTGAGCGGCATAAAGCTCGTCTTGTAGGTGATGGTAAAACTCAGCAGTAGGGTATTAATTATGAAGAAACGTTTAGCCAAGTGGTTAAACCAGTAACCATACGAGCAATTTTTAGTATCGCCTTTTCAAAATCTTGGCCTATTCATCTACTAGATGTCAATAATGCATTTTTACATGGTCATCTTAATGAGACTGTCTACATGCATCAACCTACGGTGTTTCGAGACAAGAGACATCCAGATCATGTTTGTTTGCTAAAAAAATCTCTGTATGGTTTAAAACAAACTCCTTGAGCTTGGTATCAACGATTTGCAAACTTTATTGCATCCCTTGGATTTACTCACAATAAATATGATCACTCTTTGTTCATTTATAGTCAAGGTTCGGATATGTCATATACAATGTTGCATGTTGACGACATAACTCTTACTGCTTCTTCAAATCATTTGCGTAATTCTTTTATTACTCTTTTGAGTTCAGAATTTCCAATGAAGGATCTTGATCAGTTAAGTTTTTTTGGGTATTGTTGTTACTCGTCTTGCAAATGACCTATTTCTATCTTAGAAAAAGTATATTGCATATATTATTAACAGAGTTAGAATGTCTAACTCCAGTCCTTACCCTACTCCTATTGACACTAAACCTAAAATTAGTGCTACTAAGGATGCCCCGTATGTGGATCCTATTAAGTATCCTCGTCTTGCAGGTGCTCTTCAGTATCTTAACTTCACAAGGCTTGATATTTCTTATGCAGTACAACAAGTGTGCCTTCATATGCATGATTCGAAAGTTAAGCACATGACAGCTCTCAAGCGCATTTTGTGCTATATTCAGGTGCATTATCTTATGGTTTGCATCTGTGTAAGTCTTCTTTCGACAAACTCATTACCTATACAGATGATGATTGGGGTGGATGCCTGGATACTAGACGCTCCTCCTCTAAACGACATTGAGACGTTGTCTCGTTCTAGCGTATAAGCTGAGTATAAAGGAGTTGCTAATGTTGTCTCTGACTCCTGTTGGATCAAAAATTTGTTATCCGAGTTGCCAACCATTTGTCCTTTCTCCTTCTCGAACTGCAATGAACCACCAAAACGAGTTCGTCGATGAACTCTTCACCACAAACTACAGTACCACCACCCTTTCATCGAATCTTGCAGCCTTTCACAGAAGTGCGTCTTCCAGCATCATACAGTACCCGAGTATGCACCAAAATCATTGACAGTTAAATGCCCTATTTCCTTCTCAACATCGTACCTTTCCATCTTCTTTCACCTTCCATGAATTTCCATCTCGTACCCTCCTGCAAGCTCAGTTCAACCCACAGCTATGGATCAGTAGCGCGAGCTCCTCCTGACGTTGAGAGCTTCAGTAGATTTTTAGGTTAGATCGCGATACTGATTCCCCATTTTACCTATTCGCGAGTGCTCCTGCTAGAAGTCGAGCATCCAAAAATCCTCATATTCCCATCGCGATTTGAATTCGCGGTTTCCATTTGTTTTTCCACCGATCAATTTCGAACTTTCAAATGGAAGAAAAGAGTTTGGCCATTTATTTTATGCAAAATCCTTTTGATTATCACACGAGGATGGGAAGAACTGTTTTGAGAAAGGTGGACTTCGATTGTGGATAGGATCGATCAAATCTTGATTTTTGGTTGAAGGGAATTAAAATATCATGGCAATTTTTTTCTTTCTTTCTAAAGCTCTCATATTTGATTTTAAAGAAGGAAAAATAAATGAAAGGTGGGAGTGCGATTTATAGAAGATAAAGACTTAAGCATTAAGGAATTTTTTTTCTATGCATAGTACCACTTTAGGAGATAAGTTAGGGTAGGTTAAGTACAATGTAATTAATTTCTATTAGATTTTGATTTAACTGCGATTTGAGTCGAGCTTATACACTATATATTATAATAATATATTTTACGGTTTTGAACTCCTATTTGAATGTAACAACCAGCGTTTCTAGGGTTATACCACTATTATGGACACATTTGAACAGACTTTGAAGCCACATTCGATCATATGGAAAAGATATTAATTTATATCGTTATAAATTAAATTCAAAGCAATTAATTCTTTGAGAATAAATAATTATTATCGATTCTATTCAAATAGAATTTCTATTAATCATTTGAATCATTTTGACTCCATTTTAAATTTTGAATTGAATTATTTCAGATTCTCGTATTACGATAATTATATATATATTCAAAATAAATCGTATTTCGATTATTAAATCGATAACTCAATATAAAAATCGATTTATATTATCAACTCAATATTCAAAACCATATTAAATATTCAAAATAAATTGACCAAAAATCCGTGTTGTTACAGTAGACAATTGTTTTGTGACTCCATTTGACCAAACCATGGATGTTGAGCCCAAAAGAACCCAAACCGAATCCATATGAAGATGTCGATCCGGAGCGAAGCCAATCCGAGTGGAGGATCTCCTTGCACTTTTCTTCAAAGGCCGAGCAGAAGTCATGCCGAGCAGGGAAGACGGTGAGATAAGCTGAAGCGCTTCTCGCGAAACCGAGTCTTGGCCGAATCGGAATAATTTTTCTTTGAGCATCCACAACTTGAGTTCAGTTGCATTTGAGTTTTAAGCGATCTTATTATGGAGGATCAAGTATCTGACGGCCTTATCAAAAGGCTGGTCAAAACTTTATATATCTAAATATGTAAGATTTTTTTTAGCATTTTCCTCCATATGAACGAATATTGTATATATTGAGATTCTTGTATCTTTAAGATTTATTAGATGGACTAATGAATATTTGTAAATCATTTTTATTCAAGTAGTTTAATTTAATTTTATACAAATTGTTAATATATGGGCTTAAATGTAATACAAATGAAGAAAATTGAGAAAAAACTACACAAGTGTAAAAAAAATAAGCTCTAGGCATTTGAAACCAATAGAATTTTAAAGTGCAGTGTATATAAATTCATTTATGTTATTTGATTCACATGTATCTGCATTTAGATGATTTTTTTTAACCGATTTGTTAATGTCCCCATATTATATACTAAAATTTCATCTTTTAGGTTTATTAATAAGTATTGCTTTGCTAAGTTTACCAATTATTTTAAATTTCGGAATATGTAATTACTTTAAATATATGGACTTTAATGTAAAAATTTATGAGGGAACAAAAAAGATCTGTAAACAAATGTATAAAGTAAGCATCAAAATGTAAAATAGTGTGAAAAGTTTAGTAGAATAGTTGTAAAATGGAAGATCATAAGATTTTGAAAATAAAATATCTAGACTTAGGAGAATAGAGGAAAATTATATCACTCCAAAGATTCATAAGAGAGCCTCAAATTCTGTAACGAACCGGATTTTTAGCCATTAATTTTAAAACATTTAAATTGGTTTTTTAAATATTGATTTAGAATTATAATAAGATTTTTATTAATTAAAAACGAATTTGAACGTATAATTTATACCGTAATGTCAAGTATATGGAAAAATAAAAATAACCATTTTGGGTATTTGTTTCTGCACCACAAAATATAATGTGAAACTTAGTCAAAATATAATTGCAAAATAAGAAAATAACCATTATAAGGTAGTGTACATCAATATAGAAACTGTTAAAATGGATTGTTTCTAATATGAAAATCTTGTTTTACAAAATATTATATAGGTATATTTATTTAACCCAAACAAGACGCCTACAATCTCATGGCCATATTGAATGCTTACCGAGGCGGCCACAAAACAACGTGAGTGCCAAGATTTACTTTTCAACAATTTGATGTCCAAACTACTGAATTCATGCCTGCCAAGCCAATAGAAACCGTGCCCCTCATGCTACTACATTCCGTCCTCTCCAAGCTTTTTCTTCTTTAAATACTGGTATTTTTTTCCTTCCTCTCGTCTTTAGGCCAAAAGCAAAACGAGAGAAATAAAATAAAATAGGGAATTTTATATATTACAAAAATTCTCGTATGGTACTCTCTAAATCCCTCAGTTAGAAACAAGATCCAAGCTTTTCATTTTAGCTCAACCATCAAACCGAAATAGTGCCCCTCAGAACGATTTGAAGATCGAAACCAATAAATTTCTTCAAGGAAAATTCGAAAATGAATTGCTCTGGGTTTGCAAGCAATTGTTCTTCACTCAAGAGTATTTTTACGAGATGCGATGCACGTTTGGGGTACTGGATATTTCCAGCGGTGATTTGGTGATGTCGCAGTTTAATGGGTGGCGTTCTGGTACATAGCGGAGGGAGTAGGTGGCATCGAAAGGGAAGGGAGGCTGAGCCGCGTCTTTGACGGTGAGAGGAGGCGGCTCCGGTGATCGAATGATGACGCCAGCGGGGGTTCAAGGGGTTGGAGTCTTAGCAGCAGGTTGGTCATACTATACTATGAATCTTTGGGAAGTTTCTATGAGTATAGGTATCGCTGTCATGTATCCGATTTTGTGAGGAAAACTGTTCGAACTTGAACAGTGTTGCTAGGGCGAAATTTAAGGGAGATTGAGTGGTGGTTTGGGATTGGAGTATGGACTGTTATTCATTATGAGGAGCTGATCCTTTTGTGAATTTTTGGTAGGTGGTTGTTTCGGATGGCAGTAAAGTTTAAAATGGAATTGGACTAGTATTGTAGTATTGAGGAGCAACAGTTCATTTATATTCAAAGGAAGATGGTCACTGAAGGATATGAGACATTGGCAGGATGTAAACCATTGACTTGAAAATGGTAATTAGCGTATAAGTTTTAATATTATATATATATATATATTAGTGAGTAAAGAGGAAGGAATGGCAGAAGCACTGTCAGTTCTCTGTTGGAAAAGAAATAAGCAAAAGGACTGCTAAACAATAAAACAAATCTGGGTTAATAACATGGGTAGAGATGGTGGAGTTCTCTGTAGCTTATCATTCATAAATAAAGAGCTGAGATCATTATACAAACTGGGAAGAAGACTGCTTTAAGATATAAAATGTGATTAAAGAGTTGGTTTTATTATGGGATGAAAACGCATGGCGAGGGGGAGAAGTTCGAAGTGGAAAATTGGTGATGGAGTTGAAGTTTTTGCAGAGGAGGTTCGATTGTTTTCCTTTTGAGGAATTTGGTATAGAAGTTGCTAAGAAGCTTAAAAAAAAAGATGTCTTGAGAAAAAAAATATGAAGGAAAATATTAATATTCATAGCTTTGTACAGGGAGGTGTTGGAGATTCTTGGGTGATGCACGGAAGGGAGACGAGATTCTGAGATGGTAGTTGGCAATGACGACATGGAGTATTTTTGAGGTTTGGGTGAAAGCTGGGACTGTAAAAGGGACGCTAATGGAAAAAGCGGGCTTCAAATATGGTTGGAAGAAGTAATTAACGTTAATCGTTAATTAGGGTGAGTGAGAGCGGTATTAAGGGTTAAAATTGGTAATTAATTTTATTAATTTAAATATTATTATCTTAAATCAAGGAATTAAATTGAAATCACTATAACTCGATCATTCGTTAGCTGAATCGAACGAAACTAGTCACTTTTGAATCGCAACAACGAAATCTACACTGCAGAACTGATTTCGCTAAAAACAGGGTTATCGGAATTTCGTGATAAAATCAAACGCTTATTTAATTTTAAAACGAAACAAAAGAAGAACCGTCAACTGCAAACAAGGTGAGTAAACTCACTAACTTTGACTCATTTATATTTTTATATAAATGAGTTTTAAATTTAATTTTATACTGTGTGATGATTGTTTGGTTGAAATGGTTGATAGTTGATCAATTATTAGTTCTGTTTACCAAGATATTTCATATTGATGTGAAATTAATATTATTGATGTTGATTAACGTCTGTGGATGCAGGAAAATAGGTTGGAGGGATCCAACTAGAATCCTCAACATTTGTATTACTGTTTTTATTTGATTATGATATAAAATGTGTTATGTAATCCATTATTGGGTATGTTATGGTTGATTTACCCTGACCCTAGAAACTTGGTATTTTATATACCGTAAAACATTTTCGAATGTGGAAAAGGGAATTGGGATTTAGAAATGGAATTTATTTCCAAAATAGAAATTAAATTTCGAATAGAATTGAAGAATAGAAACATGTTTAAGTGGATAAATCAAGATGTTGTTTATAAATAAGAATATAAATTAAGTGAATTATTAATCATTGGATAAACTGAAATATAAATTCAAATTTGAATTTATATGAAAAAGTGGAAATCGGTTTTGAAACCAATATTTGAACTTAGCAAATTATAAACGAGATTATTAATGTTTGAAATAAATGATGAGATTTCCTATAAACAATTGTAAATAGAAGTTATAAATGGAATTTGGATTTGATATGGTAAAATCAAATGGATTTGATTATGCGAAAAGAAATATTATTTACAATAAAGTGAATAATTATTTAGAGCAGATATTTTGCAAATGAAAGCATCTATAAAAGAAATCTGGGTTGGAAATGTAAATTCAAATAGGAATTTGAATGATAAGGAAAATGGAAATCCTTTTCGAAAGAAAACGTTGGATTTTATTCCAAAGGTCGGAATATAAAACAAATTGGAATAAATCCAAGGGATTTATAATTATACTTTGATTAGGTTGAATTTTATTATAATGGTTTAGTTCAAGAAGGATATTTGAATTCTATTTAGTATAAAACTATACTTTAAATGAAATATATTAAGAAGTGCATATTTCAGTATTTGTAGTTATGGAAATACAATTCCATGTTTTGAAATAGTTTAAGATTTATTTTAGAATTATTAATCAAGTCTGGATTCCTATTAAGAAAAGATATTGATAACTGAAAATGAATAACGATTAAAAGTAAATGTTTTGCGAATGGAAAGAATCATAAGGGAAATTGAGTTAACCTGAAATGATAAGATTTATTCCAAAGTTCGGAATATTAATCGAATATAGAGTATTCGAATGAGAATTATTGGAATTTAATTATATCGAATTTAGGGAAGTAGTTATTTTTACTTTTCGTTTGAATCAAATTTAATTATTTATTTATTTACTTATTAATTAATTTATTGAAATTAATAAGTGCAAGTTATATTTTTTTATTAACCAAATATTTGGAAACAGCAATTATAACGCTACCATTATAATAAATGTCTTGTAAATCTAAACAGCGATTATAACGCTGCAGTGATAATAAATGTTTTGTAAATCTAAACAGCGATTTTAGCGCTGTCGCTATAATAAATGTTTTGTAAATCTAAATAGAGATTTTAACGCTGTCGTTATAATAAATGTCTTATAAATCAAATATTTGGAAACGGCGATTATAACGCTATCGTTATAATCAATGTTTTTCCGTAAAGGAAGTGGATTTTTAGATTGAATCTGAGAATTGCGTAAGCGATGTTTTGTGTGAAGTTGTGAGCTTTGACTATTTCAAAGTTGATAATGTTGTTCAATTAAGGTCTGATAGGTAATTATACCCCAACCTGATGGACTTCATGATTGATGGAAAAATGGTTAGGGTTCGATAGTGAAGATTGGTTAGCAATATGGTTAGTTAATAAATGAATAATGGTTTGAGTTATAATAACAATATTTTATAACATCGCGTTAATTTAAAGGATTTTGAAATGTTTTTCCCCAAATAAAATGAGAGATATTTTCTACAGGTAATGGATTGGTCAACGAGGAATTAAGAAATGGAATATGGAAATATTTTCCGATATTAATAAGGTATATTTTCTGAATATAGAAAATAAGGATTCGTTAATATAAACAGAAATGTTTTCTTACTGGAGTGAGAAATATTTTATCGAATAAAGAAATTATAATATTGGAAAGGTTTTTCAAATAATTGAGAGAGGAAATCGAGCTTCAAAAGGATACGAAAGATGGGAAATGGGAATTGTAAATGATAATATAATAAGGAATTGATTTAAAGGGGCCTAGTGTTGTTTGATGCTCGATCGATACGAGTTCCAATTGGAAATAAGACCGTTGATTGTATGGATGTTTCTTTGATAGTTAAGTCACCGACTATCAAAGTTTTGATTTATTTTATACCTCCGGTGTCTATATGGAGAGACCGGGATCAGATTTAATATCTGAAAACCACTTCGTATTGGTATAAGCATTATGAATCAACTTATGCTGAAGATAATTGAAGATGGAGTAAAATGCAAGGGCTATTCTGTTAACCCTAGGTAGAAATTGCCCAATATGGATTAATAGAATGGTGCCTTCTGTTTGTCCAGACCGAGGACAACTTGTATGGACGAGTGTCTGACAGCGTATTTCTAAAGGGATTACGTACGTTGATTCCTTCAAACGTACGAAGTTGGTGGCAAAGAAGGAAAACTACTTTAGCCTAACAATCTGAGTATTTTTGTGGGAATCAATTAGTGATTTCCGATGGATCTGACGATGTGGCATTCAAAGTGAATGGTGGCCAGATGTTCTGGAAGATAATTCAAACCTCAAGACTCACAACCGGGAATTGACAAAAATCGGGCAGGCAACATGGCTATGTGGGTCTCTCCCATTAGGATGTATAATCACCTATCTAGAGAAATTCCATTTGCTTCTTTAATCTATCGACGCCGTCCCTTTCGGGAAACGGTTGTTGATCCCAACCGTTGGTGATATACATTCGATACACTCAAGTGAAATGAGTGGTCGGCCAAGTATGGGCCGGGTTGCAAGATGTTCTTGTTGAACCCCAATGTATCCCCTCTAGAGTACACTGATCGGAAGCTGGTTCCATACCTTGTCATAGTCGGAATCCAATCTCCAATAAGCGCCCTGTGGTTTTTGATTTTATATTATATATGGAGCGTGAGATGCAAGCGTTCCGCTAAATTCTATTTATTTCATTTCGACACTATTATAATATCACCGGATTTGATATCAAAAATATTTTTGGGTTATCGTAAGGTAAAAACCGTCCGTGTTTTTGTGTGGATCGGTCTTACGATTATCATTTATTTCGAAATGATTTTGGAAGTTAAACAAATGGTTAGAGTTTACTCACACCAGTCCCATGACTGAACCAGAGTTTATTTTGTTTTCCCTAACCTCTTGGGTGCCCAAAATTTGTACGGGCAGTCAAGTAGTTGGGATTTTTCAGATTCACTTGGAGGAGCTCGAAGCAGGAGGCTTCATCGGTTAGCTATAGACTATCATATTTTCCGCTGTGTATTGTGTTGTATCTGGAAACAGATGTTTATAACTGTTCCAGAGATAACTGTTGTGCTCTGATGATGGTATGTATATAAAGTTACTAATTTGTATTTCAAAGTTTATGCTATCTAGTATATATTATTCATTCCGCTGTGAGTTTGTGATGTTCGTTTTCTTCTATTCTAAAATTTCTCTCTTTCTATTTCTCATCCTCTAACTTCTTTCTAATAATGATTCGTATTTCTGTGCAATTTGGGTTGGACGTGTAGTGTAATTAGTCAACTCAAATGTTATGGAAATTCGGGCCATTACATTTGGTATCATAACTGAAGGTTGGGTAGTAACCTTGGCTCTGTGGCGTAACTCAATATAAATGGGGTTTGTAACACCCTTGATTGAGTTTGAGTGTATATATCTGAGCGTGTATTTGTGGATTTGCTATAAAACCGTTTTATATTGTGTTGGCTGGTTTGTTGAGTGGTTTATGAATTCTGGTCAATATAGAATGTACAACTGTATTGATCAGTGTTTTTAAACTCTCGAACAAAGCAATTCGATACAGTATTGTTTTAAAATGGGTAAATGAAATAATTTTGCCCAAAACTATTTCTGGTATAAAAGAATTAATTTTCTGAAATTATTATTTGATTGATTGTCATTACAATCAAATGAAATATTGAAATATTGAAATGGTTATATAATTTTTATACAGATAATGTATACAAATGAGATAAACGAAGCTTAAGTTCAAACCAAAATTGGAATTTAAATTCTGGGCGTTTAGAAAATATTTTCTGAAATATTATAACGTAATGTAACATTACTGTAACACCCCACCTCCATTAAGGTCACTCACAAAGGGAATGCCTTAACTTTGGTGGAGCATTTTAGTAAACAGAACAGAAACTTACAAGACAGATAAAACAGTACTTGAAAATTTTATTACTTTATTTCAACAGAAACCTAAATAAGCTTGGTTAAATCTTTTCAAATCACAATATCAGAATTCAAGTACAAAGTATCAGTCTTGTACAAAAGCCTTCAGAATGCATAGTTTAAAATCATAATCCCCACAGAAGAAGACAAGCCATACTTTAAGCACTTCAAGCAGAAGAAATCTGGATCAAGCTAGAGTATTCCCTTCTACAAAACCTGGGGGGAAACGGAAGAAAAGGAGGCGAAACAACAAGGGTCAGACATAAAGTCTGGCAAGTCCAGTGACTTTCAGCATATGAACAGATAATAATAATAATGACATGAAAGCAAAACTGGATAAGAGATGGCAGTAACAAGAGCAGCAGATATACTTAGGTTAAACAGCAGAAACATAATGATGTAGACTAAGCCATGCTTCTTATTTATATCTTACTTCTCTGCACTAATACTAGTATAACAGAATTAGGTGCCACCCTAATGTCTAAACTGAAACTGAAACGGGTACAGAATAATTTCCACAGAAGAGAGTGCTAGTAATGGGACTTTACCACCCGAACAGAAACAGACAGAAACAGAATGCTAATAATGGGCCTTTACCACCCCAACAGAAGGTACAGAAACAGATTAACCCCTACGGAAACAGAATGTAGAATTAGGTGTACACTAGTAAATGGGCCTTTACCACCCGAACAGACGGTACCACGCAGAAACAGACAGGTGTTACCACCCAACAGAAACAGACGGTACCAATAGAAACAGACAGAACTAAGTGTACCCTAAAACCCTACCCCAAGCGATCGGCTCCCTAATACATAAATACCCTATGTCGGCCCCACAGTAGGGTGTATCACTCCCTAAAGTGACAACCAATTGGCACAGACCTATTTACAGATGTCACGGCGTCTTACATCCTCAGAGGCAGACCGGGATCCATGCACGCACATGACCCGGTTGGAACACACCATCAACACCCCTCGCCCTTATCAGAATGAACCGCTTATAATTAGTTCAGTAAGAGTGCCCGGACCCTACCTACTGTTGGGTCAAAGTTTTGATACCAGAAAGGGTTACTAACTAATATGGGTCCCAAACAACAGATGACACAAGTAATTACCCTCCTAACCTTGTGTCCCCAGACTAACAGATTTCAGATTAACTTGTTTACAAGTTTCAGACATACAGAATTCAGATCAACTAGTTCACAGATCAGATAAGTTTTCAGACTAACGGATCAGATATACGGATTTAACAGACTTACCGATTTACCAGTTACAGATTAACAGACTTACAGATTTGTCTAACTTTGTAATTGGGCCTACAGATTCACAGAACAGATTTATTAAATTCATCAGTCTAGTGGGTTTAACCCTATCCGCCCAACACGTTTTAGACTTCATATTTATCTCAGATTTTCATTAATTAAATATTAATGCCCAGACCTCTCACATTAGACTGACAGTTTGCGGCTACTGGTTAGGCCAGTTGGTTCCGGGCAGATTTTTGCCGCAAACTGAGTCTAACCTCGGGTTTCAAGCACGTTATGACTAACTTCTCACATTAGAACCTATTGTTTGCGGCCACTGGATGTGCCGGGCGGTTCCGGGCAGAATTACGCTGCAAACTCATTCTAACCTCGAGTTAGCCATGTTTATCTTTGCGGCCAATTAATTAATAATTTACCATTTATGCCTACGCCTAATTTACATGTCAATTATTCATAGCTAATTCAGATTATGTCAATAACAGACTGAATATATCAACTTAACAGACATAGCAGATAACAGATTTAGGCGACTTAACGGATTCTGCAGATTAAGCAAACTAGCAGATTTAGCAGATAACAGATTAGGCATCTCAACAGATTTAGTTTAGCAGATTTGGCATTTTCAACAGACTTAGCAGATAACAGATTTGGCAGATGAACAAATCGAGCAGACTAGGCAGTAGAGCAGAACTAGCAGATTAAGCAATATAACAGAACTAGCAGATTAGGCAATATAACAGAACTAGCATATTAGGCAAATATAGCAGAACTAGCAAATTAGGCAAATATGACAGATTTAATCATTCCTTAAAGTTTCACAAACATATCTTGCCTAATTATAAATCTTGCCTAAGTTCACATACATAAATAATAGTCATGATTCACAATATGATCACATACCCCATGTTTGCATTAAATTTACATAGCACATATTATGGTCATAATTTACCATATATTATATGTTTCAATTTTTATTAAACTTGCATAGTACAGAAGATCCATATATAAATTATACCAAATATAGCCATCGATTACTATGCATGTCATATATCCCAAAGATCCCTCACTTAGGTGTTTATTTACATTATTAGATATCCTACTTTCATGTAAATCTTTATACCTAAGCCAAATCATATGTTCAATACAGTCTATATTTATGTCCAATTATATGCCTTTTATGTCGTGTCCTCAAATCATATGTTCAATACCCTTTAAGTTATAAATATAACATGTCCAATCATATGTCTCAGATTTATGTTCTAACTACAGTCTATGTTCTTTCCTCAAATCAGTCACCTATTGGTCATGCCCAATTTATGCATCATTCATTTTACTGTCCCAAACATTTTAGCGTATGTTAATCTCTTATGAGATTGGCTCAGGCTCGTGGTAGCTTGGCTATAGAACAGAAAGAAGAAAGAGATACAGAATAAGATAGATCTAAACAGAACAGAACAGATATAACCTCAGATTCAGATTTACAATTCATGTCACAATCAGAATTAACGTTTATATCGGAAAATAACTGTACTTGCCTTGGTTGGATTCTAAAAGAAAAAGGTGTTGTAGCTGTTCTCTTTTAATCCTAATCAGAATTGGAGGAAGAAGAAGCACAAGTCCTAGCTTAGGTTTCAGCAGAGTAGAGACGCCATTGATTTATTTTTTTAGAGAGGAAGAGAGCAATGGAGGCTAGAGAATTGTACAAGAGATTTAGGTTTAGGTTAGGGATGTATATATAGGTGTAGGAACTCATTTAGGCCCTCAGATTAACCCTAGAACTCATCAGGTCCGTCCAAACACGTCACAGCCCCCAAAATCGCACACACACAAGCACCAGGTTCGACCAGGGAGGTCGACCCCCAGGTCGACTGCCCAGTCGACCTGGTCTGGGGGGGTCGACTGCCCAGTCGACTCCCCAGTCGACCTGGGTCTGGGGGGTCGACTGCCCAGTCGACTCCCCAGTCGACCTGTGTTCTGGGCGGGAAATTTCCCGCCCGGCCCGCTTCTGGGTTTGAATTCGACTTTTGAATTCGAATTCGAGCTGTTTTGAACTTTGAATATTTCTGAAACTTCGGAGGGTCATATCTCCCTCGTACGGACTCCGGTTCTTGCAAACTCGGACTCGTTTCCAAGCAGAATTCCGAGACGAACGCAATGGCGCAACCTGTTTCCCTTGATTCTTATTTGAAAAATTAATTATCCTCTGATTTGTTACTTATACGTTCACAAAAAATACGGGGTGTTACATTCTCCCCTCCTTAAAGGATTTCGTCCCCGAAATCTTCAAGTTAAGAAGAATGTGTCCTACCATCCAACATCCATCTACTCAATCATCAATCACTGGCGTCCATTGTCCTTAGAAACTTCTAATGTTGTATGAACATATGCAAAAGTGTGTGTATATGTTCCTCATCTAATGCAAAGATCAGGCGGTCCACTGATTCAGTTGACCTCCTTAATGCGAATTATGTCAGTGCCATGAGTCCAACATGTATGCAGTTTTCCTACTTGATACATATCATTTCTATATGAGTGCACAACCATTCAGTCATATGCAACATCCATGTGCTGAGTCAATCATTTTGCACCCACAAAAATTTAAAATGCTCACACATCCATATGCAGTATGAGAGTGTTTTCTAGCCGATCTAGTGCCTAGTGTGTGTATATGCATCCACGAGCAACCACTAGCAACCACTTGCATCCACTTGCAACCATCAAACATAACATGTCTCAAACACATGTTTACACCCATTAGTTTCTACCTAAAGTTCGAAGATTCGATCGATAGGATACAGTCGAATGATGGAAGCGAGCACAGATAAGACAAAGACTTGGTTCCCATTAGGTTGAGAAAACAATTCCCCTAAGTATCAACCCCGAAGACCGAAATCAACATCAGATTGACACCCAGAGGATTACCCTCTTTAGACAATGTCAAAACTGGAAATCAGAATTATTCAGATATTTACAGACTACTGGTACAGATCAGATTACGGAATGATTCTTAGGAAACTAAGCATGATAAATCCCAGAATGTATGCGTCCTACTTGACGCCTAACATGAATATCTCTCAAACCCCAATCACAAACAGATAAGTCATAACCCTTATGGATTTGGATCTACAGCGGAATCAGAAACAATACTAGTATTAAAGTGCAGAGTATCGATTGCAAAATCAGAATGCCAGAATCAGAAAGAGTCTTAACTCCATAATCAGATAAAGAAATTAAACCTACTATAGGAATTTTCCTATTTCTATCCTAGCCACTAGCCTCGAGAGTGTTCGCCTGCCCTCCAGAAGTTGGTCCTGCCCTCTGCCCTTGCCCTCGTTTCTTCGAGCAGTCTCTGGTGAAGTGTCACATCTCACCACAGTTGAAGCAAGTGCCCTTCCTCTTTCGGCAATCCTTGTTCAGATGAGTCGAGCTCCCACAAGTAAAACACTTTTTCTCCTTCTTATCTTCAGACTCCTTATCTTTCTTTTGGGTTTACTTTTTGGGCCATGCCTTCTTGTTCGGTGGCTCTTCCTTCTTTTCCTCTTTCTTCTCGGGTGCCTTACTAGCATTAGCGCCTTTCTCCTCGTGCATGAGTGCCATGTCTACTAGCTTCTCAAAGGTGGCCCCCATAGGGATGTGGGTCATAGCCAACCCTTGCAACGGCTCATTCAAGCCTTTAACGAACCTCAGAGCCTTCTTCTCCGGCGTGTTCACTAAGTCCAAGCCAAACCTTGCTAACTGATTAAATTTGTTAACATATTCTTTTACTGATGAGCTTCCTTGCTTCAATGTCAAGAACCTTTCCATATTTAGATTCTCTTCTGCCCTTGAGAGAAACTTTGCCTCAAACCTACACCTGAAATCCACCCAAGAATCAACAGGATGCTCCCCATTAGTGACCTCCCACCAAAACGAGGCCTCTCCCTTCATTAACCAAGCTGCTAATTTGACTTTCCTCCCTTCTTCTACTTCAAAGATTTCTAGCAATTCTTCCACCTCCTTAAGCTAATCTCTAGCTTCCACAAACGTTTCTGACCCTTGAAAAGGTTTTCCACCCATAGCCTTAAATTCCTTGCACGTCTTTGCAAAAGTATCAACGCGAAGAGGAGGAGGAGCGGGTGCAACTGGTGGTGGAGGAATATTGGCTGGACCTGCAGCGACCCTAGCCTCTAATAACCTCCTATACCATCCTGGTATCGTTACACCATCCGGAAGGTTAAGATCTTCAGCCATGCTGAAACGAAAAAGGAAAGATTCAAAATGGAGAATTCGAAAGATAAAGATATATGTCCATTGGGGATTATGTTTTTCGTAAAAACTTTCCTCTTTAAATTACTCATCAAGTCATGTTTTTGAAAACACTTCTTCCAAAAATACTTTAGAAAAATAGTTTTTCTAAAAAAATTATCTGTTCTGGTAACCTTAAGCTCTGATACCAAGTGTAACACCCCACCTCCGTTAAGGTCACTCACAAAGGGAATGCCTTAACTTTGGTGGAGCATTTTAGTAAACAGAACAGAAACTTACAAGACAGAAAAAACAGTACTTGAAAATTTTATAACTTTATTTCAACAGAAACCGAAATAAGCTTGGTTACATCTTTTCAAATCACAATATCAGAATTCAAGTACAAAGTATCAGTCTTGTACAAAAGCCTTCAGAATGCATAGTTTAAAATCATAATCCCCACAGAAGAAGACAAGCCATACTTTAAGCACTTCAAGCAGAAGAAATCTGGATCAAGCTAGAGTATTCCCTTCTACAAAACCTGGGGGGAAACGGAAGAAAAGGAGGCGAAACAACAAGGGTCAGACATAAAGTCTGGCAAGTCCAGTGACTTTCAGCATATGAACAGATAATAATAATAATGACATGAAAGCAATACTGGATAAGAGATGGCAGTAACAAGAGCAGCATATATACTTAGGTTAAACAGCAGAAACAGAATGATGTAGACTAAGCCATGCTTCTTATTTATATCTTACTTCTCTGCACTAATACTAGCATAACAGAATTAGGTGCCACCCTAATGTCTAAACTGAAACTGAAATGGGTACAGAATAATTTCCACAGAAGAGAGTGCTAGTAATGGGCCTTTACCACCCGAACAGAAACAGACAGAAACAGAATGCTAATAATGGGCCTTTACCACCCCAACAGAAGGTACAGAAACCGAAACAGATTAACCCCTATGGAAACAGAATGTAGAATTAGGTGTACACTAGTAAATGGGCCTTTACCACCCGAACAGACGGTACCATGCAGAAACAGACAGGTGTTACCACCCAACAGAAACAGATGGTACCAACAGAAACAGACAGAACTAAGTGTACCCTAAAACCCTACCCCAAGCGATCGGCTCCCTAATACATAAATATCCTGTGTCGGCCCCACAGTAGGGTGTATCACTCCCTAAAGTGACAACCAATCGGCACAGGCCAATTTACAGATGTCACTGCGTCTTACATCCTCAGAGGCAGACCGGGATCCATGCACGCACATGACTCGGTTGGAACGCACTATCAACACCCCTCGCCCTTATCAGAATGAACCACTTATAATTAGTTCAGTAAGCGTGCCCGAACCCTACCTACTGTTGGGTCAAAGTTTTGATACCAGAAAGGGTTACTGACTAATATGGGTCCCAAACAACAGATGACACAAGTAATTCCCCTCCTAACCTTGTGTCCCCAGACTAATATATTTCAGATTAACTTGTTTACAAGTTTCAGACATACAGAATTCAGATCAACTAGTTCACAGATCAGATAAGTTTTCAGACTAACGGATCAGATATACAGATTTAACAGACTTACCGATTTACCAGTTACAGACTTACAGATTTGCCTAACTTTGTAATTGGGCATACAGATTCACGGAACAGATTTATTAAATTCATCAGTCTAGTGGGTTTAACCCTATCCGCCCAACACATTTTAGACTTCATATTTATCTCAGATTTTCATTAATTAAATATTAATGCCCAGACCTCTCACATTAGACTGACAGTTTGCGGCTACTGATTAGGCCGGTTGGTTCCGGGCAGATTTCTGCCGCAAACTGAGTCTAACCTCGGGTTTCAAGCATGTTATGACTAACTTCTCACATTAGAACCTATTGTTTGCGGCCACTGGATGTGCCGGGCGGTTCCGGGCAGAATTACGCCGCAAACTCATTCTAACCTCGAGTTAGCCATGTTTATCTTTACGGCCAATTAATTAATAATTTACCATTTATGCCCACGCCTAATATACATGTCAATTATTCATAGCTAATTTAGATTATGTCAATAACAGACTGAATATATCAACTTAACAGACATAGCAGATAACAGATTTAGGCGACTTAACGGATTCAGCAGATTAAGCAAACTAGCAGATTTAGCAGATAACAGATTAGGCATCTCAACAGATTTAGTTTAGCAGATTTGGCATTTTCAACAGACTTAGCAGATGATAAATTTGGCAGATGAACTGATCTAGCAAACTAGGCAGTAGAGCAGAACTAGCAGATTAAGCAATATAACAGAACTAGCAGATTAGGCAATATACCAGAACTAGCAGATTAGGCAAATATAGCAGAACTAGCAAATTAGGCAAATATGACAGATTTAATCACTCCTTAAAGTTTCCCAAACATATCTTGCCTAATTATAAATCTTGCCTAAGTTCACATACATAATTAATAGTCATGATTCACAATATGATCACATACCCCATGTTTGCATTAAATTTACATAGCACAGATTATGGTCATAATTTACCATATATCATATGTTTCATTTTTTATTAAACTTGCATAGTACAGAAGATCCATATATAAATTATACCAAATATAGCCATCGATTACTATGCATGTCATATATCCCAAAGATCCCTCACTTAGGTGTTTATTTACATTATTAGATATCCTACTTTCATGTAAATCTTTATACCTAAGCCAAATCATATGTTCAATACAGTCTATATTTATGTCCAATTATATGCCTTTTTATGTCGTGTCCTCAAATCATATGTTCAATACCCTTTATGTTATAAATATAACATGTCCAGTCATACATCTCAGATTTATGTTCTAACTACAGTCTATGTTCTTTCCTCAAATCAGTCACCTATTGGTCATGCCCAATTTATGCATCATTCATTTTACTGTCCCAAACATTTTAGCGTATGTTAATCTCTTATGAGATTGGCTCAAGCTCGTGGTAGCCTGGCTATAGAACAAAAAGAAGAAAGAGATACAGAATAAGATAGATCTAAACAGAACAGAACAGATATAACCTCAGATTCAGATTTACAATTCATGTCACAATCAGAATTAACGTTTATATCGGAAAATAACTGTACTTGCCTTGGTTGGATTCTAAAAGAAAAAGGTGTTGTAGTTGTTCTCTTTTAATCCTAATCAGAATTGGAGGAAGAAGAAACACAAGTCCTAGCTTAGGTTTCAGCAGAGTAGAGACGCCATTGATTTATTTTTTTAGAGAGGAAGAGAGCAATGGAGGCTAGAGAATTGTACAAGAGATTTAGGTTTAGGTTAGGGATGTATATATAGGTGTAGGAACTCATTTAGGCCCTCAGATTAACCTTAGAACTCATCAGGTCCGTCCAAACACGTCACAGCCTCCAAAATCGCACACACACACGCACCAGGTTCGACCAGGGAGGTCTACCCCCAGGTCGACTGCCCAGTCGACCTGGTCTGGGGGGGTCGACTGCCCAGTCGACTCCCCAGTCGACCTGGGTCCTGGGCGGGAAATTTCCCGCCCAGCCCGCTTCTGGGTTTGAATTCGAATTTTGAATTCGAATTCGAGCTGTTTTGAACTTTGAATATTTCTGAAACTTCGAAGGGTCATATCTCCCTCGTACGGACTCCGATTCTTGCAAACTCGGACTCGTTTCCAAGCAGAATTCCGAGACCAACGCAATGGCGCAACCTGTTTCCCTTGATTCTTATTTTAAAAATTAATTATCCTCTGATTTGTTACTTATACGTTCATAGAAAATACGGGGTGTTACAATTACTTTAAAGTATTTTTGAATAAGAATGGTTTAAATGGATTTTTAAAGGGATTAAGCACTGAAATCACTTCAGTGGCGAGAAAATAATTCTGATATTGGATCGCGACATTATCAGTATTCATTTTCAAGTTTCTGAGTGACAGATTGCTACCATAGTAATTTGGGAATGAAAAATTTGTTTGAAAAGGACAAGATGTTTTAGAAATTCAAATGTTTTGAATTGAGTTGATTATAAATATGTGTATAAATATATATGATTTCAAACTAATTTAAAATAAAACCCGGGAATTTGAATTCTGAAATTAAAATTTAACTTGTATAAGTTGAATAGATTGAAATGGTAAAAATGTATCAAATGAATTGAAATTTAACTTAAGTTAAGATTAACAAAATTGGATCGAATTAGAAATAATTCCGAATGAAATTAAATAAAGAAAAATGTTGAGATTTGTATTATTAATATGAATTCGACTTATGAATAAGCAAGTTGAATATATATTGGATGTTGTTAATTGAAATTAAATTGTGATAAATATGGATTCAAGTATAATAAGTGGGTCGACTTAAATAGGAATTATATTTGAATTGATAGAATGGAAGTGAACTAATCAGAAATTGATTAGAGAGTTAAAAACTGGAAGTTGGATTGATTTGAAATCAACTGGAAATGGATATATGTATGCTGAGCAGATATTGAATGGAATCAAATGCAGGAGATAGAATTATGCCCGACAAAAAGATACATGTTTACAATATTACTTGGGTTTGATGATTTTATGAGCCTGTGGGGCAAGCCGCTTGGCTTTTTGATTTTATTTTGAATTATAGAAGGCCTATAAAGGCGAGTTGTGGTTGTACCGATTGAGCCATGCAAAGGAGATGCAGGCGAAATTTTTCGAAAATTTAAAGAGTTAGAAAATTTTCAAAAATTTTTTAATAATTTAAAATCGATTTTTTAATTGTAATTGAAATAAGAAAACCAGAATTCGTTAATAAAATTTCAAGTGGAATAATGAAACTGATAAATGGATTTAAAATCCATCGGGATGGGTGTGGATATGCAGAAGAACATATGGATTGAAGACAAGAAAGTGATGATGGATTGTCTAAAAATAGTGGGCAGATCATTTGGAAAGAATTATGAATGGTCGAGTATTGGTATGAGAATTCGAAGGTCGGGTAAGAACTGAGTTATGAAGATATGGAATAAAAGATTTCAACTAAGTTGGTTATGAGGAGTTAGAGTTATAGCATTACTGCTTAGCAATTTCGAGGACGAAATTATTTTAAGGGGAAAGGAATGTAACGAACCGGATTTTTAGCCGTTAATTTTAAAACATTTGAATTGGTTTTTTAAATATTGGTTTAGAATTATAATAAGATTTTTATTAATTAAAAACGAATTTGAACGTATAATTTATACCGTAATGTCAAGTATATGGAAAAATAAAAACAACCATTTTGGGTATCTGTTTCTGCACCATAAAATATAATGTGAAACTTAGTCAAAATATAATTGCAAAATAAGAAAATAACGATTATAAGGTAGTGTACATCAATACAGAAACTGTTAAGATGGATTGTTTCTAATATGAAAATCTTGTTTTACAAAATATTATATAGGTATATTTATTTAATCCAAACAAGATGCCTAGAATCTCATGGCCATAATGAATGCTTACTGAGGCAGCCACAAAACAGCGTGAGTGCCAAGATTTACTTTTCAACAACTTGCTGTCCAAACTACTGAATTCGTGCCTGCCAAGCCAATAGAAACCGTGCCCCTCACGCTACTACATTCCGTCCTCTCCAAGCTTTTTCTTCTTTAAATACTGGTTTTTTCCCCTTCCACTCGTCTTCGGGCCAAAAGCAAAACGAGAGAAATAAAATCAAATAGGGAATTTTATATATTACAAAAATTCTCGTATGGTACTCTCTAAATCCCTCAGTTAGAAACAAGATCCGAGCTTTTCATTTTAGCTCAACCATCAAACCGAAATAGTGCCCCTCAGAACGATTTGAAGATCGAAACCAATAAATTTCTTCAAGGAAAATTCGAAAATGAATTGCTCTGGGTTTGCAAGCATTTGTTCTTCACTCTAGAATATTTTTACGAGATGCGATGCACGTTTGGGGTACTGGGTATTTCCAGCGGTGATTTGGTGATGTCGCAGTTTAATGGGTGGCGTTCTGGTACATAGCGGAGGGAGTAGGTGGCATCGATAGGGAAGGGAGGCTGAGCCGCGTCTTTGACGGTGAGAGGAGGCGGCTCCGGTGATCGAATGATGACGCCAGCAGGGGTTCAAGGGGTTGGAGTCTTAGCAGCAGGTTGGTCATACTATACTATGAATCTTTGGGAAGTTTTCATGAGTATAGGTATCGCTGTTATGTATCCGATTTTGTGAGGAAAATTGTTCGAACTTGAACAATGTTGCTAGGGCGAAATTTAGGGGAGATTGAGTGGTGGTTTGGGATTGGAGTATGGACTGTTGTTCATTATGAGAAGCTGATCCTTTTGTGATTTTTGGTGTGTGTTGGTTTCGGATGGCAGTAATGTTTAAAATGGAATTGGACTAGTATTGTAGTATTGAGGAGCAACAGTTCATTTATATTCAAAGGAAGATGGTCACTGAAGGATGATGAAACATTAGCAGGATGTAAACCGTTGACTTGAAAATGGTACTTAGCGTATAAGTTTTAATATTATATATATTGGTGAGTAAAGAGGAAGGAATGGCAGAAGCACTGTCAGTTCTCTATTGGAAAAGAAATAAGCAAAAGGACTGCCAAACAATAAAAAAAAATCTGGGTTAATAACATGGGTAGAGATGGTGGAGTTCTCTATAGCTTATCATTCATAAATAAAGAGCTGAGATCATTATACAAGATGGGAAGAAGACTGCTTTAAGAGATAAAACGTGATTAAGGAGTTGGTTTTACTATGGGATGAAAACGCACGGCGAGGGGGAGAAGTTCGAACTAGCAAATTGGTGATGGAGTGGAAGTTTTTGTAGAGGAGGTTCGATTGTTTCCCTTTTGAGGAATTTGGTATAGAAGTTGCTAAAAAGATTTTTAAGAAAAAGATGTCTTGAGAAAAAAAAAATGAAGGAAAATGTTCATATTCAAAGCTTTGTACAGGGAGGTGTTGGAGATTCTTGGGTGATGCACAGAAGGGAGACGAGATTCTGAGATGGTAGTTGGCAATGATGACGTGGAGTATTTTTGTGGTTTGGGTGAAATCTGGGTCTGTAAAAGGGACGCTAATGGAAACAGCGGGCTTCAGATATGGTTGGGAAGAAGTAATTACCGTTAATCATTAATTAGGGTGACTAACAGCGGTATTAAGGGTTAAAATTGGTAATTAATTTAATTAATTTAAATATTATTATCTTAAATCAAGGAATTAAATTGAAATCACTATAACTCGATCGTTCGTTAACAAAATCAGACGAAATTAGTCACTTTCGGATTGCAGCAACGGAATCTACATTGCAGAACTGATTTCGCTAAAAACAGGGTTATCGGAATTTTGTGATAAAATCAGACGCTCGTTTGATTTTAAAATGAAACAAAAGAAAAACCGCCAACTGCAAACAAGGTGAGTAAACTCACTAACTTTGACTCATTTATATTTTTATGTAAACGAATTTTAAATTTAATTTTATACTATGTGATGATTGTTTGGTTGAAATAATGGTTGATAGTTGATCAATTATTAGTTCTGTTTACCAGGATATTTCATATTGATGTGAAATTAATATTAGTGATGTTGATTAACGTCAGTGGATGCAAGGAAACAGGTTGGAGGGATCCAACTGGATTCCTCAACATTTATATTACTGTTTTTATTTGATTGTGATATAAAATGTGTTATATAATCCATGATTGGGTATGTTATGGTTGATTTACCCTGACCCTAGAAACTTGGTATTCTAGATACCGTAAAACATTTTCAAATGTGGAAAAGGGAATTGGGATTTAGAAATGGAATTTATTTCCAAAATAGAAATTAAATTTCGAATAGAATTGAAAAATAGAAACATGTTCAAGTGGATAAATCAAGATGTTGTTTATAAATAAGAATATAAATTAAGTGAATTATTAATCATTGGATAAATTGAAATATAAATTCAAATTTGAATTTATATGAAAAAGTGGAAATCAGTTTTGAAACCAATATTTGAAATGAGATTTGAACTTAGCAAATTATAAAGGAAATTATAAACGAGATTATTAATGTTTGAAATAAATGATGAGACTTCCTATAAACAATTGTAAATAGAAGTTATAAATGGAATTTGGATTTGATATGGTAAAATCAAATGGATTTGATTATGCGAAAAGAAATATTATTTAAAATAAAGTGAATAATTGTTTAGAGCAGATATTTTGCAAATGAAAGCATCTATAAAAGAAATCTAGGTTGGAAATGTAAATTCAAACAGGAATTTGAATGATAAGGAAAATGGAAATCATTTTCGAAAGTAAACGTTGGATTTATTCCAAAGGTCGGAATATAAAACAAATTGGAATAAATCCAAGGGATTTATAATTATACTTTGATTAGGTTGAATTTTATTATAATGGTTTAGTTCAAGAAGGATATTTGAATTTTGTTTAGTATAAAACTATACTTTAAATGAAATATATTAAGAAGTGCATATTTCAGTATTTGTAGTTATGGAAATACAATTCCATGTTTTGAAATAGTTTAAGATTTATTTTAGAATTATTAATCAAGTCTGGATTCCTATTAAGAAAAGATACTGATAATTGAAAATGAATAACGATTAAAAGCAAATGTTTTGCGAATGTAAAGAATCATAAGGGAAATTGAGTTAACCTAAAATGATAAGATTTATTCCGAAGTTCGGAATATTAATCGAATATAGAGTATTCGAATGAGAATTATTGGAATTCGATTATATCGAATTTAGGGAAGTAGTTATTTTTACTTTCCGTTTGAATTATATTAATTAATTAATTAATTATTAATTAATTTATTGAAATTAATAAGTGCAAATTATATTTTTTATAAACCAAATATTTGGAAACAACAATTATAACGCTACCGTTATAATAAATGTTTTGTAAATCTAAACAGCGATTATAACGCTGCCGTTATAATAAATGTTTTGTAAATCTAAACAGCGATTTTAGCGCTGTCGTTATAATAAATGTTTTGTAAATCTAAATAGCGATTTTAACGCTGCCGTTATAATAAATGTCTTATAAATCATATATTTGAAAATGGCTATTATAACGCTACCATTATAATCAATGTTTTTCCGTAGAGGAAGTGGATTTTTAGATTGAATCTGAGAATCGCGTAAGCGATGTTTTGTATGAAGTTGTGAGCTTTGACCATTTCAAAGTTGAGAATGTTATTCAATTAAGGTCTGAGAGGTAATTATACCCCAACTTGATTGACTTCATGATTGATGGAAAAATGGTTAGGGTTTGATAGTGAAGATTGGTTAGCAGTATGGTTAGTTAATAAAAGATTAATGGTTTGATCTATAATAACGATATTTTATAACATCGTGTTAATTTAAAGGTTTTTGAAATGTTTTTCCCCAAATAAAATGAGAGATATTTTCTACATGTAATGGATTGGTCAACGAGGAATTAAGAAATGGAATATGGAAATATTTTCCGATATTAATAAGGTATATTTTCTGAATATAGAAAATAAGGATTCGTTAATATATATAGAAATGTTTTCTTATTGGAATGAGAAATATTTTCTCGAATAAAGAAATTATAATACTGGAAAGGTTTTTCAAAGAATCGAGAGGGGAAATTGAGCTTCAAAAGGATACGAAAGATGGGAAATGGAAATTGTAAATGATAATATAATAAGGAATTGATTTAAAGGGGCCTAGTGTTGTTTGATGCTTGATCGGTACGAGTTCCAATTGGAAATAAGACCGTTGATTGTATGGATGTTTCTTTGATAGTTAAATCACCGACTATCAAAGTTTTGATTTATTTTATACCTTCGTTGTCAATATGGAGAGACCGGGATCAGATTTAATATATGAAAACCACTTCGTATTGGTATAAGCATTATGAATCAACTTATGCTGAAGATAATTGAAGATGGAGTAAAAAGCAAGGGCTGTTCTGTTAACCCTAGGTAGAAATTGCCCAATATGGATTAATAGAACGGTGCCTTCAGTTTGACCAGACCCAGGACAACTTGTATGGACGAGTGTCCGACAGAGTATTTCCAAAGGGATTAAGTATGTTGATTCCTTCAAACGTACGAAGTTGGTGGCAAAGAAGGGAAACTTCTTTAGGCTAACAATCTGCGTATTTTTGTGGGAATCAATTAGTGATTTCCGATGGATCTGACGATGTGGCTTTCAAAGTGAATGGTGGCCAAATGTTCTGGAAGATAATTCAAACCTCAAGCCTCACAACCGGGAATTGAAAAAAATCGGGCAGGCAGCATGGCTATGTGGGTCGCTCCCATTAGGATGTACAATCACCTATCTAGAGAAATTCCATTTGCTTCTTTAATCTATCGATGCCGTCCCTTTTGGGAAACGGTTGCTGATCCCAACCGCTGGTGATATATATTCGATACACTCAAGCGAAATGAGTGGTCGGTCATGTGTGGGCCGGGTTGCAAGTTGTTCTTGTTGAACCCCAATGTATCCCCTCTAGAGTACACTGATCGGAAGGTGGTTCCATACCTTGTCATAGTCGGAATCCAATCTCCAATAAGCGCCATGCGGTTTTTGATTTTATATTATATATGGAGCGTGAGATGCAGGCGTTCCGCTAAATTCTATTTATTTCATTTAGGCACTATTATAATATCACCGGATTTGATATCAAAAATATTTTTGTGTTATCGTAAGGTAAAAACCGTCCGTGTTTATGTGTGGATCGGTCTTACGGTTACTATTTCTTTCGAAGGATTTTGGAAGTTAAACAAATGATTGGAGTTTACTTACACCAGTCCCATGATTGACCCAGAGTTTATTTTGTATTCCCTAACCTCTTGGGTGCCCAAAATTTGTACGGGCAGTCAAGTAGTCGGGATTTTTCAGATTCACTTGGAGGAGCTCGAAGCAGGAGGCTTCATCAGTTAGCTATAGACTATCATATTTTCCGCTGTGTATCGTGTTGTATCTGGAAACAGATGTTTATAACTGTTCCAGAGATAACTGTTGTGCTATGATGATGGTATGTATATAAAGTTACTGATTTATATTACAAAGTTTATGCTACCTAATATATTTTATTCGTTCCTCTGTGAATTTGTGATCTTCATTTTCTTCTATTCTAATATTTCTCTCTTTCTATTTCTCATCCTCTAACTTCTTTCTAATAATGATTCGTATTTCTGTGCAATTTGGGTTAGCTGTGTGGTGTAATTAGTCAACTCAAAGGATATGGAAATTCAGGCCATTACAAATTCTTCTACTTTCTATTATTTAATAAATTATAACCCAAATAAATTAAAAGTACGTTTTATAAGAAAAATTTATCATTAGCAATAATTTTTAAAATTACTACGTATTAGTAATTGCAGTCCTTTAAAACCCGTTATCACCACAAATTCTTGTTATAAATGTTTCAAAACTTTATTTTCCTTCATATTAAATTTTATTTGATAAATTAATACTGAATTAAATTCTTTTATCATTTTAATTGATTCACTGCAATCTCAAACCCCATATATTTCTTCTTTATTACTCAAATGTCAAATTAACACAAATTTCATTGATTAATAAACTTTATGAGGTTATATAAATTTTTCTTTCCAAATTTGTGTTTGTTTTCTTAATCAATAAATTATACACATCTTTTAATTTGTTTACACAGATAATCACGAAATCAAGGTTGTTATACGGCTATTTCATAATTTATCATAGTACTTTCTTATATTTCTTACGGTTGGAAATTTTAGTTGAATTGATCATGTTGTGCACTCTACGATATTTGATGTATGCTATGTGAATATTGCTCCGATTGATTAGTTCACATTGTTACTATTATATATTTGATATTATATTTTATTCATGCACTGTGAGATATACAATTGATTATGCTGTGTTTACTTCATTTCTGACCATGATGATTGTTTTATATCGACTGTGCATCATATTAGCGTACTCTACAATTATTTTATTGTCGATTATGTAAGGCAGTCGTCACTTAACGCTGAAGTCGTCAATAAAAGTTTTACTGGCGACTTTCTAACGTTGGTAAAGCCATGTATTTCTAGTAGTGTATATGTTGGACATATGTAGTGAAGTTGGTGTGCTATGTGATGTTTGACATTTGTACATAGTTGTTGAAAATTTGTGTTAATGTATTTGATGTTTGCAAGTTTGTTTCATGTTTTTTATGATTATTTTATTTATGTTAATGGAGTAAAAAATTGGTTTGAGTGTGTGTATATACACACACATACACATACACATACATGCAAACATATACGCACACAATTTCTACTTTCTAGTTAAGCATGCGTTATCAACGCTGCATGATCGACAAGTCTATGTAGCTCTTTTTTTATATAACAAGAGTCTTACTTATTTAACATACCATCCACTATGATACTTTAGAAGCTCGAATCCATGACTAGTATCAATTCCCTTAGCTTTTGGAATGCGTGGTGGGTTGGAAGGATGTCACATAAGTTTTTTCGGTGGTTTACAAAACATAGCAAAGGTGCGAGCACGCAACTGTGCCATTGGAAGTATACAACGATCAAAATTCAAGAAAACCAAGACGACAACAAGACTACAACAAAACCATGGCAACACTGAAGCAATACTAGAATCACATCCGTAGTGAACCTAATACAAAATCCCAAAACGCCTCCAAGCAAAACAAAGCAGTCGCTACTTAAGTAAGCCTACGGATCTGTTAGGATTGTCTCGCATATTGTTAAGGAAGAATAATAGTTTGGATACAATAGTCTCACATCACGGAATATATTGAAGGGATTGTATACAAATATAAGCTGGTAGGCACGTAACAACAGGAATTCATTTTGTTATATGAGAGTTTGTTTGTCAGCTCATATGCGTGTAAAGAAGGAAATGCGATGTTTCGACCACCGTTTCATAACAACGGTATCAAAGCCGAGTGTTACGGACTGGGCCATTAGAGATTTCTTTTGTTATATGCGAGTTATGCATTAGTTCATATGCGTGCAAGGAAGGAGGACTTTGTTCCGATCATCGTTACATAACCACTCCAACGACGTGCTTCACAAGCAAATAAAGTAAGAAGCACTTGGGTCAGCAGAGCAAGAAACAAAGGCCAACCTCAGACCCAATCCAACTCCAGAACTTGCAGGAAAAAAAAATTGAAAAAAAAAAAACATGGGACAAACCCAGTTTGTTAATTAAGAATTCAACAGTAGCTAGCACATTTCAAATTCATAAGGCATGCACTTGCAATTCTAAATGAATATGTCAAAAAATACATGTAATTTGTTCAAGTTGCTCATATTTGTTGGTAAATTTAATATCTTAGGGGAAGTAATTCAATTATGCAAAGAATTCATCATAAAGGAATGTACGATAATTTCATTATTTCTTTTTGTTTTTGTTTTTCAGTTAATTTTTTTATGTTAAAGTAAACCCTTCATTTCCAACTTGTAGTAGAACGGAAGGCATCCAAGAACATTCCTTACCATTATTATTATTCACGCGGTGTTCTTTGCAAGCGGAAACGGATAATTTGAACGGAGAATTTAAGCGGAGAATGCGTTTGGCGCGTTAAGCGGAGGATTTAAGCGGACCATTTTATTTTTATTTTGTAATTTAATTAATTAATGGTTAATTAATTTATCATTTGTTTTTAATAAATAATATATATCAATAATTTACACAAATAAATAAATTAATTAAAAAATTGAAAAATTATAAGTTGCTCCAATTCAGTTCAAACCAACTCCATTACGTAGAGTATTTCGATACGATCGCAACGCAAAAAACCGCGTCTCAAACGGATCTCGTATGCAAAAGTTATCAATTTTTAAAGTTTATAAAAACTTAAAATAATAAGTGGCAGTTCCTTTCTTTCTTTAATGTTAAAACTTGTGAGGTGTAATTGTGATTAAATGAGTTTTGGGTTTTTAGTTTTTAAAATTAATTACAAAACATTAAACATGTGAAAGGAGGAATGGTAGAATGAAAGGAAGATGGAGGGGACCGCGAAGGTGATGTAGCAATCATGGAAGGAGGAATTGGTCTTTATGTTTATCTCATTTCTCAAAACATGAAAAATAGATAAAGTTATTTTTTATTTTGTGTGTTAACTTTGTTTTCCATGATATACATGCGTGTGCACATTTTTGTATGGACGAAAACCCAAAACTTAAAATGGTAAACCAAACACTACCTAAAACGTTTAAAATAGGAAATTACTTATTTTTACGACCCGTGTCTGCTTCGTTGTTTATAGTAAAATCTCAGCTCAAGTAACGTTGGTCTTTTCACTTGTTTGACCTACCTAACTAACGCAATTAGTACGTCTACATATATAGTACATTCAAGGACCCTTTCCAATACAAAACCCATTCACCTATCCACGTACAGTGCGTGGTAGAAAATGCAAAGAAAAAGGAAGAAGCGGGGGAATATGGAAAACAACATAGTCCAATGATAGAGATAGGTCCCCCGTGCACAGCATCAGAGAGGGATACACTTGGTTCTTATCTCCATCTGGGTCTTATTCTTTAAACACTGGTACCACTATTACTTTTCCAACTTTTCTTCCTTTCTCAACAAAAATAAGTACTAAAGCAGTCAAACACCCTCGCTCTCTTTTGTCTTTCTCTGCTTTTTAATCTCCTAACACAGCATAATAATCAGCCTAAGCCTCGATTCATATATGCTTACAAAGCATATTTTTTCAGTTTTTTTTTTTTTTTTTTTTAATTTAATGTGTGATATATATACATGCATACATAAAAGTTTGGTAGTATGCACAATACTACTACAACAGAAGGTCCGACGGAATTGAACACATGACTTTTTGCATTTTGTCCCGACGCTTTAACTAACTAAAACAAGAATAGTGGTCTATTTTTGTAGACTTGTCTTCAAATGAAATGCAAAGAACACAGCTTATAGTTAATTTTACTGGTTCGTTTGGATCGACTTATATAAGTCGCTTTTTGACATTTTAAAAGTCGAAATGAACTAGTTTTTCGTTCGGAAAAGTCAAAAAACGACTTATTTTAGTCGATTCAAACGAGCTTTACATCTTATTAGTTTACCTCCATATTTAAATTATTGGTTTTCTCATAGAAACCAAATGTAATAGTGCTCTTGAGCAAAATGTGCAAATAAGACAAGAAGGGTGTGCAAACCGCACTAAGTAGAAAATATATGGTAGAAATGATTTGAACGTAGAAAAATTGTAGTGATGTGGAGGCGAACACATTGAAAATAAAGAAGGCCGGTGTTGCAAACTAGTGATGGAACGAAAAAGAAAGTGGAGCAATATCGAAACGTCCTTCTCGTGTATGCACGTGTTGGACCTCCTCGGTCCACACAGGACTTCTATTTTAGCTGCATGCATGTACAATGTATTGCTCATATATATATATATATATATATATATATATATATATATATATATATATATATATATATATTATTATGACCCCACGTAGCATAGAATTAGCGTATCGAAAGAAGAACAAAACAGTGCACGTAATTTCTATTTGTGATTTGAGACGAAGGGTTGAGTGTAGGCAACTCTTCTGTGTACATATGACGCCAATACGTAGCAGAGATTATATTGTGAGATAGTCGTAGATTGGTAGTATGAAAATATAATATTCAATGAAGAAGTTAGAGAAAAATACGAAGCGATTAATTGTCGGTTAAATAATTGAAGATTAGCAGCAGGGAGATAAAAAAGAAAATAAAAAAAAAGGAAAAAGGGATGGTCAAAGCGTGAAAAGGAGGAGTGACCGTAAAACAGGAGCTGCTGCAGCTGCTGCCTCCAATCTACAACCAGGAAAGTTGACCGTAGTCAGTGGTCAGACATTCAATTTACTCGATTTTCTAATTTTCCTTTTTCTTTCTTTTTTGGGTTACGCCTGCTGCACACATTGAACTGATTAAAATAATATTGTAACAGCTCAATCCGTACTACACGCCTCACTACTTCTCTATCTGTATGCTATTCTAATTAGTAGTACATTGTTTTTAATAAATTTTGTTTGGTAAAGGCATCAAGCTCCTGTTCTCTTTTTTCAGTTTGACGAGCTAGCCTATACGTACGGCATTTATTTGGGGTTTCTTTTCCCCTTATTTTCCTAGAAAATAATATGTGAATTAGACTCTATGAAGAATAGATTGGTGATTTTCGAAATCGGATTAATAACCATCAGTTTGTATCAAACAATTGAATTGTGATTGGAAATCACTAATTTATATACACAAAACAGTATAATTAAGGCTATTCTACTTACATTTCTACTAACTTAACCTTAATATTGCTAAAAGAAATTAAAGCACACTCATAAAAAGAATGTTCATTCCAAATCTATTCCATGGAATAACACAACAGTCTATCAAATTAATACAAATTCAAAATAAAATTATATTACAAATTAGAAACAGTGCAACTCGTATAATTTTGATGTAAGTGCATGTGCCCTAATCTCACAATGGCATTGCCATGTTACAAAATCAATCTTGTATTAATCAAACAGCTTAGAAATCACAACAAAACAGTAATAAGAAAATGGTAATTCCAATTGATTGTGATCCATGAATCATGGATCAATTAATTCAATTAAAATATTTGATATTTAAACTAGAATTTCAAGTGGAAGAGTTTGATATTTAGAAAATTCTAGGATAGAAAGAGGTAAAGAAGATAATTGAAAATAACTATCTAATACGAACGTTTCTATCGAAGAGTTTTCTAAATCAGAAGTGACAGCTTAACAAACTTTCATATCAAAATAGAATTTGTCGAATAATAATGATTCATATTAGTTAGTTAACTAAACTTCTACTGATAAAAATATGAAATTAAAATATATTTTCGAGTTTTCGTTGACTTTTAAAGAACAGAAATTAGAAATTTTGTACTAACTTTAACTTTTTATAAACAATATTTTAATTGAACTAACATGCTAAAATTGATTGTTTAAATTGGAAAGTACCTTAAATGAAAGGAAAAAATTGAAATGAGAGTCCATAAAAAAAAAAGACAAATTAAATGAGTAAAATGTACATTAAAAATTAAGAAATCAAAATTTTGTATGAAGCCTTTTTGAACATAAAATTTCCACACATTTGAGACACTATTAATCTACATCAAAAGATAATCCCATGAGTTAAACTCCTCCATGTAAAGATAAAGTGATATAACAGTCAAGATTGTGTGTTTTTCAATTTATGTCTAAATAGTTATTCCTATTAAATTTTACATCAATGATGAAAACAATATATATTCAAAATAACATTCCAGATTCCGATATAATTTTTAAACAATTTTAAAACATGACTTTGCAATCAAAAGCATATACATATATTTTCACTTATTCAAAGAACATTCAAAAACACTCTTACACCAACAATTCGAATTAAAAAATAATCTGGGCTTTCATGCAAAAATCAAACACATCAACGTGCAAAAGAGAATTCAAACCCAACCCACCTCAGTATAAATACACCCGCACCACCCACCCAACAATAATGAATAAACAAATGAACATCTTTCCAAAACGAACAATGAAAGCCATCGTCTCCTTCCAATCCCTCCTTCCCCATTGTTTCAACATCCCCACCACCACCACTCCATCCTCCTCCTCGACGATCCGCGTAATCTCCACCGACGGCAAAACGAAAACCTACACCCACCCGATACCCGCGTCCACCCTCCTTTCCCAGCACCCGTCCCACCAAATCTGCCACTCCGACTCCTTCTTCATCGGCCACAAGCTCACTTCTTTATCCCCCAACGACCGCCTACAGCTCGGCCAGAGCTACTTCCTCCTTCCCACCAATTTCTTCAACACCGTGCTATCCTTCATGGCTCTCACCAAGTCCTCCATTTGGAGCTTCGAGGTCACGAAGAATGAACGAGGCTTGCTTCAGGTTAGGGTTAGAAGCGACGATGAAGATCATAATAATAATGGCGACGGCTTCAACCCCAAGTGCAGCAAAGAGAGAATAAAGTTGAGGATTTGCGACAACGAAGAGTTGGAGAAAGAGTATAGAGCTATGAAAGGGAGGCAATGGAAGCCTAGATTGGAAACTATTTCTGAGAAGAAGGTTAACGGTATAAGCAAATTGTTGCTTATAAGAAGAAAGATGAATGCATAGTTTTTGTTTCCTTTTTCTTTCAATTTCTCCTAATTTTCTTCTACTTGTAAAGATGAAATGACAATATAATTAAACAGATTACTCTTTTGCTCTAACTATACCATCATCAGTGTTTGGCAACTTGCAATAGCTATTTTTACTTAGCTCTTTCTGTTTTTTGTTACATTTACTTCAGTTGCTATTAGCTTTGTACAACAAAAAAACTGGTATATACATGTAGTTTCAGAGAGTTTACTTAATTAAGATCATACATTATCTGCAGGAAACTGTCATGGTAGATGAAACTTGGTTGTACTGTAAGCAACAGTTTAATGTTTGATTAATTTGCAACAACTGAAGAAAATCGAGGAAAAATTGTCGATTATTAATTTGTGGTTTTATAATTTGCCAGTGATGAAAACTTAACTTATGGCCATGATTTCAGCAGTTATTAGTTGAGGACTCATAATAGACATGAGATCATTAGTTTTTGACCAGTTTGATTTTATACATGATATTGTAGTTATTGTATATAAAAAGTTATCATATTCTGACCAAGCATTTGACTACATCTGATAGAATATCCAGAAACCAAGAGAACTGGCTTCATGTCTTGCAATTTAAATACATTTATCTTTATTTAAATTGTCGCCAGCAGAGTTTGTTTGACGTGTGCCTTTTAAGCAACACGAAGGGTACTTGCTCTGCTAAAATATTTATCGTCTAGCTATTTCTATTCAAAAAATGGGTTGTGTTTTTTATAACTAAGATAGAATATTACAGTACGTATAAAATGCACAACTTTGCAGTGTTAACTAACCATCATCAACTAAAAAGCAATAACTTCTTTGCTAGCTGCTGGAAGAGGAGGCAAGGGCGGAGTTAGCCCCGGACAGGCCTTGGTTGCAGCCCAGTATCAAAAAAAAAAGCCATTACTACTTACTCAATGTCAAAATTACAAAATGCAATACCATTAAATTGTATGTTAACCAAACTGTAAATCAGCTCAACTCTTTGTTAATTTATAGGTCCGCCCTGTTTCTTTGATATGGTTGGTATTCAAACTCTAGAATTTCCACTCAGATTTGATTTCTTTTAATTTTACACGTGTATTTGCTTGCATGAATTAAGCGTATGGTTGAAAGCGGAAAGCGTAGTTTGGACCAACAGCAGAGCGCAGAAATACTAGAAGCGCAAATAGCGAGCATCATTAGTCAAATAGAGTAGTTTGATAATAATGGTACTTAAAAAGAGACGTTAAATTATTTGAAAGTAAATAAATAGTCATCATCTAGTATTTTGTATCATTCGGTCATTGAGTTCTTAAATCCACAAAAGAACAAAATAGGGGTCCTTCTATCAAATAGTTAACCAATGGATCTCTAATGCCAGAGTTGGCCAAATAAAGAGGCATTATACGCATTTGCAATCTTTTCATATTATTCACAGCTTTATATTTAAACATCAGATTCATATGATGGAAGAAAGAGTATAAATATTTAAATAAGGTCGTGGTTAATATCAAATGACTATAAAATGATGCCAAATAAAAGAAATTATTCATCCCAACTCTTCTAATAATACATCTATTTGTGTAACATTGTTATTTTATGACAAACACTTCTGTTAATCCATGTCCCTTGAAGATGCCTTAAATCCAACACCTCGAAAAATACAGATCTTTGTAACCTGAATCTAAAACAGAAAGAAATTGTAATATTGTTGTAAGTATTCGAACAGTGTAATGTACAATGAGTTGGGACTATTTATATTTGCATAGTCGAACTATTACAGCTGTAATAAAATGTAATAAAATGAGTCTGTGGGTTTTAGGCCCTTGTACAATATATGAACGGTTAATCTATACAGGGAACCGATGTCTCACTTTATTAGTCCCTCTCAATTTTATCGAGGGTTTCCTCCTTTTTTTCTCCGCTGCCACCATCTTCAATCCTCAAGTCTCCTCAAAATTTAGCGAAGTTCTTTACTAAAATCGGCTTCGTGAGAGCGTCTGCCTTTTGATACTGAGCAGGCATCTTCTGCTATCGTCTACTCTCGTATGAAGTATAAATCGATTTCGATGTGCTTCGTGCGAGCATGTTGAATGGGGTTAGCTGATAGAGATAACGTGCTCAAATTGTCACACAATATCACCGGTCTCTTGTTGGGGTGAAACCCTAGTTCACTAACCAACGAATTAATCCACATCACTTCAGCTGTCGCACTAGCCACCGATCTGTATTCCGCTTCAGTACTGGAACGAGAAATTGTCGGTTGCTTCTTCGAGCACCAAGAAATTGGATTGAACCCCATGAATACACGGTACCCAGTTGTTGATCTGCGATCATCTGGAACTGACGCCCAGTCTGCATCACTGTAAGCTTGTATGAATAATTCCTTACTAGCTCTTAATGTAATTCCGTAGTCAATAGTGCCCTTTAGATATCATAGAATACGTTTAACTGCAGTCCAGTGTTCGTTTAATGGTGATTGCATAAATTGGCATACTTTATTCACACTACAACAAATGTCTGGTCTAGTTACAGTTAAGTATTGCAATACACCCACTACACTTCTGTATTCCTTGACGTTATGAATGGCTTCACCCTTATATTTAGATAGTTTCAGGTTGCTTGTCATAGGGGTACGCATAGGTTTTGCCTTGTCCATCTTGGCATGAACAAGTAATTCAAAAATGTATTTCTTTTGTGACAATAAAACTTCTGTTTTGGATTTCTGAATAACTTGTATTCCCAAAAAATAATTTAAATTTCCTAAGTCCTTGATAGAGAAGGTCTGATTCAAATACTGTATGATCTTATTGACTTCATTTTGATTACTGCCAGTGATTAGTATATCATCGACGTATAATAGAATATATGTGATGTCATTCCCATTTCTTTTGATGTGTACAGAACTGTCAGACTTAGTTGTGATGAACCCCAATTTTGAACATGTGTTTTTGAGTTTGTCATACTAGACCCTCGATGCATGTTTTAATCCATAAATAACTTTGTGTAGTTTACATACAAGATGTTTGTCATGAGTGTTTCTGTACCCTTCTGGCTGCTCCATATAAACATCTTCCTGTAGCTCCCCATTAAGGAAAGAATTATAAACATCCAGTTGCCAAATACACCATTGTTTGTGTAGAGCAACACTGATAATTACTCTTATGGTAGTATGCTTGACCACAGGAGAAAAGGTTTCCTTGAAATCAAAATCATACTCTTGTGTGTATCCTTTTGCGACAAGTCTGGCTTTATGTTTTTGTATGCTTCCATTTGCTGCTTCTTTAGCTTGTATGTCCACTTACACCCTATAATGTTTTTATGCTAGGTGTTGTTACTAAACTCCATGTCTTATTTCTGATAAGAGCCTCATATTCTTCATTCATGGCATTCTTCCACTTTTCACACTTTATGTCTTCATTGAAATTGCATGGCTCTTTATTATCTAGACCTGTAACATATATTTTGGGTTTAAAAATGTCATGCTTAGCCGTAGTGATCATGTGATGTATGTTTTGATCATGCTATCCATCTTCACTACTTGAATTTTCTACTGTGTTGTAATTACTACCAGTTGTTTGCTCTTCAACATTTTCTATATCATCTATGTTATTGTTTGCATCATCTTCTCAAATTAGTGAACTTGCTGGACTGTAGTCATATTTTGTACTAGGTATACTTTCATCATCCTTGTCCTCAGTTTGTATTTGAGGTTTGTGTTTGTAAGCCATGTACACTGTAAGTTCTGGTAGTGCTATGATATTTCTTTTGGTGTTGATGATTCTTTTAGTAGTTTTAATGTCCTTTTCTGCAATTATCATTTAAACATTTATAACCTTTCTGACTTTCAGCATAGCCCAGAAAGGTACATGAGGTAGATCTTAGACTTAATTTGTGTTTATTATAAGGTCTGAGATAGGGAAAACACATGCAACCGAATGTCTTTAACTTAGAATAATCTGGTTTAGTACCATGCATCGTTTCATATGGGCTTTTATACTTTAGAATTTTAGTAGGCATTCGGTTAATTAAATACACTGATGTCGCAAAAGCTTCAAACCAAAATTTCAAAGGTAGTGATGATTGTGACATTAGTGTAAGCCCTATCTCAGCAATGTGACTGTGTTTTCTCTCCACTAGCCCGTTTTGTTCTGATGTATGTGGGCAGGTTACTCTGTGTAAAATTCCTTTATTATCAAAGATTTTTTTTAGTGATTTAGATTCCCCACCACCATCAGTTTGTATGGCTTTAAGTGCAGTTTGTTTGACATCTTTTAACAAAGGTAACAAATTGTACTGTTGTGATATATGCATCTGACTTACTTCTAAGGGGATTAAACCAAGTATATCTAGTAAATGCATCTACAAAGGAGAGATAATACATGTAACCATGATCTGTTTTTACTGGAGACGGTCCCCATAAATCTGCAGCTATGAGTTCAAGAGGTCTGTTGTATATTGTGTCAGGCACAATGAAGGGCAATTTATGACTTTTGCCAATGTGGCGGTGTTTGCATATATAATGATCAGGTACACATTTGCAATCAATATTATTTTCATTCAAGACATGCTTTACTGTTTTAATATTTGGATGTCCCAATTTACAGTGCCATTCATCAAAAGTTTTATACATATCATTAGCAACAGTCATAGTTTCAACATTATAGCAACAGTTTCCATTATCAGTAGCATGTCTTGACTGCAAGTTCTTGAATTTGTACAGCCCTTTATCCAAACTACCATGTAGTAATATATTTTTATTCAGTAAATCACTAACTAGGCAGTAGTTTGGGTGAAACTCGAAGTATACATGGTTATCATTAGCAAATTATGATACACTGATTAAGTTTTTCTTAATCTTTGGCACTCTAAGTAAATTATTTAAATATAGTTCCCTTTTCCTTGGACATAACCACATCCAATGTGTGATATACTAACAGTATCACCTTTACCCATGGAAACAGAGCACATATTTGAGTAATTTATGTTCCTCGTATTTAAATTCTGCTAGTTGTTAGTCACATGATTTATCGCTCCTGAATCTGGGTATCAATCATCAAGATTTATGTCCTCTGATTTGTTTGATTCATCAATATTTGCACTCTTTGATCCTTCTCGATTTGTCCTTTGTTGTGCCATTTGAGCTACATTAATGTTAGGTGCTCCCTGATTTTGCTGATTCACATTATACTCAGCATTGAATCTGAAATAACACCTGCTTGTAACATGTCCAAATTTTTCACAAATTTGATATTTCACCCTGTTATTATTGTTGAATCTGCCCCCTCTTCCTTTGCCTCTTTGTCCATTACCACCTCTGTAAAACTGATTTTCTTGTTTGCTGTTTTGCCCAGTGTTGCCTTTTTACTGAGCTTTATTTCTTGCTGTGGAGGCATAGTTAACAGAAAATTCAGATTGAGAAAGCTTTTTCTATTCAACCCTCCCTTCATGTGCAAGGAGAGTCCAATGGACATATTGTAGATCAGGTACAGTCTTTTGCGATGCTATGAACGTAACAACAGACTCATAATCTTCATCTAGTCCTCCAGTGATGTAAAGAACTTGTTGACTTTCACTAATCATGTGTCAAGTGGACTTTAGCTTGTCACATAGGGTTTTTACCTTAGATATTCATTCATGGGAATCTCATCTTTTCTAATGCATTGTAATTGTCGTCCGTATAACATAACTCTTGCAGCCGATTGTGCACTAAAGATTTGTTCAATGGTACTCCACACAGCAAAAGATGTGTTGCACCCTATCACTTGAGATAACATGTTAGCACTGATAGATGATATCAGCCATGATACAAGAAGATATCTTGTTTTTGAAATCTTAAGTAATCCTCATTATTGACTAAATTTCCATCTTTGTTGTGAATCATTACAGGTGGAATTATAACTGTCCCTTGGTAAAATCAAGAAGTCCATATCCTTTCAATGCCGCTTCCACCTGAAATTTCCATAGCATGTAATTATCTTTGTCTAATGGAATGGTAATTCTTTAGCTCTTGGATTTTATCAGGGGAAAGTCAGGCGATGAAGGTATGGTTTTGGGGTTAACTCCTGGGCTGGCTAAACTGTGAGCTTCGTTGCTTCTTGCCATGTGATCAAGAAATGCTTTCTTAGCTGATTAGAGGATCTTTGGACGGCTACATCATTGAAAAATGGTTTCAGCAACCAGATCTTCCATGAAAGGGAGGAGTAAGAACAGGAAAAGAGATTCTTGGACGACAAAATCACCTTTAATGGTGGTTTCTACAACTAGATCTCAAGCCAAATGATGACAACAAGGTCAGATGGCCCAAGAATTGCAACCAACGTGGTGGAAAGTGATGAAACCTTTCTGATTCCTACCTCTTGCCGAGGCAATTCTGATCAGATGTCTGATAAGAATAGAATACAAATCGTAGAGGGGTATATCTCCGATGATGAGAATTAGCTGAGGAGAAATAACAAAATATACTCTCTTTGGATTGATGATGATCGAATACAAGTTTGTAATCTTGAGTTTTTGTGCCGTTTGGCTTATTTCTGCTCCGATACCGTAATATGAATCTAAAACAGAAAGAAATTATAATATTGTTGTAAGTATTCGAATAGTGTAATGTACAATGAGTTGGGACTATTTATATTCGCATAGTCCAACTATTATAGATGTAGTAAAGTGTAACGAAATGAGTCAGTGGGTTTTAGGCCCAGGCCCATGTACAATATATGAGCGGTTATAATCTATATAGGGAACCGATGTTTCACTTTATTACCTTGTCATAAGGTAAAAAGCAGTAGCATGAGAACTAAAATATCGAGAAAAAGGCAATTTATCTAATCTAGACACCATCACAATGGTAACAGAATATTAGTTATATAAAATAATGTCTCGGATTGAGAGTATTTGGACAAGTTTGGTGAGATGACCAGATTGCCACTATGTTTGGGTTGAGTTCTGTATCGATCAGATCATTGATAGTGGATCGATGGTTGTGTCCAAGATTTTAAATCTCGGATATCGATCGTGTTTCGTCTTGGAGATTTTATAGACTTGGTCTCGTATCGGAGGAGATCTCGGACGAGATGAGTCTAACTCGAGAGTTCGTCTTAGATTTTCATCTCGGGTCTGAAAGTTCATATCGGAACAATCTCGGAGTACATGATATATTAAAAATGATATTTTAACAAAATGATTTTTATGAATGCTATTAAAAACATAGTAACTTAGACTTAAAATGCAAAATAACTTTATTATTCTATATTTTGTGAAAGATCATTCATATTCTAAATCGTAATATGCTTAAAATAGAAATATTGTTAGACAGGAAACATTAAAAGGATCCAATACATTAAAAAATTCAGCATAAATAGACCATAAAATACATAATTTCATAAGTAACATGCATGTAAAAAGACGAATATGAAAATCATAAGCATTGTAAAACATATACGAACATACAATATAGTCATTTAACATGCAAAATGTAAAATAACCAAAGATTGATATGTCTAGATTTGAGTTTTTTAATTAAGTTCTAGTTCAGGCACAAATTTAAATTTTAACCAAAAAAACTAAGATCTTGGACGATATTCCAGTATTTCGTCTCGGTCGATATATCGTTCGATATTTCAATATCTCGGACGATATATTCAAAAGGAGATTTAGAGTGATATTTGCTGTTTCGTTTCGGAAGGAGCCCAAAACAAGATCTCGGAGGAGATCTCGGGCGATATTTGCGAGATTTGAAACAGTGATTTTCTGTAGTGCATGTGTACCTTGAGAGCGGGTGCGAGCCGATATCCATTCCTGGTTTGTGACGACTAGTCAGGTTAGCACTAAGGTGTGAGAAGGGGTCTTCTCAGTTGGATTTTCCAAGGGGATTGATCCAACATAGGGTTGGTTGTTGTATGTCAATTTCAACATCTTATGCTACTTTGAGTATGATTGGTTGGTTATGACATTTGTAATGACCAGCGAGTCGGCATATTTTGTGAGTTTCATGGATTGTATTCCAAGATCGCCTGTTGTGGTTGGCTTGTTAGAGTTTTGCTTTGGGTTGGATGAAGCGAAGTACTTAGGTCACATTGCTTAAAGTAGGGAATCGTTATCGATCCTATGAAGACTATGGTGGTAGTTCACTCAGAGAGTAGGTCGTTGCATTTTAGCCAACGACCGAAGTAGCTTATGATGGAATATTCGACTCTTGGTTCGAAGTCGATGGAGGCTGAGTCTTTATGGCGATAAAGTTAGCTTTGGAGTTTTAGAGGTGCTATTTATTAGGATGGAGTTGGATTTGTCGGTGGTGTTACCATCGAAGTTTGCTATTTCCAAGGGGAATCCTAACCTTCGTCGGTATTGACCGCTGAATTCCTAGTCTCCTAGTGTTGTTGTTGTTTCATTGGAGATGTACCAGTTTAGGAGCAGTATATCACCAGTGGGTATTGCTTACTTTTTTTACTGGTTATTGCTTCAGGATCTTGAAGTGTTATTGTACGAATTTTATCATGGTGGTTGATTCCGTATTGAAGCGGTGTTGTTTCCGACATCGTTAGAGGTGTTTTGTCACCCCTTCTCAATGAGTGAATGGTCAACTAGTTAATGTTTAATGGGAAGAGGCGTGTAGCTCTTCTCCTGTTTGAGATTCTATGTAGATGTAGGAGAAATTTTCACAGGTTTTCATTAGAAGGTTGCCGAGGATTTGAAGGTAGCATGATAGCACTTCAGTTGTTCTCAATTCAATTATGATAGAGCTAAAGTTACATTCCACATTTTAGTGAAATGACAACCATCGTTGTCGAGTCATATATGAATTCGATGTCTTTTGTTGATTAGTTTAGTATCCTGCATAGGATAGACAGGAATGTTGTTTACCATGATTGATGTTATTTTGTTGTGCATGTTAGATTGTTGATATGTGATATGACCATTTATGTTTATATGATTGTTAGGCATGCTGGATATTTGTTTTGTTTTGTTGTAGCCCATTTATTTCCATACTTTACTTGATACATTGTTTTTCTTTGTAAGATTCTAATACCTTGTCTAACCCTCTTTATTGAGTACATGTTAGGTACATAGAGCATAAACTGATTTTTGTTTGGATGCACACTTGCTTTTGTTGGCATCTAAATGCTGAGCTTGATTTAAAAAGAGTTATGTAGTAGATGTAGTGTTGTAGTTTTATCATTAATTTGGTGCATTTTGGTGATTTTATTCCTCATGTATGGGTTTCCACTTTTGGGCTTTGTTTTATTTTGATGGTTTGGGCCTTGCATGACATTTTGGGTTTTCTGGATCAAGCCATATAAGGGATGTGCTGCCAAAATTTTCCCTGAATTTAGCCAAAGTTGGAAGGAAATCAAGATTTGATTATTGGATTGTGGTAGTCTTCCAAATAGCGAGTTGTCAGTTTATTCCAAATATAACCGCTGGGTTGGGAATAAACGTACAACAAAAGTATTTGCCTTAGTGTAACACCCTAAAATTTAATACACTATAATCATATTGTAAAGACAAAAAAAATTAATATTATATAATTAAATATTCAGAATTAGTTAAATCCAACTTTATCGTTGCGTTCATCTCGAAATTTCGGTTTAGATAGACCCCAAGTTTGCTTAAAACGGATAATGTATGAAGAAGTTATGAACCTTAGAAATATATATATATGTATATATATATGTATATATATATGTATATATATATATGTATATATATATATGTATATATATATATATGTATATATATATAAGGAGGATATATATAAATATAATTCAAAACGAGACAACACATAGAAAATGGATGTTACGGGACGACCCAACCTGGGCCTGGGTTGACTATGGGTCGAACCATCTACATGTATGGTGGATTCTATTCATTGTACCTGGATTTTTTTGTTTGTTAGGTTCGTTTGGTTACTTGTATGGCAAGATTTGAAACCCTAAGATCTAAAGATTAAGAATTAGCTCTGTAAATCTATAAATATGGTGTCTCTCTCCCATTTCAATACACATTATTATTCTTCATGTTTTCTTCCTCCATGGATCTATTATATATATATATATATGCAGCTGAAGCCTAGATCTACAGAGATAATTCAATTTCAAAATCTGCATACAATCTTTTCTACAATGACATGTATACATAGATATCTTCTTCTTCGCCAAGAGCCACTGTGAAATTCATGTTATTTCCAGTTCTAATAACTAGAAACATATCATGCCAGAAAATAAAAGTGGATCTAGAATATACAGTACCTATAATTTATACCTTTTCTTTTACTGTTATTCGTCTATATCGTTGTTACAATAATATATGTTCTTTTACTGAGTTGATTAATTAGTTATGCGTATCTCTCTTACTTTTTCCCTATTTCCGTTGTTTTATTTTATTTTCAGTCTTGCCTATATGCCTATTTCATATAGTTTGATTTGGTTCTATTCTTCTTCTTCTATTTGTACCTATTATTTATGCTAAGCCTAGGCTATGTCCGATTTAAGATTGTGTATGGTTAAATTAGGGATAATAAGAAATGGCATGAAAAAGGAGAATGTGGGCATATTATAAATTGAGGACTTTTTGACTATAAATTGGAAAAGGGATAATATACATATACCTGTACTTGCTGTAATTTGGGGTATATAATAAAAAGGGATAATATGCATAAACATGCACATGCTGTAATTTGGGAAAACTAAAAGGAATAATATGCATATGTATAGACATGTTAGATTTAATTTAATACGTACATTAAGTAAAGGACATGTTAAAATAATATAAGTACCAGATATAGGTTAGGTAAACTGAATTATTATAGTAATTATATACATCTGGGCAGGTGTTGGTTTTGGGAAAGGTTGTACACACATCATAACATGTAATATTACAATCACGCTTATTAATGAACCTAAACCTGCTAGGTTAAACCTGATTATTAATAAGCTAAGAGGTTCCTCGTTCTGCTGTTGTATCAGGTTTTGAGGACTCTTAAATCCTAGTTTCTTGGGGGCACAAGCTCAGAGGGTTTGGCTTGTGTCAATCTTGCTATGTGGAACCCATATCAGTCAGTATCCCTATTGGTATTTTGTTAGAGGGCCTCTCACTAGTAGGGGCCAGGGCATGCTTTACTAAACTTGATAGTAAGAGGTTCGAACGAGGAAGGTCGGTACGGGCGCGCTCCAACGGAGTCATGAGCGTGCATAGGTCCGACTACGGAAACTAAGCCGCTGTAACATCAGTAAATAGGTCTGTGCTATATAAGTTGCCGGGTTGGGGAGTGATACACCCTACTTCCAGGGCTGACACAAGGTATTTACATAGTAGGAAGCCGATCGCATGGGTAGTAATTAGGGTAACACCTAATCCTAATGTAATCTTGTTGATTCTGTTAAGTAATTAGGTTAACACCTAATCCTCTTCCTGTTATGTAATTAGGTTAACACCTAATCCTGTTACACTAGTATTGGTAAAGAAACTTGGTTTTAGGATATAAATGAGATGATTTACACGATCATTGTTTATCATGCCGTTATGTTTATCTAGTTTACCTGTTATCTTATATGCTACTATACTTTCTCATCTAGTCTTATTTATCTGTCTTGATATCTCTATTTTATGCATATATTGAAAATCGCTGGAACTCGCCAGACTTTATGTCTGACCTATTTTGTTTCGCTTCTTTGTCTCCTTTTCCCCCAGGTCCTCATAGTGGTAGCACTCCTCAGTGATTAGGAATTTTCCTTTCAGTTTGGATCTGGACTTTCTCTGATGTACTTCTTTGATTTACTTTCTACTTTGTTATGACTTGCTATAAGGGATATGGTTTTGTATTATTGCACTATGGTATTTTGCATTGTGAGACAAATTTGAGATTCTTAGTCTTTGATGTAACTAGTTTGATGATGTAACCTGATCTGAAACAATGTTTTACTTTTAAATAAAATTTAAATTTTCCGCTGCTTACTTATATCTGTCTTGTGAATTTCTGTTACTGTTTACCTATTGCGCTTCACAAAACTTAATGCATTCTCTTATGATTGACATTAACAAACTTGGGGTGTCACATTTGGTATTAGAACAATGTTACAAGATCAAAGAAAAGTTCTGAAGCATTGTTTTCAGAAGCAAAACATTTTTAAATAAAAAATGTTTTGAAAAACATATCCCCTTAAGCCATATTCAATATTCTCTCAATCTCTTGTTGAGTCTTTTGTTTCTTCCCTTTTCATCATGTTTGGGACACCCAACCTTCCTAAGGGCATTCCACTACCAACATGGTTCCGTAGGTATCTAGAGGCTACGGCACCTGCCGGAGTTCAAGAAGATGCCCCTCCCTCAGCTACATCCGCAGTAGCTCTACCTCCACTAGTAGATAACTTTTCTACAATTTGTAAGGACTTTTGCGCTATGGGAGGAAAACCTTTTCGTGGTAGCGAGAGCTTTGTTGAGGTGCGAAATTGTCTTAGAGAAATAAAGAACGTACTTTGTCTTTTCGAACTCGATGATAGAAGGAATATACAGTTGGCCTTATGGCAACTGAAGGATGAAGCTTCGTACTGGTAGGAGGTGACACAGGCAAGAGTGCCAGTAGCTACTTGAGATGGTTTCAAGCAAAGATTTTAGATGAAGTTTTTATCTCAGGCGAAAGAAAGACTACAAATGGATTGATTCTTAGCTTTGAAATAAGGGGACATGTCTATTAAAGAATATGTCAATAAGTTAATCAGTTGGCGAGATTTGGTCTGGACTTGGTTAATACACCCCATAGGAGGATCTTAGGTTTGCAAGAGGGTTTAATCAACCTCTTCAAGGACTTGCATTATCTCATATACCGATGGGGGCGACATTTGAGAGATTGGTTGACATGACTCTAATGCACGAAGATGGCAAGGATGAGAAGAAAGACAATAAGGCTGGGGAGACACATGCTAAGGGAGAGAAAAAGAAGTGGTGGCCCAAGAAGGGAGCATAAAAGAAAGGAGGGAAGCCTGACAAGGCTTAAATCAAAAAAGATATCAAGTGCCATGCTTGCAGAGCTTTGAGTCATTTTGTGAAGGACTATAGAAAGACAAAGAAATCCTGTTTTAATTGTGGTCAAGTGGGACACTTCACTAAGCAATGTCGTAGCAAGCAAGGACAAGGGGAGGTTCTTCTGGACAAGTACATGCTATTGAGGCTAGTGGACCTGATCGAGGTAGGAAAGTCACTGTTGAAAGTTTGGTTTTCCTTTTTGACTGTCATGTTAGAACCCTCTTTGATTATAGCGCTTCTCATTCATTTATATCCAGTTCTTTCGTAGATAGTCTATGCCTTAGTACTAGTATAATCTCTGATCCTGTAGTAGTCTCATACACCATAGGAGGTGTGGCTCATTTATCCATGATATGTAGGAGTTCAAAAATTTCTATCTTGGGCACCGACTTTGAATGCGACACGTACGTGTTGGGCTTTATGGACTATGATTTGATTCTAGGAATGGATAGGCTAGCCATGTATGGTGTCATCCTAGACTGTTAGAGGAGAGTGGTTAGGCTTTTGACTTGCCAAGGAAAAACTCACGAGATTTCGTGTGAGCCATGGTGGTCAGTTATGCTCGGTTTCCTAGATTCGATTGATACTTCTGTTAATGATTTGCTATTAGTACCTATAGTCAGAGATTATCCAGACGTGTTTGATGAGGATAGGGGATTACCTCCAAAGCGTGAGATAGACTTCCGTATTTATTTGGTAGAGAATGTAAAGCCAGTCACTCTACGAGTGCGCCACATGTATCCTAGAGAGAGGAGGGAGCTCAACAAGCAAGTAGGGGAGCTATTCGAGAAATGATTTATTAGACAAAACATATCATAGTGGGGAGCTCCAGTCGTCTTGCAACTAAGGCAGACGGCTCACTTCGTCTATGCGTGGAATATAGAGAGCTGAATAAGCTCACCAAGAAGAATAGGTTCCCACTTCTGAGGATTGATGACTTGTTTGATCAGCTGGTAGGCGCATTAGTTTTCTCGAAAATGGATTTGACCACGAGATTTCATCAGTTAAGGGTGGCAGAGGACAATATTGATAAGACTGCACTTAGAACACCAGACGGTTTTTTTGGGTGGCTGATTTTGCCTTTTGGGTTAACCAATGCACCCACACATTTTGTGGATTTGAGGAGTAGGTTGTTTGGAGAGTTTCTGAACAAGTTTGTCATGATCTTTGTGGATGATAATCTGATCTTCTCATAGAATGAGGAGGAGCATGCCCTATTCTTAGAAGATGTTCTATGTACTCTCAGATCGCATCAGCTCAAGGAATTTTTTTCTAAATTTCACTTTTGGAGAAAGTAAGTAAGATTCCTAGGGAATTTAGCCTCCAAGGAAGATCCATGTGTCCTATTATTTCCATAATAATACAAAACAAGCACATCCATATTACAAGGTCTAATTGGATTTATATCTTAAACATTTAAGCGTAAACACTATGAGTAAGATATCCATGACAGTTATACACACTTAGCATATTCACAAATACTTCAAACAAAACATTGTTGAATATATGATTTTTTGTTTAATGATAACAAAAATATATTATTCTATAAATGTGTTTGTATTTATACTATTCTATATTTCATCTCATACAGTAATAAATATTAATATTGAATGATAATGCTATTGCACAGAATTTAAATATTCAAACAATATTTATTATTCAATAAATTATTTTATTTCAAACATTCAGAATAGCACATTTTTCAAAACTCACTTCTATACATTTCAGTTGTCACATTCATTTACATTTGTTCCTCTCTACAGATCACTCATTTCACTCAGACATATAAATACATTCTCTCACATACTTTCATTCACACTCACTGAATCTTCATGTGCTTCAGATCCTGTCCAATCACATGTATACCTATCGCAGAAACACATACAATAAACTAGAATAAAATAAAATATTCTGTAGACAAGTATACATTTATCTTAAATTTTATTTTCTTCAAAATTTTAGTGTGTTTATCATCATATTTCTAGGTTTGGTCTGATGTGTGTGTGTATATACACACACACACACACAAACACACACACACACACACACACACACAGATATATATATATAATAAGTCTATATTGCTTGTGATACTTACAGTGATTCATTGTAAATACCACAAGGTAGACTATTTTTCTAGTGCTCGCAAACCAGCCTCAACTCAGTTACAATGATCTGTTGATAAAGACCAGCCTTTACTCACATATGTGGTTTATTGATCTTGAACAACCTCAACACAACCATAACTGGTTTGCTGGATTAGAAATAACAAATATATGTATATGCACATAAGCAAAATTTTCAAGTGAACTGGGGCAATATGGTTCAAATACAATTCGGCATGGCACATGATCAAATAAATCAGTTGCACAAGAAACTTAGTGAAGCAACATTATAAAAAAACACATATACACATACACACACATGTGTGTGTGTGTGTATATATATATATCACTACTACAAAACATGTCAGTTGCTTTGGTTATTTACCCCATTTTGCTTCAGTTCTGCAACCGAAGCAACTGCAGCAGACGTAACAAATCAAATAGTTGTTGCTTCGGACAAGCAACCAAAGCAAACATTCTTTTGTTGCTTCGGTTATTTTATGTTATTGCTTCGGTTAACATCAGAAGCAACTGAAGAAGGCACAATAAAGGAAATGTTGCAGCTTCGGATGGATAACCGGAGCAAAAAATAATTTTTTGCTCTGGTCGTCAACAACTAACGTATAAAAGAGTAGGAAGCATATAATTGACTTCCTTGTTGCTTCGGTTGTTACCACAACCAAAGCAAAAAAATCCTCTTTGATAAAACCAACTCCCCCATATAAATCACCATTATTATCAAAATATCAAAACAAATAATTAATGATACTCAGGCTATATAACAATACAGATTGAACAATACAGGAATAAATGTAATAATTTCATTGATAATTTTAATAATCCACACGTTTAATAGCCACAACATATTAATAAGAAAAAAATAATTCATAGATAGTGTCAATAATTCGGTCTTACTATAAGAAAGACCAAATACAACATATATTATTCGGTCATACTCCAAGAAAGAACCAAATACAACATATATAATCCAGTCTTACTAGCTAACACCGACTTACAAAAACAAACAAATCACCTCGTTGAATATCTGCTACGCAATATATATCTACCTGCAAAATTTCAAAAACAAACTTTCAATAAACTGCGGTATTACAAAGAAAACAAAAGTGAATTGAGCATAAAATACAGTATAAATTCAACCGCAGTATTATAGATATGCGATCTGTAAGGCCACGCCAAAAAAAAAAACCATCTACTCTTTTCAGCCTGCCAGTACCAGATATGCGATATGTAATACCTGATACAACACTGCTATTGCTACTGTAAGGTAAGCTTCAGATGGTTTCTAAGTATGCCTTACAGATAGCAAAAATATTTGTGCTATTGCTCGAACCGCGTACCTGATGCAAACAAAGTGAATTGAGCATTCCTCTTGCAAACAAAGTGAACTGAGCTGGAGATTAAACCAAGACTGAACCAGGTGTAGATGCAACCTGCTGCAAACAGGAAGATATGAGCATAGGAAAAAATGCAGTAATGGCTCAAATACTGCAAACATAGGAAGATGTAGCATGTGTCATGTATGAACCAGAAGAAAACAAGGAGTGAATGGTGCCACGAGAATAAGCTAAAACATTTAATGTAGCAACCACTCAAATACTGCAATACCACTCAAATATTATTTCAGGTTTTTTTCGCAATCATTGCAGTACTTCAATCTGCAACTTGAACTTTTCAGGTTCATAGATATCATTAAAACATTAAAACATTAAAACATTTGCTTTGGTCTTTTAAAATATATTTGCAGTAAAATTATTTATTCTAGCACATTAGCCTTGCTTTAGCATATTAAAATGACTTTAAAAATCAATTTTAGTTTTGATACAATTTACAAACAAATAGAATAAAATTAAACAGGAACTCGAATTCCTGTAAGTTTTGAAATCAAATTTTACCATTTGTTCATCATAATAAATATATGATCATATCAATGAAGTCCAAATGCATTTTACATAACATGTCGAGTACATACATGCAGTGATGAGTCTACAACATGGTAGTGTGGTAGTTGTCCAACCCAAGATTTCTGTTAAAAACAAGTAAAAATAAATAAATGGGAAAACAGAGAATAAACTAGTTTGTATGTCATTTTTATAATCATTTTTTCTGTTTAACTTCTCTTATACAGCATGTCCGTAGTCGGATGGGAAATGATGATCCCTTCTTTGCTGGCACATGGTATGTTTTATTAATATTTATTTTTTACTTTTTATTTTTGTTTACTGTTACTATTATTATTTTGGAAATGGGTTACTTTGATGTAGCAATGAGTCTAATAAAATATTTGTTATGAAAGTTTAATATCTAAATTAAAAAAAAATCAATTTGACAAGAAAAAATAATCTCACTGTACCATTATTCCAAAATTATCACGAAAGCTGATCCGATTTTCACTAGGTTAGGTGCTTGGGCACTTAAAACAAATATCCCTTTAAAGGGATTTATGCTAACAGACAAGCACAAATTCCTAATTTGTTGAAAATCAAACTTATTTTATTAAGTAGGTTTACACAAAGCTACTAATTGTAACAAGTTATTATTATTTTTTCCTTGAAGTCAGTTCTCTAAGCTTTCAAATTTCAATATAAAATTGTTGTGTTATCTTAGAGTCAATGACTGTACAGATCAAAACTTCCACTTAAATATTTTGCAATCCAGTAATAATGCATGTTACAGTTACTAAATATTTACCAACAAAAGCAGAGGATTAAAATCAAGACAACAAGTATTTTTAGGACTTGCAAGTGATTTCTAAAGATGTCTTGCTCACTATTTGTGGGTATTTGGGGACTGCTTTTATTCGTCACGATCGCAATAAGTGACATGATAAATGAATCCAACACCAACAAAGTATATTTATATTTGCCCAAAATTATGGCGTCGTTATAGCCATGTTCTAAGATACTATCCTAAGACCTTTTGTAATGGAGTATGCACGTGTGCATGAAAATGAAACAAATAAATGGGAAATGAGTTCATAGGATAGACAGGGAGAATATGATCACTGGTTTAGGAAATTTACACCTTAAAACCAAAATGAAGTGAATAATCAAAATGAAATAAACAAATAAATTACTAAAATTGACATGAATGATTGGTTCAAGGTAGCGTTTTGTGTCATTACTTCAATGCTCCAAAGTAACACGATTAGGTGTTAAACCCAAAATGAATCAAAATAACTTCCGGTGAATTGTTAGTTAGGCACAAATGACATGTCCGTCCAAAAGACATGTGATAAGCTTTATGTGTTCGGATAAAATATTCATATGCACCTCTTTCCCTTGTCTATTTTAAATTACATTTTTGGACAACTATTAAAAACAGAAACAGAAAAATAGTTCTTTCGGCTAGTTTCATCATCATCACTTAATTATTTTACTTATGGTAGACTGAAAATGTTCCAAAAAAAAGATATTTTGGAAAGAATAAAAGGTTTTGAAATGAAACGAATTATGCATTTGTGAACTATTTCGATGTAAAACATAAAACTAATTTTTAAATGTTAAATTTTGAGAATTAATTTGAATTTCTCTTCACTAAATTATTTTCAAAAGAGAGTTAGAAATTTTGTTTAATTTATAATTTTTTTTGTGAAATTGTTTTTAATATAAAATGAAATGAAATGATTTATTTTAATATAATTTATTTGTTTTCTATTCAACCTTATAGAACCTGGAGTTGCAAAGACGGAATTTTGTTAAGGGAAAAAAATGTAATGACCAAATTTTCAGTAATAATTAGTTAACATTAATAGTAATAATTATTTAATTACATTAATATTGGGATTTATTTGATAAATCGGTTTAGAAATTATTTAATATAAGAATCTGAACAGTATGATAAAGTAGACAGTTCATGCAAAATGTAGCGAATTCTATTTCAAAACATAAGCTTTTCCGGAGCTTCGGTTTCGTTGCTTATATTTGATTACTTATATAACTCTGCCCAACACAAAAATAATTCCTGGTTTCGTCGATGCATACACGTCAAATGTACATATGCAATACACTCATATAAAATATATCATATATATTTTACAGCGTCATCAAATCACAAAACTTTTGTTATGATTTGAAAAAATTCAGTTCATTATCATTATAATGTAAATGCATTATTAGAATAAGGCCAAGTTTTCTGTTTTATAGTTAAAATAGAAAAATATCTAAACAAAATCAATTTCATTAAGTCAAAAATTATTGTATACCAAATTCCTGAATGATCAGATATTTAAACTGGTCCTATATCAAAAAAATTATTTATATCTGAAACAGAATATATATCTTCGAACTTTTTCCGGTTCATACATATCTGTGTTATCTGAATTTATTAATCTACAACCTGAACTTTTTCAGTATTGCATTACCACTCAATCTCCTCAAAACTGATAACAATAGCGGGATTCATAAATATCCGTATTGCATCTGTATGCAATATTGTAAAATAGGTCTCTTTCACTTCTGCCTGTTGGCACGTGTGCACGCTCACGTGTGCAGTGAATGCAGGATTATGATATTTTTTTACATTATGAAAAAGCGGGCTTTGCTGGATTCTGCATTATGAAATATAAGTTTAATTTTTTAGATGTATATTATGATATTTATATTCTTGAACAATTTTTGAACCTTTGGAACTGAATGAAAATTCGGCACCTGTATTGTATGTTCATATATCATTTTGTTCTTTTCACGCAGTAAGGTAGATTTTATTGTTTTAACAAATGCAACCTGACTGTTTATTGTTTATGTTATGTTTTTCGCACAAAATGTGACTGGCATTTTGCTTCAGTAGCAAAATGAGGTCAGCGCATGTTCAGTAGAAAGTCTCAAGCGTCATGTTTTCCATGGGAAAAAAGGCACAATGTGAGCGTCATGTTTTCCATTCCACGGTTTTAACACGTATTTAATTAAGAAAATGAGATTAAAATATATTCGATATCCGGGAATTCTTGCATTCCGATTGCTCAACATTTAACTTATCAAAGGGTGATTAGCTCATGTGATAAAGACATTAAGGAATGTCAACCCACAGTGAATGTTAAGCGCTAAAGGCAGCTACAGATTATTTATATTCTACTGTAAGTTAATTTAATAGCTTTGTTGAAAGAGGTTTCAATTTTAGAAACACAAGGGAACAACTAATATAATCTCATTTGATTTCTCATTACTTTGTTTTGATATAGATTTCTCAGTACTTTGTTTTGCATTTCCCATTGCAATCACACCATAACTTGCATATGAGTGGTTTTCAATAAAATACATCGTACAATGAAGCAGCATATAGTTTTATCTTTAAATAACTACATCCAGCTACAGTTATGATGCATCTAAACTAAACACATGGTTTGATAAATGAAAATAAATTGAACATATTTTTTTTTTTTTTGAAAAACAATAAGATGTGTGGTCTTCCAAAAGGAAGAGAGCACACACACACACACACACACACACACACACATATATATATATATATGGAAAAACATGGTACAAAATCCAAGTACAGACCCAAACAAGATCACCAAAAGGAAGTAGAGAAAAATAGATAGATGAGTTCCGGCAAGGCCACCACCCATCATACTACAATATCGAGTTCCGGCAAGGCCAGCACCCAATATTGAGTATATCTATTTCACTACATATGGCAATCTAAATAATAGACAATGATGATAATCATATCTCTGAAAACAAAACACTCCAACTCAATGTACACATATGACTAAATAAGCAATAATGACCAATCCAGACGGCAATCCCATAAGCTTCCCAGCTAAATCCATGAACTGTAATCTGAAATACTTAAAAAAGATTATCAGTAACTACCATGTATATATGAATATATGCCTACATATATATCTATATATATATATATACATATTTGTATAAACAATTATACTTATATGTATATAAACATGTATATATATATAAAAGCATATAACCATATATACATGTCAAAAAAACATATAGAGCAAATTAATAACGAGTGCCAAGTATCAACAGAGACGAAATCTATTATATCTGAAATATCTGGTGATTCTAATAAATAGACCCAAATTAGATCTAACCTTAAACAAAAAACAACCAAAACGTACATTACCAAAAAGCTTATAATGTGAATTAGACATCCAATCCAAACTAAATTTTACTATACTGATGATTAAATTATCAGCGGAATCAGACTTAGTACTAAAAAATCTCTGATTTCTTTCTAACCAAATAAACCAACACGAGATAGTAACCAAGGAATCCAGTATATATCTCTGCCTAGTATTAAACCTTAATCTACTACAATTCCAATAATCTGCACAATTATTTAGAGCATTTAAACCATCAAATGTAAAAATCTTCAAAATCATATTAAAAACTGAAAAAGTGAAACCACAAGAGAAAAATAAGTGATCAATATGCACCTCACCAGTAAAACAAAAGCAACACTTGCAATCAAATATAATATTCTTTCTTTTCAAAAGCTCAAAAGTATTAAGCTTCTTATGAATGATCAACCACATAAGAAACTTAGCTTTGGGGGGAGAATTTGACTTCCATAAGAATTTAAAAGGATATGTAGAAACTCCAGAGAAATTAATAAAATTATACATAGAGTTAACCGTATAAACTAGTTTCTTATCTAAGCTCCAACAAAGAGAATCTCCATGCTCATCCAAGTTGTACAATGCTAACTTAGCTTTAAGTAAGGCCAATTGTCTTAACAAATCTTCTTCTGAAATTGTATCAAAGGAAAACACCCACGGTGGGTCTAGATCCACACTATAAACACCTATAATAAATGCATTCTTAAAATTACAATTATCATAAAGCTTATTAAATACAATTTTGAGTGGCACACTAGAAATCCAAGGATCATCCCAAAAATAAGTAAGGTCACCTGAATGAACAATAATTTTACAACCTAATTTAAAAAAGCCATAACAATTCAAAACATATTTCCAAAAATGTGACAGTCTATTTACCCATACACCACTGTTCCCAATAATAAACTCCCCTCTTGAATAATAAGATTTAACTACGATAGCCTTCCATGATGCCATCACATCAGGACTTCTAAATTTCCATAGCCATTTAGCAAGCATGGATGAATTAAAATTATATAAATTTAAAATTCCCAAACCCCCAACTTTTTTAGGCTTACAACACATGTCCCAATTGACTAAGCATTTATAACCTCTACCCAAAGAAATCCCATTCCAAAGAAAGTTACACCTAATCCTATCTATCTTTTTACAACCCATAATGGAAATCGATGTACGACCATCCAGTATGAAGGAATAGCCGATAGCACCGAATTGACTAGAATTAATCTACCTGCTCTAGACAGGAATCTGTTATTCCAACTAAGTAATCTGTTGTTAATCTTATCAATGATCACAACCCAATCTTCTTTTTTAAGCTTCGAAGGTCTAATCTTAAACCCTAAGTAATCTAAAGGAAATTTCATAATAGAGCAATTTAAGGTATTAGCGACCAATGTCTCCACTTTATTAACATCATTAAAGACCATCACCGCACTTTTATCAAAATTAATCCTAAGTCCAGATAACATTTCAAAACAGTATAGTATAAACTTAAGCGTAATTATATGCTTAGGCAAGTGTGAAGAAAATAATAATGTATCATCTGCAAATTGAAGGATAGATAATTCATTATTAAATTCCTCATTCCCAACACTACCAAGTACCCCTAGTCTACCCGCTCTCTTAATTATTCTCGAGAAGACATCTACCGCTAAATTAAACAGAAAAGGCGATAGGGGGTCTCCTTGTCTAAGGCCCCTCTTAGATTGAATCTTCTTTCCCACTACCCCGTTAACAACAATATTAGAGCAACCATACCTTAGCAATAATAAGATCTTGTTGGTCCATCTGACACTAAAACCTCTAGCAAGACTTAGTTCGCATATGAAATCCCAATCAATTGAGTCAAACGCCTTCTCAAAATCTAACTTTAAAATGGTACAAGTAATGTTGTTCTTACAACAGACATTAATGTATTCCTGTACTGCTGCCACTCCATCAACTATATTCCTACCTTTAATGAAGGCAGTTTGAGAACAATCAATAAGATCATTCATCCTAGTACTCAGCCTGTTAGCTAAAAGTTTAGAAATGATCTTAACAGAAACATTAATGAGAGAGATAGGCCTAAAATCCTTTAGAGAATTTGCTCCCTCTCTCTTATGAATAAGTACGACGTTAGCAAAGTTAAAACTACCTAATCGTAGTTCTCCACTATAAAATTCATTAAATAAATTTATAATATCAGACTTTAAGACTTCCTAAAATTGCTTATAAAAATTAACAGAAAAAACATCTGGACCAGGAGCTTTGTCACTAGGCATATCACTAATAGCCTTCCAAATCTCCTGCTCAGAAAAAGGTTCATCTAAACTATCAAGATTAAACCTATTTTCATATGGATATAACTCATTCCATCCAACGTTAATTCTCCTCTTAATCTTAGATCCAAAAATCTGCTTATAGTAACTGGTAAAAGCTTCATTTAAATCCTTTTGTACATTCAATTCAACATTATTAACAATAATAGAATGAATCATATTATCACGTCTCCTCTTATTCGCCACACTATGAAAAAATTTAGTGTTATTATCCCCTTCCTTAATCCATTGTATACGAGACCTTTGTCTCCACATGACCTCTTCTTTTTCTAAAATCTGTTTGAGATCTTGTCTAAGGGTACAATATTTGTCCTTCTCAGTGGAATTAAGAATCCTAGACTCACTAATTTTATCTAAATCTAATAAACCACACATAATCTTATTCTTCTTAAATCTTACGCTACCAAAAACAAACTTATTCCAACGCTTAAGGAAGAATCTCAATTTACCTAACTTTGCAACAAAAATTTTAGCACTATTTCCCCTATATAAATTATTAAAATAAGACAAGGACTTCCACTTAACCGAAACCAGATTAGTAAAACTAGAGTCAAGTAACCACATCTTCTCAAATTTGAAACTGTTACTGATAGATATATTCGAATCACATGTGAGGATTATTGGGCAATGATCAGAGTATAAAAAAGGTAAGCCCTTGACTCTACAAATCGAAAATCTATCATCTACCTCAGAGTTAATAAAAAATCTGTCTAATAAGGCAAAAGAAGGGCTATCACGAACATTCGACCAAGTGAACAATCTGTTATCCATAGAAATCTCTATCAAATTATTGTTTAAAATAAAGTCATTGAATTCCTCCATATCGGAGAAATCACCTTCTCGGGGTGATCTCTCACCTAGAAACCAAGTAACATTAAAATCCCCTCCTACTATCCAAAAATTTGGGGACTGATTACTGAAATTTGAAACTTCTTCCCATAAAATTCTCCTCTCTATCTTAGTGTGAGGACCGTACACATTAGAAATGCACAAGACAGAATTATCAAGGAGGGAAGCTAAAATAACGTGTAAGGAATGAATCTTAATAGACTCCTATACAAGTCTATATTGGCTCTCTTTCCAACCAATCATGAGTCCACCGGCAGTACCAATTGACGGTAGACAAACCCAATTACGGAAGGTAGACCCACCTAATCTTAGATAAAAGCTAAAGTCAGGAAACTCAATTTTAGTTTCTTGTAACAGAATAATATCAATGTGATTATCTCTAAAAAAAAGTTCTAACTTTAGCACATTTTTTAGGTTCATTTAAACCCCTAACATTCCAACTAACTATCCTCATCTACTCAATGAAGAAACTCGCTCTAATTCCCTACTCCTATTGTACTCGGCATCAACCTCAATATCAGAAAAAATAAAAGCAGTATCATTGGCAAGCTGAAATAACTGACTAGTAGTAAGACTACCCAAAGCGAAAGGAGTATAATCGCTACCAAAAACTGGAGTCATACCTGAGCCCAAATCCAAACTACTACTACTAGCAGCATTTGGAGACGGGAACTTACCTCGAGCTGACGAGGAACCATATCTGATCCTTGCACTACGCCGAATCAATCCCGAACAGGGCACCCCTCTCCTACGTATCCTCCTCCTGGACGAAGTACTGGACACGTCACTACTCTGAGAATCACTAGGAACACGCATTCCAATATTGACTGTAGTACTAGGTTCAACATCAGGGTCAAACCCGGTTCGAGACATATCATACCCCCATGAAGTCAAACCATAACACGGCCTCAAAAACACAGAACGAAGACTAACGCCCAACATACTGATCAATCCTGAACAAAGATCCCTATCCCATGAAAAAGTGAGACCGCACAATACAGAACCCAATATTACCACATCAATATCCAACTGACCACCATCTTCAATTACTGTACCATTAGCACCAACAGGTACTAACTCCATACCATCCCGTCGACCAGTATGCTGGTGATTAACTGAACCTCCATACTGTTGGTCGAGATCACAATCAGAAGATTGTATATACATTCCATCCATATTTTTGTTAACCAAGTCATTCGAGGAAAGGATAATCGAGTCCTTATTCACTACAGTACTAACATAACAGTTGGCTTGCCTGTGAACGTTCCTTCCCAATTTGACCGGCCCAACTCTATATCCTCGTCTATGTATTGCGGAATACATCTGAGATGATCCTAAATTATGTACTGTGTCCAACAAAGCTATAAGATCTCCAGAATTTGCTTGATAAGTATCATTCTCCTCCTCATAGTTTTCTAATATTTCAAAGTTGTTCGAGAGAAAAATATCATCAGCCACCTTCCATTTTACTGCATCTACATCAACTGAACTGAAGTTCGAATCCTCAGCCTCATCAACCACACTAAATCCACTCATGTCTATCAAGTCATCCCCTGTCATCAAATCTCCTATACTCCCTTCCTTGCTGACCAAACAATCAGTAAAACGAAAGTCCACGTCATGACCCATACAACATAACACATTAGGATCATATAGCAAAGGATCCACTCGCCACAACTCCCAGATATACCCTGTCAAGCCCTCCAATTCTGCGTCCATGAGCTTCCCATCATTCTCGACCAAGTTCAAAAACTCAGCCTGGACATTGTCCTCCTGCGACCTCATCTTAAATGAATTCAACTCATAATTCGAATGAGCAGTAACAGTACTAACTGGAATGTTCTGACAGGCATCAACTTTTCTCTCGCAATTGATGATGGTGTTAATGGCATCAAAATGTTTCAGTATCTCATTCATAATCGAACTCGCTTTCCTCTTATTGTTTGACAACGAGTCAGTATATATCCTACGAAGCTTCAAGAGATTTAAACAAAAAAACATAGCATGGTCTTTCCTTGCTAACGGTTTAGGCAAAGGGGGAAAGACTACATGACTATCGAACCTTTTACCCAACACAATTCCATCCACCAAACCCTCTAAATGCCATCCTAATAACAATAACATATACCCCCATCATTCTCTTTATCAGAAAAATCCGAAATATAAAGGTCTGATAGTGAAATGATATTCTGACATAATCTCAAACAGTTAAAGTGCAATATGTCTAAAACTGTTTTACCTCTAAATCTTCCCGGACAATTAACCTTCCTATGACCCAATACTCCGCAATTGAAACAACGTAAACCATTACGGCATTCCTTCGCTAAGTGAGCAATATCTCCACATTTGAAGCATTTACGACCACTGTTCTTTTTACTAATAGGAGAGTTAATTGCCGAAGTATAATTCCAGTCCGAAATGTAAGAGTTTTTTCTCACCATGTCAGCATAAGAAGATTGATTAGAGAGACACGGCAACACAGTACCTGATCTACCATCATTATTCTGAAAAACAACACCTTCAACATTTGAACTCGAATTTTGCATACCCTCTTCATTTGGCCGAAGCACACATTGTCTAAAAGTGAGATTTAATCGCCCTGGTTTCATATTAGTTTTCTCGATGAGCTCCTCCGGGGCCGTATCCTTATAGATTCTCGAGATGCCATGGTAAATGTCTCTAGATTTACCGCCGAATATCAAGACATCGCCTGACTCTAATAATACATTTCTTACCACTGATTCGTCCCTCACATCCTTATAAATGAACTCAGCCACATCACCAATGGAGAAAGAAACTACCGGTAGTCCAGCTAGTAAACTATCATGACTTTCATCCTTGTCTTGATGAAGCCCCAACTTCCCCTCCAAGTTGTAGAAATTGACAATGCAAGTGTCGGGTTTCATTTGCGGAAGTTCTTCAGCCCTACCCCCATTCTTCTCAATTTCATAGTGCACAATAGTGATGGAATCCCTTACCAAACTCAACAATTCTACTGGAATTTCTTGAGGCAATGCCCCATCGCACAATCTTCTATCATCATAACTCTTTGTTTGCGGATTCCAGATTTTACCCAAACACAACATATACAAATTCATTTTGGCTCCATTATCAAATCCAGGTCTAAAGAACCCACCTTCCCCCATTCCTATTTCTTGACATCTCTTAACAATTTGAATCTGGTCATGGAGACTAATGTAATTCTTTAACAGTAACATACCTGAACCCAGAATTCGATGTCTTATCACAGTATTGAGCTTTTCCAATCTCGTCGACCCTTCGTGATTTAGTTGCGAACAAATATTGAAACCTTCTTTCCTCAAAGCAAAATCCGAAGAGATGACAGTAGACACATTGATAGCTTTTTCCGAACAGACATCTTTACGATGCCCTATTCCACCACAGTTGTAACACCTTAATTGTCTCCTGCATCCATTCGCGATATGGCCTTGACCACCACATCGATAACAGCGTACAACGGAATTAGAGTTGAACGTCAGAATTGGACGAGAGAATTTTTCCCTAGTCCTCTTTCCTTTCTGATTATTACCGCCCAAGAAAGATTGATTTGGGCGAGGATTGTTCCAAGAAGAAGAAACGGCTTCAGACGCCATTACTAACATCGCTTTATTGTTTTATGATGTATATTGATTTATAAATTGAACATATATTAACTCTAGAAACCCATACTTTCATATTAATATGATGCAACTAAAAGAGACGTGAATAAACTCACAATATTGTAGCATATATGACGATTACATCTAGTTATGCATGACATAAGTAGCTATATTATCTCGGATCTCGTCCATCTCTTTTTGACCATACGAAACTACTTATAAAAAGTCCTACAATAAAGAGATTTTTTCAAAATAATTAATTATACAATTATTTATATTGAATATAAAAGGAAAAAATAAAACTAAGAAAGTGGTACCTCATGAAAATCAATACTTTGATGGTGGTTTTTTATATGTCATGCATATATTTCATCACATAATATACACAATCCGTTGGTCCTAATTGTTGGGGACACTAGCAATATTTCAGAAAAAAAAAATCAAGTTATACTGAATTTATATCCCAAACAACATACAAATTTTTTTTGTCACATAACGATTCACCTTAACGATATTCCATTTCAAGTTACTTCCTCTAGATGACTTGCCACCTAACGCTTTGTAAGTTTTGAAGGCCCTGAGAATGCAACAAATGAACCCGTAATCTTTATCTAAAGAATGATCATGCAACCTGCATGTGACCTCTACACAAATAATGTAACAAAAGACATATCTAAACAAAAGGCAAATAAAATAAACATACACGTTTACTTGTGGCTTGATCTCTAGATTGCGTTTGCATTCGGCCTGGGGATCAAAAACATAAACCTCGTTTTTTCGATATGGAAAACAAGAAGCAAGCAATGCTTCCTACAATATAAGTGTATAAAAAATAAAATCAACGACAACCTGGTAACTATTTACTAAAAGTCTAATATTCATACCCTTCGTAATATGGAGCTTAGAATAAGCACTTAGACTGTGATTCATGCCACGAGTTTGAGATATATCTATTTGACGCATCTGGATATTTCCGTACTTAGGAAAGCTTCGGAGGAAACATAAACCCAATGTTCTTCAATTCGAGATTATGGCACATATGATTTAACCATCTACACATTATTTAAATATGTAATCAACATTATTCTTATTCATTCAGAAAAAAATGTAAATACTCACATGGTGCAAAATCTGTAACCATGATGCATTCAGCCATGCCATACTAAGAAATTGGATAATGTCATCTGTCTTTATATGAATTTCAAAGTCCTCCTCAGACGTAAATAAATCCTTATTCACGTGAATTGCAATGATAACACCATCATCGATTGGCATTTGAACTATCTAGTCGTGGAAATATTTACACTCATCCGTCAAAATGTTACCTTTTCTACCATTTCCTGCATGTTGGAAATATTTTATATATGTTATGAATTTATTAAAAAAAAGAATTAATTGCATTACCAAAATTTTATTATTGAGCAATTAATACAATAGAGCCATTGAAAGTTATAACGGTGATATATTTACATATATTGTGACGCAATTAATGCAATAGAACCGTTGAAAGTTATGACGGAAATTATATTTACATATATGTAAATATTAATGAGCCACTATTTTGATTGAATAGTAACATTCATACATACATGTGACCTTTTAAATTTTGGAGCTGTTACAAAAGAGTAAATGTATGGAATTTAGTCTTGCAATGAATGATAATCAAATAAGATTGATTATCATTTATCTCTTTTGAAACATGCAAATTTACATGTTAAAATTGCAACATTTTTGTACATTCTTCTGATTTAATAATGGTATTAATTATGTCCAACTTTTCTCCCACTAACCTTATTGATGTTACTCTTTATTTTTATATAAAGAATAAGATAGAAAAACAATATACAGAACATTCTTCTTTTTGCTTTCTTTCTTAAAAACTCTCTTGTCTTCGTTGCTTTGTATTATAATAAAAAAGAGTAGTAAACATTTCAACTAGAGTGCAAATCAAGCTCAATTCGTTATGCAAGTGAATTGATATTAAAGAAGAAGGCTGTTTTATCCTAGAGGCAGCGGCGAAAGGTACGAACTGCTTTGCATCATTGAGCAGATCGCCGAAACGACTTCAAAAAAGCGACTTAGTACGTGACTCAGCCATTAGTTTTCCAACAAATTGAAGACGATCAGACAACTAATGGCTTTCGCTTCTTCTGCCGCTGCAAACAACAGGTTAGGAGAGATGCAGTCTCATAAGCTACAGAAAATAGCTCATGAGATCATCTCTAATGGTATGACTTTGAATAAACAATATCAGATTGCAGTAATAATTAGCAAATTACCCCGAAGATGAAAATTTTCTTTTAAAGAACATGCTAAGGCACAAGACCAAGAACTTTCCTTAGGGAACTTGATCATTCGCCTCCATCTTAAGGAGGAGGCACGCAAATAGAAATAAAAAGAGGAAGTGCTATTTGTCGTAAACAAAAGCACGAAAAAGACCAAACCACCTATTTTGAAACCAAGTGCGAAAGCATCTTAACATCAAATTTATCGCAACAAACAGAATTGGAACCCGCAAGGGAACCAAAAAGGACAGCAGCGACCAACCTAAAAGAGTGAATCTAGACAGTTGTTTCTCTACTACAACTGTGGAAAATCAGGTCATATGGCACATAAGTGTCGGAATAGACCAGGCCCTGGACCGTAGGCTAACCTGACTGAGGAGCCTTTAATGGCTATGTTGATTGGGATTCACCTTGTTGGTGTTGTAAATAAGAGTGTTGTATATACAATTTATGATTTTTGTTTGATGATTACAAACCAAATATTTATTATTTGAAATGTGTTTGTTATTGTACTATTATATAACATCACAGACAGGAATATAATATTTATATTTAAGTAGAATACGACTGTACAGAATTTCATATATTCACACAGTATTTTAATTAAATAAAATATTATATTTCAACATTCAAACAGTACAAATCATATGACTCCACTATTTGTACACATTCACAGATATTACACATGATATTGTACTTGTATATAAACTGAATACGTTAGACAAATTTGTTTGAACACAATAAAAATAATATTTTATTTCAGTCAAATTTGTTTAATACAAACATCAGTACATTTCTCTCAATACTTACACAGATCCTCTCTACAACACTCACACTCAGTCATACAATTTTATATATACATTCAGTTACACTCATATACAGATGCTTTTGCAGATTTTTCACTGTTAACTTCTGTCTTCAGTCGTCAGTCTTCACAGCACTTCATTGTCAGTCCAGTCATCTTCTATCTACCTGTCAAATAAAACAGAAACACACACAGTACACAGCAACAGGAATAAAACAGAATACACGCGAATATAAATTTTATTTTTAAAATTTTATTTGCCTCAGAATTTCGATGTGTTTTTATCATTTTTCTGACTCGATCTGATTTTCATATCCATCTGACTGTGTCTAAACAGCTTGTGATATTCACAGTGATACACTGTAAATACTACAAGGAAGACAACATATATATATATATATGTATATCAATGCAGGGACAGGAAAACGTGTCTGGATGGCTGCATATACACACGTGTATATGTATATACGTGTGCACTGCCACGTCAATCCAGTGTGCAACTGAGGAGTAGACACGTGGACCATCTCGACTCAATGCAACAATAATCAATATGGCTGAGGCAACCCAAAAACGTCAATGAATACAAGTCAATCAAGAAGCCTGAACTTTAACATGTGACAAGTAATCAAGCACATATACAATGGCAACATCATAGTTCAAGTGAGGGAACAAGGTCAACATGTCGACCTCAAGAATGTATGTGAACAAGTGATGACAAGGATACACAACATAATTCAAATGATCATTGCAACATGATAATGCATGTACAGAAGCTAACATTTGGATGCTATTCATATATGTGCATACACAAATACATTGTGAAGCAAAACAATTTTGGACTTTAGACTGCAAATACAAGTTCATGGTTGTGTATAATGGCCAAGCAACTCGAATGCATAAACAAGTAAATAGTGCAACAAGTAGTCGGTGCACAAAGCAAGAATGAAAGTGTGCCTACAGCAATGGAACTTTAAGGGAGCAACTTCAAGTTCAGGAGGAGACACAAAAGGGTACAAGGTACAATCTTCATATTTAGTTGGCCAAGTATACAAACATGGTCGAGACATGACTCAGCGTCAACCATGCTCGGATACATGAGTGTATACAAGTGGTTACAAAATGGGAGAGTGCATATACAAATGAAAATGGACTGAGCAAAGCAAATGTAGTCCAGCATTGCTCAAAGTCACAGTGATGCAACAAGATCAACTACAAGACAGGGAACATGTCAACACAGCAAGAAGTCCAAGCAACAAAGTTAGTGCAGCTGCTAGTGCATGGCAAGGGGATTCCCAACATAGCAACACAAGCCAATATACATGAAGCCTCAGAGCAGAAGTCAAGAGAACAACTAAAGTATATGAGCGCATATATAAAACAGGGGGCATGTAGAACCAAGTTTAAACACATATGCACTTGATATATGCAAGCAACTCAAGTTACAAAGTGTACAAGTGTGAAACTTATGAAGCAAGGAAGATTACATGTTTAAAGGCTCAAGGCAACATACACAAAACAATGTCAAAACAGTGTACACAGACAGTTATGGCACAAGCATGATGAAGCAAAACTGGCATATGTTAAAGAGAACAACTCAGCAATTCTCATGGTCAAGCACAAAGTTTATGGGTCAAACATTTCAGGAATATGATCAAGACTAGGCGGAGCATGGACATGTATTATTTGGCAAAAATTATTATTTCCAGATTTCAGAAAATAGTTTTTGGAAAGTACCAATTGAGTAACCAGCAAAGAAAGCATGCTCAAGTTTATGATTCAGGTGTAAAGCTCAAGTGTTCACGGCAAATTCAAAATGGATGTACAAGTGGCTCAAGCATGAGTGCAGGCTCAATAGCAAATCTAGTTTAAAATGATTTCAGAAATTCAAGTTAACTTGGCGTTTAAGTATATCAATTTGGACAACAATATTTTCAAAATATTCAGTTTTGAAAATGATTATACATGGCTAAATTGATTTCCAGAAATGCGCAAAGCTAGAAAGAAGAAGAGACAAGTTTTGTTTAGACAAGTTCTAATTATTTCCAGATTTATACAAATCAGTGTCAGGATATTGGAAAGAGATCAATGCAGTAATTTTGGGAAAGGTTTGATTTCTTATAACCTGTTTTAAACGAGCACATCAATGTTCTGGACATGGTGTTATTTTCCAAATATACACAAACAGGTTTTTGGCAAGTGATAAAATTGTTCCTAGAAATGAAATCGAAACCGTGGCAACATCAATCACGCAGCAAGTTTTTAAAAGCCGAAATTCATTTCATTCAAATCCGAGAAAATCCACTTCATTCAAGACAATATCACTAAAGAGGAAACCGCAAATTAGACAAGTCATATTTCACGAAATCAGAGTCGATTAGGGTTCGTTTTACCCTATAAATTACACCTATCATCATCGGCCTAATTATCGAAACTGACAAACAACTCGCAAGATTTTCAAAGCAATAAAATTCAAATTACTCACTATTTCGATCTCGAGAGAGAGCAAAGCCCAAAATCAAAGCATCAGAAATCGACATGGATTCGGGCATCAGAAGTTTCATCCAGATTTGAGGAAGCATAAAGAGTCAAATCGATTTGGGAAAACCCTAGTGCTACCGCCATGTTTCCGAAAGAAGAATGATCGGGAGATAAATGACAATATGGGTGGACACAAATCTAAAGAGGCCGACTAAGCCATCTTTGAAGTGAAAAGGGGATAACCCTTTATTCTTATCTCTAGGGTTTTAATTTTTGTTTATGATTTTGTATTTTTTTTTGTATTTGAAATTCAGTCCAACAGTTATTAGAGTCTGTAAAATTCAAGGATTCAGTTAGGGGCTTAACTGAAAGTTTCTAAAGTCTGTAAAATCTAAGGTTATGTGTTACGGGTTTGTAATACGGGAAAATCTGGTCGAGGGAATATCGGCCAGTCTACGGTTTTGATCGTAGGATTAGAATAGAAGCGAGGGGTTCGCTAGTGTACATGGTCTTGTATGCAGGATCTTTTCTTTTACCTAGTAGAAACCTTAGAAATGCAGCAGTAGGCAGGGTTTTGCCGAAGCTGGGTATATCTGTGTGTGATTTATTTTCTGCACTTTTATTTTTGTTGCATTATATGATCTGTTTATTATTTTAATATCTTGTCAGATTTTTAATTCAGTGAAAAATTCAATAAACCCTATTCACCCCCCTCTAGGTTTAATCTAGATCCAACAAGTGGTATCAGAGCAGGTATTTTTGTTTAACTATAGAGTAATGGTGATCCCTAGTTGTCAGTCCATAGAGAGTCAGTCCAGTCATATTCCATCTATTTTTAATGGTACAGATTTTTTAAATTGGAAATTAGAAATGAAATCCTATTTAAAATTTGTTGATATTAAATGTTGGAATAGTATTATAAATGGGTATGATACTGTAAATAGGGTTGATATTGAATTTAATTTACGCGCTACTCATATTTTATATTCTTATATTGATGATGTACAATATAGCCTTATTTCCCATTGTTTAACTGCGCAGGAAATCTGGCAGATTCTCAACGCGCTGTATGGAAAAACTAACAACTGCTCAAAACTCCAGAAAGTCAACTCAGCTTCAGATTTGTACTTAACAGGTTGTATAAATGGAAATTCAGATGGAGACTCAACAGGAAATATTTCTTATAAAGATTTAGCTCATCGTTTAAATGGTTTAACTGAATCTGTTGAGAATCTAAAATCTTAAAATAAATTTCTGAAATACGAGAAGCTTGAGTTGATCTGCAAAATTAATCTTTTGGAATCAAAACTCAAAAACGTTAAAAAGTCTTCAAATTCTAATTGCAAAAATTGTTTAAATTTGAAAAATAATCTTGTTCGTCAAAATAAAAATATTCAAAAACTTGAGAATGAAATTGTGATTTTAAAAGAGAACAAGATTGAGCTTGATAGCACAAACAATTATTTGCAAAAAGAATTTGAAAATTTTAAGGCGACTGAAAATTCCAAATATATTTTTATTGAAAAACAAAGCTTGTTGAAAACTGAGTCTATTCTAAATGAGCTAGAAAGTGAGATTGAAAAACTCAAGAAATTTGAATCTTAGAATCGAAAACATTTTGAATTTGAAATTGCTGAGTCCCAAACCAAAATTAAATTGCTTAGAGATGAAAATTTTGTTTTGAAAACTGATTTTGAAAAAAGTAAGATCACTGAAAACCATTGTTCAGATCTAATGAAAGAAAATGGTGATCTTAAATTTAAAATTCAACAACTTGAAACAATATTGGCTAAATTTTCTAATGGTGAAAAATCTTTTAATATGTTGTTGGAAAACCAACTTTCTTTTAAAAAAAATGGTCTTGGTTTTGGGAAAAGAAAAGTTTTTGAAAAGTTGAACTCTTGTGATTTTAAAAATCATTCAAACTACTTCAAGAAGAGTCATTCTCAAAATTTGAATTTTGAAAATTCCAAAAGGTTTTTAAATCACAACCAAGATGAGAATTTGTTTTATAACAAGTCATTCAAACAATCTTGGATCCTAAAAGGAAATAATACAAACTTCGTTAAATTAAAACAAATTTAGGTTCCAAAGTGTACAAAGGTAAATTCAGATGGATTGGTATATAAACAAGTCTAGGTACCAAAATATGTGAATAACCGTGAGTGGTTTTACAAACTTTGTTAGACCACTCGATTTTATAAACTGTTAGGTACTGGAGGAGGCTGAGGAATTGCTTTGCTAAAAAGAGATCTGATTTCAAGCTGGTCTACAATTTTATATTATTCACAGTTCCTTAGCCAAGTATGTTGAGTTAGAGATTCATTTGCTTACACTGAAATCAGATATAATCTCTTGACTCATTTGTGAAAATATTCTCTATTTTTATTCCTCCTTCTATCCCTTCAGTTTATTTTCTTTGTCTCCTTTGTGTTAATTTATCACTGTCACATATTTTTGTTTTTTCTTCTAGAGCTTTTATAACTTCAAATTGTAGTACTCATGATCTTCTGGAAATTCGCTTTAATTGAATAGAACTCTGATGTTTTAATTATTTCTAGATCTTGAATTTAATCTTGTAAATATCTGCAATTGCTTGAAGTTTTTCTGATTTCCGAAGTCAAATTTGTAAATATTTCTACAATTGTTTTGAAGTTCATTTTCTGTTATCTGAATTGCTAACAGTGTTGACGTATTCTTGTTATATCTTGAACACTGTCAATATGAATTCTAAAATTTTGAAGATCTAAATAATTAATGGAATTTCACACACTTTGCTGTTTTGAGTTTCTTCCAATTCATTTAGAAAATGCTTTAAATATTATACTCATTACAGTACACTGCTTCTTATCATTCGTGATAATTTCATTGATTTTCAGATTGGCATGAATCACAGTGATACATCTTGAATTTCATCTTGATTCGTGATCATTATGGTTGAAGTTTGTTTGTTTGAAATCATATGAAATTCTTGATATTATGAATCTCACACGCCTCTTAAATCTAAAATTATCAATCTTGCGTGACTGATTCATTATATCTCAAAACTTGACATTGATTCAAGTGATTTCAAATAAATTATTTTGGATCATGAATATCTCTTAAATCTGATATAGATGATCTGAAATTATTCTTATAGTTGTCAGAGATAATTTTGAAAATCCTTTGAAAATATGGTCTTAAATCTCACTGTTGTTTCATGATGATTTGATTGAATACTTATATATTTAAAATCATTTGAAATTATTGATTTATTGAATCTCACACATATCTTGAATCTAAAACTTAATCTGGTGTGATTGATTCATTGAGTCTTAAGGTCTTCATATTTTCTCAAATGATTTCAAAAAATTGTATTGTTAATCTTGGATCATATTTTGTGACTATCAGAAACATCGTCTGACAAGTCTACTGTGATATTGATTTTTCTGTGCTGCTCTGATACTGTTTTTTTTAAAATGTCCTTTGATTACTGCTTGTCTTGGTATATACTGTTTGCTTATGATCTGAGTTTGGATATCATTGTCTAGGATACCTGTGTTAGCCACTCATGTCATGTTAAAATTCTTGTAAATAGAGACGCCAACATGTGTCATCAGTTTAGATGTGTTGCATTCTTAGATTCATTCACATCATGTATATATTTTTTCAATCCCTCATATTTCGTGTAAATCTTTCATTTCCCTCTTGTAATTGATTTTCAATTTTAAATTTTTTTATTGACTATTCATTCAGAAATTGAAATCTATATCCAAATTGAACTATATTTATAATTCATCAAAATTATTATTAGATTTAGAAATTGTGATGAATTGGGACTGCAGTATATTTCACAATAAGAAGAGATTTTATTTAGATTTTCATGATGGTTGAACATTTTATTATAATATCTTTGAATTGGCAATTATTTCACGACCATCTCCTTTATCTATCATCATTCTGCCATCCATCATGTCTTTTATATTAATGTGGAGAGTTTATTTTGTTTAAAAATCTTTTTGAATAAACAGTGAAAATATTTATGATAGAAATTGGACTATGTTATTATTCAGAATTAGTGATAATTGAATTTTTTTAATGATCCCGGTACAGTCGAGCATATTTCATAATATAGTCCATTTAGAAATTTATTTCACAGTCCATTTCTGTACCTACCCCATTTTCTATCATCCATATATTGGTTTTATATCCGAGGAGTTTTTCTTTTGAAGCTGAAAACGATAAATATATAATTAATACATAAGTATGTCTCTCACCTCATTCAAAAATCCAAGCTCTGGTCATGCATGGTTATGAGACAACTTATAATTTAAGTTGCAACTGACCTCATTTAAAAATCCAAGCTCTAGTTATGCATGGTCAGTGCGCTCTTAAATAAAAAAAGAAAAGGAACAATGTGCTATAAATAGAAATAAATATGAATTTCTCCTTGGTACGTGAAAACCAGCCTATCAATCCATGTTCTAATCTGTGAAATGTGTTAATATCTTATGACGTATTATGATTTGTTGATTGATAGCTACTGGGATTTGAGATTACTTGTTTTTGTCACATAAATTGAATTTATAATTATAGTCCAAATCCATCACTGTTTATGTGCTCAATTTTATAAAATTCTTTTGAAAATAATTAATATATATGTTTTTAGAACTCTCTCCATTATATATAAATTTCATCGTAAATCCGTTATTCTCTAAAATGTGAAATATGCCACAAATTCTTAGAATATTATGATTTTTGTTTGACTGATTGAGATTTATGATGACCGTTCTTCCTCTTATGCTGAAATTACATTTTTAGTCATTTTTCATCTATATTTTAAAATCTGTATCCTTTTGATGATAACAAAAGGGGGAGAATGGGATGAGATTTCGATTTATGAGTGAATATTCCATAAATATTTTTAGTTTTGAAAATTTCAAAATTTCATTCTTTTCACTCATGCACAATTATAGGGGGAGTTTCTGTTATAGGAGAGCAATCAAATAGAGGGAGTTCAGTTCTTCACGGTCAAACACATTTATTATATTAAAAATCTTAATATTTGTTTGTCATCATCAAAACGGGGAGATTGTTGTATATAACGGTGTTGTAAACACAATTATATGAATTTTGTTTGATGATAACAAACCAAATATTTATTATTTGAAATGTGTTTGTTATTGTACTGTTATATAACATCATAGACATGCATATAATATTTATATTTAAGTAGAATACGACTGTACATAATTTCATATATTCACACAATATTTTATTTCAAATAAAATATTATATTTCAACATTCAAATAATACAAATTATACGACGCCACTATTTGTACACATTCACAGATATTACACATGATATTGTACTTGTATATAAACTGAATACGTTAGACAAATTTGTTTGAACACAATAAAAATAATATTTTATTTCAGTCAAATTTGTTTAATACAAACATCAGTACATTTCTCTCATTACATACACAGTTCCTCTCTACAACACTCACACTCAGTCATACAATTTTTTATATACATGCAGTTACACTCATATACAGATGCTTTAGTTTATTTTTCACTATCAACTTCAGTCTTCACAGCACTTCACTGTCAGTCCAATCATCTTCTGTCTACCTGTCAAATAAAACAGAAACACACACAGTACACAACAATAGGAATAAAACAGAATACACGTGAAATATAAATTTTATTTTTAAAATTTTATTTGCCTCAGAATTTCGGTGTGTTTCTCATCATTTTTTTTGACTCAATTTGATTTTCATATCCATCTGATTGTGTCTAGACAACTTGTGATATTCACAGAGATACACTGTAAATACCACAAAGCAGACAGCATATATATATATATATATATATATATATATGCACATCAATGCAGGGACAGGAAAACGTGTCTGGATGGCTGCATATACACACGTGTATATGTATACGCGTGTGCACTGCCTTGCCAATCCAGTGTGCAACTGAGGAGTAGCCACGTGGACCATCTCGACTCAGTGTAACAAAAATCAATATGGTCGAGGCAGCCCAAAAACATCAATGAATACAAGTCAATCAAGAGGCCTGAACTTTTAACATGTGACAAGTAATCAAACACATATACAATGGCAGCAACATAGTTCAAGTGAAGGAACAAGGTCAACATGTTGAGCTCAAGATTGTATGTGAACAAGTGATGACATGGATACACAACATAATTCAAATGATCATTGCAGCATGATAATGCATGTACAGAAGCTAACATTTGGATGCTATTCATATATGTGCATACACAAATATATTATGAAGCAAAACAGATTTGGACTCTAGACTGCAAATACAAGTTCATGGTTACATATAATGCCCGAGCAACTCGAATGCATAAACAATTAAATAGTGCAACAAGTGGTCGGTTCACAAAACAAGAATGAAAGTGTGCCTACAACAATGGAACTTTAAGGGAGCAACTTCAAGTTCAAGAGGTGACACAAAAGGGTACATGGTACAATCTTCAGGTTTAGTTGGTCAAGTATACAAACATGGTCGAGACATACTTAGCGTCAACCATGCTCGAATACATGAGTGTACACAAGTGGTTACAAAACGGGAGAGTGCATATACAACTGAAAATGGACTGAACAAAGCACATGTAGTCCAACATTGCTCAAAGGTACAGTGATGCAACAAGATCAACTACAAGACAGGGAACATGTCAACACAGCAAAAATTCCAAGCAACAAAGTCAGTGCAGCTGCTAGTGCATGGCAAGGGGATTTTCAACATAGCAACACAAGCTAATATACATGAAGCCTCAGAGCAGAAGTCAAGAGAACAACTAAAGTATGCAAGCGCATGTATAAAACAGGGGGCATGTCGAACCAAGTTTAAACACAAATGCACTTGATATATGCAAGCAAATCAAGTTTCAAAGTGTACAAGTGTGAAAATTATTAAGAAGGAAGATTACATGTTCAAAGACTCAAGGCAATTTACACAAAATAATGTCAAAACAGTGTACACAGACAGTTATGGCACAAGCATGACGAAGCAAAACTGGCATATGTTAAAGAGAACAACTCAACAATTCTCATGGTCAAGCACAAAGTTTATGGGTCAAACATTTCAGGAATATGATCAAGATTAGGTGGGGCATGGACATGTATTATTTGGTAAGAATTATTATTTCCAGATTTCAGAAAACAGTTTTTGGCAAGTACCAAGTGAGTAACCAGCAAAGCAAGCATGCTCAAGTTCATGATTCAAGTGTAAAGCTCAAGTGTTCACGGCAAATTCAAAATGGATGTACAAGTGGCTCAAGCATGGGTGTAGGCTCAATAGCAAATTAAGTTTAAAATGGTTCAACAAATTTAAGTTAACTTGGCATTCAAGTATATCATTTTGGGCAACAATATTTTCAAAAGATTTCAGTTTTGAAAATGATTATACATTGGAAAATTGATTTCCAGAAATGCACAAAGCCAGAAAGAAGAAGAGACAAGTTTTGTTTTGACAAGTTCTAATTATTTCCAGATTTATACAAATCAGTGTCAGGATATTGGCAAGAGAACAATGCATTAATTTTTGGAAAGATTTGATTTCTTAATACCTGTTTTAAACGAGCACAACAATGTTTTGGACATGGTGTTATTTTCCAGATATACACAAACAAATTTTTGGCAAGTGATAAAATTGTTCCCAGAAATGAAATCGAAACCGTGGCAACATCAATCACGCAGCAATTTTTAAAAGCCAAAATTCATTTCATTCAAATCCGAGCAACTCCACTTCATTCAAGACAATATCACAAAAGAGGAAACCGCAAATAAGACAAGTCATATTTCATGAAATCAGAGTCGATTAGGGTTCGTTTTACCCTATAAATTACACCTATCATCATCGGCCTAATTATCGAAACCAACAAACAACTCGCAAGATTTTCAAAGCAATAAAATTCAAATTACTCACTGCTACGATCTCGAGAGAGAGCAAAGCCTAAAATCAAAGCATCAAAAATCGACAAGGATTTGAGCATCAGAAGTTTCATCCAGATTTGAGGAAGCATAAAGAGTTAAATCGATTTGGGAAAACCCTAGTGTCGCCGCCATGTTTCTGAAAGAAGAATGATCGGGAGATAAATGAAAATATGGGTGGACACAAATCTAAAGAGGCCGGCCAAGCCATCTTTGAAGTGAAAAGGGGATAACCCTTTATTCTTATCTCCTAGGGTTTTAATTTTTGTTTTCGATTTTGTATTTTGTTTTGTATTTGAAAATCAGTCCAACAGTTACTAGAGTCTGTAAATTTCTAGGATTCTGTTAGGGGTTTAACTGACATTTTCTAGATTCTGTAAAATCTAGGGTTACGTGTTACAGGTTTGTAATACGGGAAAATCTGCTCGAGGGAATATCGGTCAGTCTAGGGTTTTGAGCGTAGGATTAGAATAGGAGCGAGGGGTTCGCGAGTGTACATGGTCTTGTATGCGGGATCTGTTCTTTTACCTAGTAGAAAACTTAGGAATGCAATAGTAGGCAGGGTTTTTCCAAAGCTGGATATATATGTGTGTGATTATTTTCTGCTCTTTTATTTTTGTTGCATTCTATGATCTGTTTATTACTTTAATATTTTGTCAGATTTTTAATTCAGTGAAAAATTCAATAAACTTTATTCACCCCCTAGGGTTAATCTAGATCTAACAGTTGGTGGATCAGAGGGTTGATGGGTAGATACTGGTGCTTTTTGTCATGTCTGTTATGATCGTGATAAGTTCATTATATACACGGCTGCTGGTAATCAGAAGGTGCTTCTCACACCACTAAAGTTGCTGAGGTTGAAAACGTAGAAATCAAGTTTACCTTTGGAAATGACAGTAAGCCTTGAAATTAATTTTGATTGAAATAAGGTTGATTTAAGGACAATTAAGATTGAGCAAAACTTTATACATTAAGATGTTCACTTTATAGTTTTGAGAACATTTAATTAGAATGATAAATGATATAGCAATTTTGATAGAGAATTTATGTTACATTTATCTTTGACTTGAAGTTACTATTTTGAAAATGTGACTTTGGTATTAGACAATTTTGTTGTATATAATAGTGTTGTATACACAATTATATGATTTTTGTTTGATGATAACAACCAAATATATTTTATTATTGAATGTGTTTGTAAATGCACTGATTTACTACACAACAAACTGTACAGAAATTTGAACAATCACACAGTATTTTATTTCAATATCAAAAAGTACATCTTTTTACTCCACTATTTGACATACTACATTTCATTCATACAACTCTGTCACTCACTCTATGCAACTACATTTACACTCTCATATACAAACACTTTCATACATTGACACTGTTTGTTTTTACTGTCTTCTATCGTCCATCTTCTGTCTTCACAGCCTTCAGTCAAATCCTGTCTTCATACCTGTCACAAGAAGAACACACAGTAGACTGCAACAAAAATAAAATAGAATAAAAGCAAATAAAAATTTATTTTTAAATTTTATTTGCCTCAGAATTACGGTGTGTTTCTCATCACTTTTCTAGACTTGGTCTGATATGCAGGGACAGAAAAACTCGTTTGGATGACTGCATATACACACGTGTATACACGTGTGCACTGCCACGCCAATCCAGTGTCGCGACTGAGGACTAGCCACAAGGACCATCTCAACTCAGTACATATGGTCGAGAGTGCTAAATCAAAACAGCAAAAACAAGTGGTCGAGCACAATGCAAAATGTGAGTACAAAGTAAAAACATGATCAGTAATAAAGAATCAAAAAGAAAATCTTTTTTTTTTTGAGCAACTCAAGGCAGGCTTAAATCAAGTATTTCAAAAATCATGAAAAGAGAACAATCATGAAACAACATATTTTAAATCTGGTGGAAACATACACTAAGCAAGGTACAAGTCAACATAAAAGTAAATGACTCAAGGCAATCATCAATGAAACATTAAAATGGTTCAGCAAAAGGGCAACATGTACTAGAGAACATGGGTGTGCAAACTGCAAGTGGATAGTAGAACATGAATGGTAGTTTCTGTTTTTATCTAATCATATAGAAACAGTTCAAAAGCAGGAAAGCATGATGCAACAGCAATGGATGGTGCAACAACACAACTCAGGTTCACAAACGTGTCGAGACAGAACAGTTTTTGACAAGGGACAGTTCAAAATGGACAAGGACATAACCAAGCATCAATACAACAAAGTAAAGAATGCTCCAGGGTGTTCAGCCACAAACATGAATGGCACAGAAATCTAGTGGTTTAGTTCTGACTCAAGATTCAAGTCAACATGGCAAAATGGTCGAGACAGTGACAACACAGAAAAACAATTAACTGTTGCTCAATACAAGACTGTGCAAGTACACAAATCATGGTGCGGCTCTATCAAATAAATATATAAATGCAAGAATTTACAAGACAATTTTGATTAAAATTCAAGCTACATGTAACATTGCAACTCAAATTAGTATGGTATCAATACAAGTTTACTGTGCAGCAAAGTTACAAGTGATTCAAAAATATATGAGCAGTGTACAAGTCTCGGCATGGTACAAATAAAGATAGAACAAGCAATGGATTTATGGTAAAAAGTTAGCATCAGTTTAAAGTCGGAATGCAAGGCAATGTTAAGCAGAAGTATAAGTTCAAATTCAAGTAGAAGAATGTTATCTGGCAAGTTCAAATATTGTTCAAAGGAAGATCAAGGCAGCACTACAAGGTCAAGCAAAAATATTCAAAGTGCTAAACAATTTCAATTACAATCGGGAGGCAGACGCAACACCAAAGGATTCAAGTATCTGTTCTTATCAAGTTAAACATCTCCACCACAAAGACATGCATTATGTTAAAAGTACTGGCGAATTAAAAGAAGCATATCAGTTTTCTTTTTAATCTATTCAAATAAGGTTGTTTGAATAATTCAAAGTACAGTTCAAAAGGTTCAGAAATCAGGGGCAGAAAACTCAAGTTCAAAACGTAAAATCGAATGCAAGTTTATCACGCAAGTTTGAAGATTTCAAATTCCAGAAATCACGCTAATTCAAAGCCAAAGACCAAGAATTAAGCAATATACCTTCAGGTTTTAAAATCAAAGAAATATCCAGATCAGTCGCAAGAAAGCCATTTAAAAATCCCCAAATATTTTCGTATATATCAATGACCAATTCCAATACGAAATCAGAGCAAATATCGGATTTTTAATCCTATATAAACACCAATCATCACCGACATCAAATCATCTGAGTTCCAACGCAAATAAAAGCAAAAATTCGAAGTGAAAAATCATACCAAAAAACTTGGATCCAAAATCAGAGTCCATAAAATCAATCGAAGAAGATACAAGCCGCCAGAGATTGAAGCCAAGAAGAATCGAGCAGCAAAGAACTGATTGTCATCAACCAAGCATCTCGATTCAGTGATTTAAGAGAAACCCTAATTTGATTTCCTTGAAGCCGCCATTTTTAAGGAAAGTGATCGGGCAAAACTCAAGTGGTCAAGTGAAAATAAAAGAGGCCGGCCAAGGGTTAAACAAAAGGAGAATAACCCTAATTTAAACTCCAAGGATTTCTAAATTTATAAGGGTTTTTTATTCGTTTTTTTTTAATTTGCCATCAAATCTGCAAGTTTTCTAGTTTGAGTCTGAAAACTAGGGAGACGAATTACAGGGTCTGTATGTGACGGCAAGGAATTTCGCTCGGTCCGAACCAGTCGCTAAACCGATCCAGGCCGTTCGAAACGCCCTATCGTTTGAGAACAGGCCACAACAGAACGCATACAGAAGAACATTTCAATGTATATAACAACAATGCATCAGATTACAAGAATATACAGAGTATAAAAGAATATTACACAGAAATATCAGAGATTTAAATTACATTTAAATACATCGCAGCGGAAAATAATACAATACACAACTAGAAGAAGATATACAGATACAAAGCTTTCCGGATATCGTTCCAGCTGTAAACCAGGATCCTGTGAATATAAATCTGCAAAACCAAAACTACTAGCTGCCCGTGTCGAAAATAGGGGCACCCAGAGTTTAGGTTAAAACAATAAACTCCAGGTCAGTCATGTGACTGGTGTGAGAACTAAAACAGTTAATCTTTATTTTTAAAGCTAGGTAAATCAAGGGACCACGCCGTATAACACGGAACGGGTTTCCTCCCAAGAATACCAGTGCATAAAACAAACAACGCAATGCTAAATAAAGAAAAATGAAGCTGTTATAAGACCCAGGTCCCATCACACAATGCAACGCAGCCGAGGATAGGGTTTTCCCTTATAACAGCCAAGGAATGCTTGATACGTTTAAAACAAATCATTTGATACTATTATAAGTGCATAGTGTGTAAAACACTTCAAATCATAAGTATCAATCATAGGCGGCATGGGTACCATATATCATGTCGCCATATATAGGTTTACAAATAAAACCGCAAATGTCACGTATTTGGAAATTGGATTTCCATCTATGAACCGAGGCAAAAGATAGTCCTCAACCGATTCGAGATGCTCTAGCCCGTGTCTCAGGATCAGAGCTCGAGTGACCCTTGGATCGTCAGGGCCAGTCCACCGATGTGGATTAAACTTAAACCCTGAACATGCGTTTCCCCACCCTTTGGGGTGTCAATGAGCCAACGAATGACTCCATCGGTTCGAGAACGACCGATCAATCCGAGGCGCCTCGCAACAGCAACAACCACATAAGTCAAACTCGTCAGGGCGTGTAAAACCACTGACGCCACTTTTTAGCTAGAAGGAAACGCATGCCATCCCTGAGGTCCTCTCCCGTTTTTGGTTCATACCGGGTGTGAAACTCGCGAAGTAAACGTTACACAAAGCTACGCCACAAAGGCCGTGCTTTGATCATCACCACAAGACTTTGCTTTTCAACAGAAGCCTCGATCAATTGCCACTTAGGCATGCCACACAGGAAATTCACTCCATGCGTTTGATATCCATCAATATATAACCCCTGAGCTCGTACGTCTCAGAGAAGGGCGTTAAGCAAGAGAATAAATTCTCCGCCGCCAAACAGATATATATTTAATGGAAATCAATCACACGGACTAAAATCCAATGTCAGACACACAGTCCATTTACAAGTCCGTTCTGGGTCTGAACGAAACCGGAGGCACCTAGTACCCCGCATATCCATCGATCTCCAAGTACGTCTGGACGATCACTAACTGTTTCCATCTTCTTGGGTGTACAGCCCAATCAAGATCATCAGTAAGCACCCAAACGACGTGAAGACCTCCGGTCTTCGACCATCGTCTTCATCTTCGACTTATCGTCGTATCAGTCATTCAGAATGGGATAAACCCGGTCTTTCCGAATAACTCGCGTATATTTTAAATAAGTGTTACACAAACACAACATACGCCTCATTCCAATTCATCAGTCACTAACAGTAAATTAATCAAGAGAATAATTTCCCAAATATTAACCCCGAAGGCCGAAACCAACATCAGATCAATATCCAGAAAACCATTCTGCTTGGCTAACCGACAATTAGTTTCTAAATTTCACATTCATAGGGAAAGGTTCCCATAAATTTTATCAAAGATAAATTCCTTGAATTTATTCTTTAATCTACTTTTGAATATCAATTCAAACTAGTCGGGATTAGCGAACCTTACCGAAGTAATCATTTGTTTTAATTTCCCAATCCCAACCTATTCATCCCATGAAGTAAAACTGGTAATACTTCATATCTAACACCACGGTGTTATCGGTAAATTCAATTACCATTTCACGTTCAAATCTAATTAAAGATTTAACTATCGCCTGGAGCAAAACTGGTGATACTCCATTCTCGATCATTTCAATATAATTAAAGATTCATTAAAACTCCACTTAGTTTTAATCGTTAACTGGGTTAAAGAATTCGTGTCATTTAAAACACGATTCACGATAAACCCAAAATCACATTCATTAATTATCGGGTTAAAGAACAAGTGTTATTTAAAAACATTGTTCACGATAAACCCAAAAATCAATATCAATTCAATTCCAATTAAATATTATTTAATTGGTACTTCATTAAATCTAAATAAAAAGATTTAATCTTTTCTCAACTGGGTTCAAGAACAGTGTTAGTGAAGACACCATTCACGACAAACCCAAATCACATTTGATATTAAATACAAGGCTCTGAATAGAAAATATCCCGGCTTATATTCAATACCCAATTCTACGATTAACAAATGTCGTATTGGAAATAACGATATAAATATATATATCTTTCAAATTTCCATAACAACATCTGCATAATCCCGAATTCCAACATCGAAATATTCCGAAGACAATTTCGATTCAAATCCACTCCAATGCGATCATTGGAAATTCTGGTTATTTTCAAAACCCTTTTCAAATTCAATTTATTTATTTAAAAATAAATAGAATTTTATTTCTAGTTCAAAACTAGTTCATTTCGATAAAAATCTATTTTTATCTTTTCAAATATGGAGTTTTTCATCCCAAATCTTCACAAATCATTTCTTATGATTTTACACAAATTATTGCTATTTTTAATAATTTTATCAAGGCCCGTACAGTCGATTTCCATCAATGGCCATCGAACTGCACTTACAGCGACCTTTTTCGAATTTGACTTGGACATAATTCCAAATCCAACCGTTAGATTTCAAATTTCTAATATTCGTTAGAAAGCTCTTTACGATACGAACCCAACGGTTCCGGTTTTAGGAGAATCCGACGGTCGGATCTCCCGTAATGTCCGTTTGAAGTTAATGGTCGAAATTCGCGAACTGCCGCGGCGCGGCGCGTTCTATTCAGGCCATTATATTATATATATAATATACACTTCGTCGATTTCTTTTTAAAACGAATTAAATAAATAGTTTTAAATTCGTTTCAAAAGCAATTTCAACTTCCTTTTCAATTCAAATCAAAATTGAATTCTTCTTTATAAATTCGTTTTAAAATTCATTTCTATTCCATTCAAATTTCAATTCAATTCGAATTCATTTCAATTCGTTTTAAAATCGTTTTCAATTCATTTCATTTTGAAATCATTTTCAATTCATTTCATTTCGAAATCGTTTTCAATTCAATTCATTTCGAAATCGTTTTCAATTCAATTCATTTCGAAATCGATTTCAATTCATTTTATTTCGAAATCGATAAAATCGATATAAACATCGTTCACGTCAAAATGACGTCAATCTAACCAACACGACTTCATAAATTTCTATTTTTCAATATTCTATTTCAAATGTTTCTTTTTCAAAAATAGTTCTTATTATCAAAATATTTCGTTCAACACATGACCAATCTCAATGGATGAGTACTGTCAACAGATGAACTTTTATTTTATATTGATAAAGATGTAAATTTTATTACTAAAATATTTCGTTCAACACATGACCAATCTCAATGAATGAGTACTGTCAACACATGAACTTTTATTTTATAATATTCTTTATTTTTCAAATTGGAATGAGGCCCAATCAATTACCATATAAAGTTAATTATATGGATTTCCATACAACACATGTATATAATAGCATTGAAAAATAATCAACCATCAACCAAAGTGCACTACACTGTATAAGCATCAAATATAGATATCTAACGCTTATAACAGCCTGTCAATCAATCGATCGACATATTTATTCAATTAGGATGAGTGAACTTCAAATTTCATCCCAACACCCGTGTAGGGTTTCAAACAATCAAACACATATTTTATTCGTGCAGTTGGGCGATGTGTAAAATTTATCGACCCAATCAATGTCTTTCAAATAGGTGTACATAAACAAACCGTTCGGTTTATAAATGAATATTTTATTTTATTCACTTCACGTTAAAAATTATATTTTTAACGATAAAACATTTTATTCCAACTTATGAATTTCTATCCAATTCATTTATTCAATAAAATGATATTTTTATTTTTCTAACTTATTTTAGAAAATTTCGGCGGCATAACGACACGATACTAGAAACGGGACGAGGCCTAGCCTTATCCCCGGTCTAGTGAAGGCCCACGCCATTCACACATCAATCAAATCAATTCGTTATGCAAACCACAAAATTTGGAGTAAGAGTCTAACCTAGCCTTACTCCTTCGCCTTATAACGACGCGCGTCTAATCCTAACCAATTTATCGATTCGATTTTTCACACCACAAACCACATTCAAACCAATATCGCAATCAATCACCAAACAGTCAAACAAACAAGTCCATGGTCTGTGGACGATTGTGTCGGGTGCTACTAAGCACCGTCTGCATCCTAGTATATATATATAACTAGAAAAGAAATTGAAAGGTGAGAAATTCTCACCGATAGCTATCCTAAATCCACGACTCTTCCTTGATAGAAATCTTCATCGCTATCGCATCTTCGTCATCTTCGTTGCCCGTAGCCACTACATATGTAAAAATCACATTTTTACTTCGCTATTCAATATATAAAAATCGAATTTTAACTTTGCTTTTCAATATATAAAAATCGAATTTTTACTTCGCTATTCAATATATAAAAATCGAATTTTTAGTTCGCTATTCAATATATAAAAATCGAATTTTAACTTCAAAGTTCCATATATAAAAATCGAATTTTTAGTTCGCTATTCAATATATAAAAATCGAATTTTTAGTTCGCTATTCAATATATAAAAATCGAATTTTTATCTCTATATCACTTCATATGAAAAGTTCAATCTTCTCTGTCGCTTCATATATAAAATAAAAATCTAATCTTTTTATTCTCTACCTATAAAAATCATAGCTTTTTAAATTAAAATAAACAAGTTTTATGTTTAAAATAAATATGTTTTCAGTTTTTAAAATCAAACAATTATCGGTTTTAAAATCAAACAATAATCAGTTTTTTTTTTCTTTTTATAAAATCAGTTTTTTTCTCTTTTTTATAAAATCAGTTTTTTTCTTTTTTAAATAAATAAAATTCAGTTTTAACCTTTTTAAAAATTTCAGTTTTAAAATCTTTTTTATAAAATCAGTTTTTTTCTTTTTTAAATAAATAAAAATTCAGTTTTTATTTCTTGTTAATATAAAATAAAAATAAATAAATAAAATTAAAAAAACTTACAGGGGGGCTACTGGTGCGGTGGCGATTCTCGTTCGGATTTGGGGGCTTCGGTTTTCAGAAGGGGGAAAAGGGAACGGAGGCCGAGGGGGTTAAAGGGGAAACGGGTTTTCACGATCGAGCAGAAGGAGGCAGGGAGAGACGGAGGGTGTGGCGCAGGTCGCGAGCGTGTTGGGCACAGGCGGCGACGACGGTGGCTTTCGGGGGGGGGGGGGGCTGGGCGACGCGGTGATTTAGGGTTTTCTTTTTTTTTTTTTCTTTTTTTTTCCCGATCTACTGAAATGAATCGGGGGGGGGGGGGGTATATGGAGGGAAGAGAAAGTGTTTTTATTTTATTTTATTTTATTTTATTTTATTATTATTTAATTCAACCTTAAGTTGACCTTTTCATACGACCTCGAAACGAGGCCCACCGCCTGTCGTCCATAGCGTTTTACCCCCATTCCGAACACAATGGGATGTGTACCGCAAGCTGATTCAATCGTTTCAATCAGTTTCCGTCGAATTAACATTTAAATCACTATATTGAATTTTAAACGTACATTTCAAATTACCGGGGTCACATACTAACTAGAAAAATTCCCGAAAAATATTTTCTAGCTTCGTATTGACGATACGGTCCTAACAAAACTAGTTTCGTCGAATTCCGAGACCGTATGAAAAATGGCCATTTTCCAGTCGATTAAAATCAACTGAAAATGGTCAAACGCGTTTTCCTTTGCCACGCTCACATATTGATTCAAAAAATTATGAAATCTGAAATCTAGCAATAACTTTACACTGCGGACCCAACAAAACTGGTTTCGTCGAAATCCGAGGTCATTTGCAAAATGTCTATTTTTAAGGGCCTGAATTCCATAGCGACTATTCAGAATTTTCAACTGGACATATCTTTTGATTCCCGCTACGAACTTTTGATTTTTAGGATTCGTTGGAAAGATATTCACTATTAGATTCCATTATTTTTGGTTTCACTAAAATCCGGATTGTTTTGCACCCGGTACATTCAATTGAAGTTTGAAATCGAATTATCGAACTACCGCGCCATTTTCAATTCCATTTATAATTATATATAAATATTTATATTCTAACGGCGACGTATATAATATAAACGTTCGAATTATATTCAAAACAAATTTCTCGTCAATATTATTTAAAATAATTCATTTTAAATAATCAAAATTCGCTAAAATTGCCAAAATAAAAATTTTAAACTGGCCCAGATTTTACGGGTTGTTACAATCTCCCCCACTTAAAACTTTTCGTCCCCGAAAAGGAACAAAGTTGAAAGTGGTTTGATTATTCAGCTCTACGTTCGATCTGGCTTCCATTCTCCAACTCTTTAGTTTCTGAGAATTTTCAAAATTTCAAAAATTTGGCTAACACCCTAAATTTTTGAAAAATTTCGCCATAACCTCCCCTGCAATGGGAGCATCGGGGAATTTCAAATAGCTTCCCCGGTCCTTCAGATCTCAAAAAGAAAAAGAAAAAGCCAAGCGGCTAGCCAATAGGCTCACAAAATCATCATCACCCAAACAAAACAGTAAATTATGTAGTAAACATGTACCTATTTGTCGGGCAAACAAATTTTATTCTCTGGCTCTAGCCTCCTTGCTATGACCTGCTCAATATAAGTATATGTATATGCAAGCAAATGCGACCAATTTTCAATATAATCCAATATTTGATTCAATTAGGCTAAATGGTTCAAAATTATCAAACAATGAACAAACAACACAGACATCAATCAATTAGTGAATTAGAGTTTCAAATTCATAATTTTGATACATATACAAAAATCAGATTTTTGATGCCAAATCACAACAATAAGGCCTATCAAATTGGTTCTCACACCAGTCTAATGGAAATATATAGAAATCTCCCTTTCGTCACTCGAACATAAATTCTGATGACGATGCATCAATCATCAGAGTTCTCTCCGGGCGACTAGAAGGTGATTCTATATCTATCCAGTATATTAAAATTTCGAATACACGCGGATCAGACGTATACGCAAAATCTATATATACTGGATTCCACATCAATATAAATAAATAATCAAATCCGAATAATTGATTTATATTCCAAAACAAGATTTATTTTCATTTTAAAAATATACTCTTCACACTCGTTCTAGGATACTACTGATCCTATCTCTAACGAGTCATTCTAATTCGATATTACTAATCCAATATCTGATGAATTCTTTCGTATGGTTCTAATGTGCCTTGTTCTCTAAGCTTTGTAAACCAAAGCTCTGATACCAAATGTGACGGCAAGGAATTTCGCTCGGTCCGAACCAGTCGCTAAACCGATCCAGGCCGTTCGAAACGCCCTATCGTTTGAGAACAAGCCACAACAGAACGCATACAGAAGAACATTTCAATGTATATAACAACAATGCATCAGATTACAAGAATATACAGAGTATAAAAGAATATTACACAGAAATATCAGAGATTTAAATTACATTTAAATACATCGCAGCGGAAAATAATACAATACACAACTAGAAGAAGATATACGGATACAAAGCTTTCCGGATATCGTTCCAGCTATAAACCAGGATCCTGTGAATATAAATCTGCAAAACCAAAACTACTAGCTGCCCGTGTCGAAAATAGGGGCACCCGGAGTTTAGGTTAAAACAATAAACTCCAGGTCAGTCATGTGACTGGTGTGAGAACTAAAACAGTTAATCTTTATTTTTAAAGCTAGGTAAATCAAGGGACCACGCCGTATAACACGGAACGGGTTTCCTCCCAAGAATACCAGTGCATAAAACAAACAGCGCAATGCTAAATAAAGAAAAATGAAGCTGTTATAAGACCCAGGTCCCATCACACAATGCAACGCAGCCGAGGATAGGGTTTTCCCTTATAACAGCCAAGGAATGCTTGATACGTTTAAAACAAATCATTTGATACTATTATAACTGCATAGTGTGTAAAACACTTCAAATCATAAGTATCAATCATAGGCGGCATGGGTACCATATATCATGTCGCCATATATAGGTTTACAAATAAAACCGCAAATGTCACGTATTTGGAAATTGGATTTCCATCTATGAACCGAGGCAAAAGATAGTCCTCAACCGATTCGAGACGCTCTAGCCTGTGTCTCAGGATCAGAGCTCGAGTGACCCTTGGATCGTCAGGGCCAGTCCACCGATGTGGATTAAACTTAAACCCTGAACATGCGTTTCCCCACCCTTTGGGGTGTCAATGAGCCAACGAATGACTCCATCGGTTCGAGAACGACCGATCAATCCGAGGCGCCTCGCAACAGCAACAACCACATAAGTCAAACTCGTCAGGGCGTGTAAAACCACTGACGCCACTTTTTAGCTAGAAGGAAACGCATGCCCTCCCTGAGGTCCTCTCCCGTTTTTGGTTCATACCGGGTGTGAAACTCGCGAAGTAAACGTTACACAAAGCTACGCCACAAAGGCCGTGCTTTGATCATCACCACAAGACTTTGCTTTTCAACAGAAGCCTCGATCAATTGCCACTTAGGCATGCCACACAGGCAATTCACTCCATGCGTTTGATATCCATCAATATATAACCCCTGAGCTCGTACGTCGCAGAGAAGGGCGTTAAGCAAGAGAATAAATTCTCCGCCGCCAAACAGATATATATTTAATGGAAATCAATCACACGGACTAAAATCCAATGTCAGACACACAGTCCATTTACAAGTCCGTTCTGGGTCTGAACGAAACCGGAGGCACCTAGTACCCCGCATATCCATCGATCTCCAAGTACGTCTGGACGATCACTAACTGTTTCCATCTTCTTGGGTGTACAGCCCAATCAAGATCATCAGTAAGCACCCAAACGACGTGAAGACCTCCGGTCTTCGACCATCGTCTTCATCTTCGACTTATCGTCGTATCAGTCATTCAGAATGGGATAAACCCGGTCTTTCCGAATAACTCGCGTATATTTTAAATAAGTGTTACACAAACACAACATACGCCTCATTCCAATTCATCAGTCACTAACAGTAAATTAATCAAGAGAATAATTTCCCAAATATTAACCCCGAAGGCCGAAACCAACATCAGATCAATATCCAGAAAACCATTCTGCTTGGCTAACCGACAATTAGTTTCTAAATTTCACATTCATAGGGAAAGGTTCCCATAAATTTTATCAAAGATAAATTCCTTGAATTTATTCTTTAATCTACTTTTGAATATCAATTCAAACTAGTCGGGATTAGCGAACCTTACCAAAGTAATCATTTGCTTTAATTTCCCAATCCCAACCTATTCATCCCATGAAGTAAAACTGGTAATACTTCATATCTAACACCACGGTGTTATCGGTAAATTCAATTACCATTTCACGTTCAAATCTAATTAAAGATTTAACTATCGCCTGGAGCAAAACTGGTGATACTCCATTCTCGATCATTTCAATATAATTAAAGATTCATTAAAACTCCACTTAGTTTTAATCGTTAACTGGGTTAAAGAATTCGTGTCATTTAAAACACGATTCACGATAAACCCAAAATCACATTCATTAATTATCGGGTTAAAGAACAAGTGTTATTTAAAAACATTGTTCACGATAAACCCAAAAATCAATATCAATTCAATTCCAATTAAATATTATTTAATTGGTACTTCATTAAATCTAAATAAAAAGATTTAATCTTTTCTCAACTGGGTTCAAGAACAGTGTTAGTGAAGACACCATTCACGACAAACCCAAATCACATTTGATATTAAATACAAGGCTCTGAATAGAAAATATCCCGGCTTATATTCAATACCCAATTCTACGATTAACAAATGTCGTATTGGAAATAACGATATAAATATATATATCTTTCAAATTTCCATAACAACATCTGCATAATCCCGAATTCCAACATCGAAATATTCCGAAGACAATTTCGATTCAAATCCACTCCAATGCGATCATTGGAAATTCTGGTTATTTTCAAAACCCTTTTCAAATTCAATTTATTTATTTAAAAATAAATAGAATTTTATTTCTAGTTCAAAACTAGTTCATTTCGATAAAAATCTATTTTTATCTTTTCAAATATGGAGTTTTTCATCCCAAATCTTCACAAATCATTTCTTATGATTTTACACAAATTATTGCTATTTTTAATAATTTTATCAAGGCCCGTACAGTCGATTTCCATCAATGGCCATCGAACTGCACTTACAGCGACCTTTTTCGAATTTGACTTGGACATAATTCCAAATCCAACCGTTAGATTTCAAATTTCTAATATTCGTTAGAAAGCTCTTTACGATACGAACCCAACGGTTCCGGTTTTAGGAGAATCCGACGGTCGGATCTCCCGTAATGTCCGTTTGAAGTTAATGGTCGAAATTCGCGAACTGCCGCGGCGCGGCGCGTTCTATTCAGGCCATTATATTATATATATAATATACACTTCGTCGATTTCTTTTTAAAACGAATTAAATAAATAGTTTTAAATTCGTTTCAAAAGCAATTTCAACTTCCTTTTCAATTCAAATCAAAATTGAATTCTTCTTTATAAATTCGTTTTAAAATTCATTTCTATTCCATTCAAATTTCAATTCAATTCGAATTCATTTCAATTCGTTTTAAAATCGTTTTCAATTCATTTCATTTTGAAATCGTTTTCAATTCATTTCATTTCGAAATCGTTTTCAATTCAATTCATTTCGAAATCGTTTTCAATTCAATTCATTTCGAAATCGATTTCAATTCATTTTATTTCGAAATCGATAAAATCGATATAAACATCGTTCACGTCAAAATGACGTCAATCTAACCAACACGACTTCATAAATTTCTATTTTTCAATATTCTATTTCAAATGTTTCTTTTTCAAAAATAGTTCTTATTATCAAAATATTTCGTTCAACACATGACCAATCTCAATGGATGAGTACTGTCAACAGATGAACTTTTATTTTATATTGATAAAGATGTAAATTTTATTACTAAAATATTTCGTTCAACACATGACCAATCTCAATGAATGAGTACTGTCAACACATGAACTTTTATTTTATAATATTCTTTATTTTTCAAATTGGAATGAGGCCCAATCAATTACCATATAAAGTTAATTATATGGATTTCCATACAACACATGTATATAATAGCATTGAAAAATAATCAACCATCAACCAAAGTGCACTACACTGTATAAGCATCAAATATAGATATCTAACGCTTATAACAGCCTGTCAATCAATCGATCGACATATTTAATCAATTAGGATGAGTGAACTTCAAATTTCATCCCAACACCCGTGTAGGGTTTCAAACAATCAAACACATATTTTATTCGTGCAGTTGGGCGATGTGTAAAATTTATCGACCCAATCAATGTCTTTCAAATAGGTGTACATAAACAAACCGTTCGGTTTATAAATGAATATTTTATTTTATTCACTTCACGTTAAAAATTATATTTTTAACGATAAAACATTTTATTCCAACTTATGAATTTCTATCCAATTCATTTATTCAATAAAATGATATTTTTATTTTTCTAACTTATTTTAGAAAATTTCGGCGGCATAACGGCACGATACTAGAAACGGGACGAGGCCTAGCCTTATCCCCGGTCTAGTGAAGGCCCACGCCATTAACACATCAATCAAATCAATTCGTTATGCAAACCACAAAATTTGGAGTAAGAGTCTAACCTAGCCTTACTCCTTCGCCTTATAACGACGCGCGTCTAATCCTAACCAATTTATCGATTCGATTTTTCACACCACAAACCACATTCAAACCAATATCGCAATCAATCACCAAACAGTCAAACAAACAAGTCCATGGTCTGTGGACGATTGTGTCGGGTGCTACGAAGCACCGTCTGCATCCTAGTATATATATATAACTAGAAAAGAAATTGAAAGGTGAGAAATTCTCACCGATAGCTATCCTAAATCCACGACTCTTCCTTGATAGAAATCTTCATCGCTATCGCATCTTCGTCATCTTCGTTGCCCGTAGCCACTACATATGTAAAAATCACATTTTTACTTCGCTATTCAATATATAAAAATCGAATTTTAACTTTGCTTTTCAATATATAAAAATCGAATTTTTACTTCGCTATTCAATATATAAAAATCGAATTTTTAGTTCGCTATTCAATATATAAAAATCGAATTTTAACTTCAAAGTTCCATATATAAAAATCGAATTTTTAGTTCGCTATTCAATATATAAAAATCGAATTTTTAGTTCGCTATTCAATATATAAAAATCGAATTTTTATCTCTATATCACTTCATATGAAAAGTTCAATCTTCTCTGTCGCTTCATATATAAAATAAAAATCTAATCTTTTTATTCTCTACCTATAAAAATCATAGCTTTTTAAATTAAAATAAACAAGTTTTATGTTTAAAATAAATATGTTTTCAGTTTTTAAAATCAAACAATTATCGGTTTTAAAATCAAACAATAATCAGTTTTTTTTTCCTTTTTATAAAATCAGTTTTTTTCTCTTTTTTATAAAATCAGTTTTTTTCTTTTTTAAATAAATAAAATTCAGTTTTAACCTTTTTAAAAATTTCAGTTTTAAAATCTTTTTTATAAAATCAGTTTTTTTCTTTTTTAAATAAATAAAAATTTAGTTTTTATTTCTTGTTAATATAAAATAAAAATAAATAAATAAAATTAAAAAAACTTACAGGGGGGCTACTGGTGCGGTGGCGATTCTCGTTCGGATTTGGGGGCTTCAGTTTTCAGAAGGGGGAAAAGGGAACGGAGGCCGAGGGGGTTAAAGGGGAAACGGGTTTTCACGATCGAGCAGAAGGAGGCAGGGAGAGACGGAGGGTGTGGCGCAGGTCGCGAGCGTGTTGGGCACAGGCGGCGACGACGGTGGCTTTCGGGGGAGGGCTGGGCGACGCGGTGATTTAGGGTTTTCTTTTTTTTTTTTTTCCGATCTACTGAAATGAATCGGGGGGGGGTATATGGAGGGAAGAGAAAGTGTTTTTATTTTATTTTATTTTATTTTATTATTATTTAATTCAACCTTAAGTTGACCTTTTCATACGACCTCGAAACGAGGCCCACCGCCTGTCGTCCATAGCGTTTTACCCCCATTCCGAACACAATGGGATGTGTGCCGCAAGCTGATTCAATCGTTTCAATCAGTTTCCGTCGAATTAACATTTAAATCACTATATTGAATTTTAAACGTACATTTCAAATTACCGGGGTCACATACTAACTAGAAAAATTCCCGAAAAATATTTTCTAGCTTCGTATTGACGATACGGTCCTAACAAAACTAGTTTCGTCGAATTCCGAGACCGTATGAAAAATGGCCATTTTCCAGTCGATTAAAATCAACTGAAAATGGTCAAACGCGTTTTCCTTTGCCACGCTCACATATTGATTCAAAAAATTATGAAATCTGAAATCTAGCAATAACTTTACACTGCGGACCCAACAAAACTGGTTTCGTCGAAATCCGAGGTCATTTGCAAAATGTCTATTTTTAAGGGCCTGAATTCCATAGCGACTATTCAGAATTTTCAACTGGACATATCTTTTGATTCCCGCTACGAACTTTTGATTTTTCGGATTCGTTGGAAAGATATTCACTATTAGATTCCATTATTTTTGGTTTCACTAAAATCCGGATTGTTTTGCACCCGGTACATTCAATTGAAGTTTGAAATCGAATTATCGAACTACCGCGCCATTTTCAATTCCATTTATAATTATATATAAATATTTATATTCTAACGACGACGTATATAATATAAACGTTCGAATTATATTCAAAACAAATTTCTCGTCAATATTATTTAAAATAATTCATTTTAAATAATCAAAATTCGCTAAAATTGCCAAAATAAAAATTTTAAACTGGCCCAGATTTTACGGGTTGTTACACTGTAATTCGGAGAAATCTGGTTTTGGGGGATAAAAACCAGTGTAGGGTTTTGAGCATAGGGTTAAGAACAGTTGGGAGCGAGTGTCGCGAGTTTACAGGGGATTGTAAGCATAGAGATTGTTTTAACTCCTAGTAGAAACCTTGGGGAATGCAGCAGTAGGCAGGGTTTTGCCGAAGCTGGGTATATCTGTGTGTTATTTATTTTCCGCATTTATTCTGATTATTATCTGTGCTGTTTTTATTTAATTATTCTGCGAAAATCTGCGATAAACCCTATTCACCCCCCCTCTAGGGTTAATTTAGATCCTACAAGTGGTATCAGAGCAGGTATTTTTCATTTTATTTTAACTCTAGAGTCATGAATTTGTCTAACAACGCTTTTTCTGAGGGTCAGTCCATAGCTAGGCCACCAATGTTTAATGGAACTGATTATGCCTATTGGAAAGCTAGGATGAAAATTTACTTAAGTTCAGTTGATTATGATGTATGGGATATCGTTGAAACAGGCTACAAACCTCCTGTTACGATTATCAATGATATTGAAATTCCTAAACCAAAAGATAAGTGGGATGCTAATGATAAAAAATTATTCTCAACTGATGCCAAAGCAATGAATGCTTTAATTTGTGCTCTTGATAAAACTGAATTTAACCGTATATCTCACTGTTCAACTGCGCAGGAAATTTGGCATACTTTGGAAGTTACACATGAAGGAACATCTCAAGTCAAGGAATCTCGTCTCGCACTACTCTGGAACGAATATGAAAATTTCACAATGCGGAAAGACGAAGATATAAAAGAGATGTATGGCCGTTTTTCCACACTAATTTATAATGCAAGGGCTCTTGGTAAAGTCTACACTGAAGTAGAATTAATACGCAAGATACTGAGAGTACTGCCAATGAATTTCGAAGCCAAAGTAACTGCCATTCAAGAATCAAAAGATCTAAATAAGTTGAAAATAGAAGAATTGATTGGAAACTTGATTGCTTATGAAATGGAGTTAAAAGCCAAAGAAGGACGCGATGATGCAGAATCAAAGAAAAAGACAATTGCTCTAAGCAACACTGTTGAAAGTAACGATGAAGCTGAGAATCCTATCGAAGAGTTGGCCATGGTTCTTAAAAAGTGGACTAACAAAAAATACAAGTCACGAAAGAAGAGTTCAAAATCCAACAAATCCAAGAATTCCGACAATTCAGACGATGAAGTCATATGCTACAACTGCAATAAACCAGGCCATATCAAACCAAATTGTCCATTACTTCAGAAAGACAGAAAGAAGAAGAAGAAAAAGAAAGCTTTTGCAGCTACATGGGACGATGAAGAAGGAGAAGAAGAAGACTCTGACAGTGATAAAGAGGAAGCCAATTTGTGTCTTATGGCACAGTCAGATTCAGAAAGTAGCGAAGATGATTCCACTGAGGTACCAAATTACTCTTATAAAGATTTAATTTTAATGTGTCATGATCTTACCAAAACCGTTGATTCACTTGAACTAAAAATCAAGAAATTAAAATCTGATAGGTTAAAATTGGTCCACGAAAACAATAGGTTAGAAACTGAGCTTGAAAAAGTGACAAACCTTGATTGTGAAAACTGCAAGTTATTAATACAAGAGCAAACAGAATTTAAGGCAAATTTTGAAAAATTAAAACAAGGACACTTGGCTTTAAAAGAAAGTGATGACACAAAAAGAAAGAACTTCATTAACAGATGCATTTCTCTTGTAAATGAAAATGAAGCACTTAAAACCAAAGTAAAAAATCTGAAAATAACATTGAGTAAGTTTTCAAAAGGGGAAAAGTCATTTAGGATGCTGCTTGGAAATCAATTATATGCTAATAATAAGAAAGGATTAGGATTTGGGAAAACACATATTAATACGGATGATAATGCAAAAGGTGGAAGTGTTTTTCCTAAATGTATAAAATGTGGAAAAATTGGACATAGCTATGAAAAATGTCAAAATAGGAACAATAATAAAAAAGGCATACAAATTTGGGTTCCAAAAGGGTCGACAAGTAATTGTAATAGATTTGGATTTGATAAGAACAAACAAATTTGGATTCCAAAAGGATCTGTTGTTCAAAATCAAAAATTTTCAGTTACTAATTTTATTAGACCTATGAGTTTCTCTAGGTCATATGACAGGAGATAAATCAAAGTTCCTTAGCCTTGAAAAATATAAAGGAGGAAGTGTGATAATGGGCGATAACAGAAAATGTAAAATTATCGGTAAAGGTAAAGTAGGTAATAGTACTTTCTCCTTAACTGATGTTTTATATGTTGAAAACTTGCATCATAATCTCATTTCCATAAGCCAAATATGTGACAAAGGAATGAGTGTGATATTTGATAATGAATCATGCAAAATTATTGAAAAATCCACAAACAATATTGTGTTCACGGGAAAAAGAAAAGGAAATGTTTATACGATTTCATTTGATGATTTGACTCTCTCACGATGTTTAGTAGCTACGGATGAAGAAGTTTTCTTATGGCATAGGAGATTGGGTCACGCTAGTATGAGTCTCTTGGAAAAACTTGAATAAAAAGAATTGGTAAGAGGTCTACCACATCAGAAATATAAAAATAATAAAGTGTGTAAATCATGTGCTATGGGAAAATTCAGTCGTTCATCATTTCGTCCCAAAAATGTTGTTAGCACTAATAGGGTACTTGAATTGATTCACATGGATTTATTTGGACCAAATGAAATCGCTAGCTTGAATGGAAAAAGGTATTGTTATGTGTTGGTTGATGATTATTCTAGATTTACATGGGTTTATTTTCTAGCCAAAAAATCCGAAACTTTTGATTACTTTTCAAAGTTTGCAAAACTCGTTCAAAATGAAAAAGGTGTTTCAATAAAAACTTTAAGAAGTGATCATGGTGGTGAATTTGAAAATTTGGATTTTGAAAATTTTTGTGAAGAAAATGGTTTTAAACACGAATTTTCTGCTCCTCGAACACCCCAACAAAATGGGGTAGTCGAAAGGAAAAATTGTACATTACAGGAATTGGCTAGATCTATGTTAAGTGAATATAATTTGCCTTTGACTTTTTGGGCAGAGGCAGTTAATACATCCTGCCATGTAATGAACAGAGTAATGATTAGACCAATACTTAACAAAACATCCTATGAATTATGGTTTGACAGAAAGCCTAACATTTCATATTTTAGAGTTTTTGGATGCCCTTGTTATCTTCTTAATACAGGTGATCATCTTGGTAAGTTTAAATCAAAGGCTGACGAGGGAATTTTCATGGGTTACTCGTCAAGAAGCAAGGCTTATCGAATCTTCAACAAACGATCAAAAACCATTGTTGAAACCATAAACGTGAAATTTGATGAATCAGATCTGGATACGGTGGACAAAGAGAAAAACGATGAGGGAATTACATATGAGGGTGAAAAAGAAAATAGCAAAGAGAAGACTGGCAGTGATGATCAAACAAAAAAAACGTTTGAAGTCGAAAAGTTGAAATTCAAAGCCAACCATCCTCCAAAATTGGTGATAGGAAATCCAACGGCAGGTATACGAACTCGTTCATCATTTAATAAAGATATATGTACTTTTTGTATTCACAGTTGTTTTATCTCAGAAATCGAACCTAAAAATGTTGAAATTGCACTTAATGATGAAAGTTGGATTTTAGCGATGCAAGAAGAACTTAATCAATTTGAGCGGAATAAAGTTTGGAAATTAGTTCCTAGACCGAATGACTATCCAGTAGTAGGAACTAAATGGGTGTTCAAAAATAAACTTGATGAATCCGGAAATGTAATTAGAAACAAAGCTAGGTTGGTTGCAAAAGGATATAATCAAATTGAAGGCATTGATTTTGATGAGACATTTGCACCAGTAGCTAGGTTAGAAGCCATTAGAATTTTGCTTAGTTTTGCGTGTTATAAAGGTTTCAAACTTAAACAAATGGACGTAAAAAGTGCGTTTTTAAATGGAGAATTAAAAGAAGAAGTTTTTGTGGAACAACCCCCCGGTTTTGAAAATCATGAATTTCCAAATCATGTATTCAAACTTGAAAAAGCATTATATGGTCTTAAACAAGCTCCTAGAGCATGGTACGATTGTTTAAGTGCATATCTTTTGGAAAACGGGTTTAAAAAGGGCAGTGCTGACACTACATTGTTTCTATTACATGAAGTTGATGACTTTTTAGTAGTCCAAATTTATGTTGATGATATTATATATGGTGCTACTAATGATTGTTTGTGTGAGAAATTTGAAAAAGTCATGCAGAATAAATTCGAAATGAGCTTAGTAGGTGAATTAAAATACTTCCTTGGATTTCAAATCAAACAAAGCTCCAAGGGAATTTTCATATCACAAACAAAATACATTGCTGAATTGCTGAAAAGATTTGGACTAGAAAATGCAAAACCACTCAGAACACCGATGAGTCCTTCAACCAAGCTTGACAAAGACGAGAAAGGAGTTGCAGTTGATCAGAAAAAATATCGTGGAATAATTGGTTCACTTCTTTATCTCACTGCATCTAGGCCTGATATTATGTTTGCTGTTTGTTTATGTGCACGCTTTCAATCCAATCCAAAAGAATCTCACTTAAAAGCCACAAAAAGAATATTAAGATATCTTTTGCACACACACAAATTTGGTTTATGGTACCCCGCATGCAATAATTTCGAATTAATTGGATATTCTGATGCTGATTATGCTGGATCCCTTGTTGATAGAAAAAGCACTGGTGGGACTTGTTTTATGCTAGGACACTCGTTAGTCTCGTGGTCAAGTCGAAAACAAAATTGTGTTGCTTTATCCACAACTGAGGCTGAATACATTGCTTTGGGAAGTTGTTGTGCACAAATACTATGGATGATGCAAACTCTTTCAGACTTTGGTTTAATTTATAAAAAAGTACCACTAAAATGTGATAGTAAAAGTGCTATAGACTTGTCTAATAATCCTGTTCACCATTCACGCACTAAACACATAGATGTGAGACATCATTTTATTAGAGATCACATTTCACGAGAAGATATTTGTATTGAGTTTATTTCAACTGACTGTCAACTTGCTGATATCTTTACAAAACCTCTTCCCAAAGATAGATTTTCACGATTACGCTTAGATTTGGGAATCATAGAAATTGATTGATCATTATCCATTTTTTAAAAAAAAATTCATAAATGGTTATTCGAGAGTTAAATGATTGACCATTTGAACTATTTTGGAACTCGTTGAAATTATATCAGATCTTGGAATTGTGATGAGTTTTGACTATAATTGTTTTTATCATGAGGAAATATTTTTAAATCTCATGATGATTGGACAAATTTTATAATACTTTTGAATTAGAGCTTATTTTACGACCATCTTCTATATCTACCATACTTCTGTCACTCATCATGGTTTTATTTAATCTGGGGAGTTCTAATTACTCTTGGAATTTAGAAATAAATAAATAAATAAATAAATAAATAATAATTTATCCTTGGTACTCACTCCCATTTAAAAGTCCTCGCGGTTATGCGTGGGTGAATTACCTTAATCTCTATGTACTTCCATTCTCACTTAAAAGACCTTTGGGCTGTGCATGGATGGAACTCATCAGAGAGGATAAAGTTAAGTTACTACTAACCCCATTTAAAAGACCTTTGGGCTATGCGTGGTTAGGAAGTGCTTAACACATATTTAAGCATATTTAAAATCTTTAAATTTTATATTCAAATAGTCAATTTTTATTGAACTCTCCTAATTCTATAAAATCCATAGAAAATCCATTCATTCTGAAAGTGAAATTTGTCTCTGATTCCAAGAATATTATGATTTTTGTTTGATTCAATGAGATTTACGATATATTATCCTCTTGATCTGAATTTATATTTCTAGTTTATATTCATCACTGTTTTAATTTCTGCTATTCTTTTGATGATAACAAAAGGGGGAGAATGGTCAAGATTTTGATGGATGAGTAAACATTTATAGAATATTTTGAAATTTGGGATTGATTAATTCATTTCAAAATTTTCAAATCTATGAATCAATAAGGGAAGCTTAGTTGTAGGGGGAGCATACAAATAGGGGGAGTAACATACTTCACGTTTCAAACACATTCATACATTCAAAATCTTTTATTTGTTTGTCATCATCAAAAGGGGGAGATTGTTGTATATAACAGTGTTGTATACACAATTATATGGTTTTTGTTTGATGATAACAACCAAATATATTTTATTATTGAATGTGTTTGTAAATGCACTGATTTACTACACAACAAACTGTACAGAAATTTGAACAATCACACAGTATTTTATTTCAATATCAAAAAGTACATCTTTTTACTCTACTATTTGACATACTACATTTCATTCATACAACTCTGTCACTCACTCTATACAACTACATTTACACTCTCATATACAAACACTTTCATACATTGACACTGTTTGTTTTTACTGTCTTCTATCGTCCATCTTCTGTCTTCACAGCCTTCAGTCAAATCCTGTCTTCATACCTGTCACAAGAAGAACACACAGTAGACTGCAACAAAAATAAAATAGAATAAAAGCAAATAAAAATTTATTTTTAAATTTTATTTGCCTCAGAATTACGGTGTGTTTCTCATCACTTTTCTAGACTTGGTCTGATATGCAGGGACAGAAAAACTCGTCTGGATGGCTGTATACACACACGTGTATACACGTGTGCACTGCCACGCCAATCCAGTGTCGCAACTGAGGAGTAGCCACAAGGACCATCTCAACTCAGTACATATGGTCGAGAGTGCTAAATCAAAACAGCAAAAACAAGTGGTCGAGCACAATGCAAAATGCGAGTACAAAGTAAAAACATGATCAGCAATAAAGAATCAAAAAGAAAATCTTTTTTTTTTTTTTTTGAGCAACTCAAGGCAGGCTTAAATCAAGTATTTCAAAAATCATGCAAAGAGAACAATCATGAAACAACATATTTTAAATCTGGTGGAAACATACACTAAGCAAGGTACAAGTCAACATAAAAGTAAATGACTCAAGGCAAGCATCAATGAAACATTGAAATGGTTCAGCAAAAGGGCAACATATACTAGAGAACATGGGTGTGCAAACTGCAAGTGGATAGTAGAACATGAATGGTAGTTTCTATTTTTATCTAATCATATAGAAACAGTTCAAAAGCAGGAAAGCATGATGCAACAGCAATGGATGGTGCAACAACACAACTCAGGTTCACAAACGTGTCGAGACAGAACAGTTTTTGACAAGGGACAGTTCAAAATGGACAAGGACATAACCAAGCATCAATACAACAAAGTAAAGAATGCACCAGGGTGTTCAGCCACAAACATGAATGGCACAGAAATCTAGTGGTTTAGTTCTGACTCAAGATTCAAGTCAACATGGCAAAATGGTCGAGACAGTGACAACACAGAAAAACAATTAACTGTTGCTCAATACAAGACTGTGCAAGTACACAAATCATGGTGCGACTCTATCAAATAAATATATAAATGCAATAATTTACAAGACAGTTTTGATTAAAATTCAAGCTACATGTAACATTGCAACTCAAATTAGTATGGTATCAATACAAGTTTACTGTGCAGCAAAGTTACAAGTGATTAAAAAATATATGAGCAGTGTACAAGTCTCGGCATGGTACAAATAAAGACAGAACAAGCAATGGATTTATGGTAAAAAGTTAGCATCAGTTTAAAGTCGGAATGCAAGGCAATGTTAAGCAGAAGTATAAGTTCAAATTCAAGTAGATGAATGTTATATGGCAAGTTCAAGTATTGTTCAAAGGAAGATCAAGGCATCACTACAAGGTCAAGCAAAAATATTCAAAGTGCTAAACAATTTCAATTACAATGGGGAGGCAGACGCAACACCAAAGGATTCAAGTATCTGTTCTTATCAAGTTAAACATCTCCACCACAAAGACATGCATTATGTTAAAAGTACTGGCGAATTAAAAGAAGCATATCAGTTTTCTTTTTAATCTATTCAAATAAGGTTGTTTGAATAATTCAAAGTACAGTTCAAAAGGTTCAGAAATCAGGGGCAGAAAACTCAAGTTCAAAACGTAAAATCGAATGCAAGTTTATCACGCAAGTTTGAAGATTTCAAATTCCAGAAATCACGCTAATTCAAAGCCAAAGGCCAAGATTTAAGCAATATACCTTCAGGTTTTAAAATCAAAGAAATATCCAGATCAGTCGCAAGAAAGCCATTTAAAAATCCCCAAATATTTTCGTATATATCAATGACCAATTCCAATACGAAATCAGAGCAAATATCGGATTTTTAATCCTATATAAACACCAATCATCACCGGCATCAAATCATCTGAGTTCCAACGCAAATAAAAGCAAAAATTCGAAGTGAAAAATCATACCAGAAAACTTGGATCCAAAATCAGAGTCCATAAAATCAATCGAAGAAGATACAAGCCGCCAGAGATTGAAGCCTAGAAGAATCGAGCAGCAAAGAACTGATTGTCATCAACCAAGCATCTTGATTCAGTGATTTAAGAGAAACCCTAATTTGATTTCCTTGAAGCCGCCATTTTTAAGGAAAGTGATCGGGCAAAACTCAAGTGGTCAAGTGAAAATAAAAGAGGCCGGCCAAGGGTTAAACAAAAGGAGAATAACCCTAATTTAAACTCCAAGGATTTCTAAATTTATAAGGGTTTTTTATTCGTTTTTTTTAATTTGCAATCAAATCTGTAAGTTTTCTAGTTTGAGTCTGAAAACTAGGGAGACGAATTACAGGGTCTGTAATTCGGAGAAATCTGGTTTTGGGGGATAAAAACCAGTGCAGGGTTTTGAGCATAGGGTTAAGAACAGTTGGGAGCGAGTGTCGCGAGTTTACAGGGGATTGTAAGCGTAGAGATTGTTTTAACTCCTAGTAGAAACCTTGGGGAATGCAGCAGTAGGCAGGGTTTTGCCGAAGCTAGGTATATCTGTGTGTTATTTATTTTCCGCATTTATTCTGATTATTATCTGTGCTGTTTTTATTTAATTATTCTGCGAAAATCTGCGATAAACCCTATTCACCCCCCCTCTAGGGTTAATTTAGATCCTGCAAATTTGGACCATTGGAATTAATTCATGTGGACCAGTTAAAGTAATATGTAAAAGTATTCTCTACTCTATTACATTTATTGAAGATTATTTTGACGTCACTTATGTGCATCTTATGGACAATAATTAAGTGGATGAAGGTTTCTTTTGAAAATGTCACTAAAATTGAGATTAACTGAATGCAAAATTTGGAAGGGCCTTTATTATAAATGGGCATTAATTACATGCCTAATGTTTTTTTTGGAAATGCCATTTAGAAATAACATTACTCAAATGACATAGATTTAATAATCAATGAGTATATTTTATGTGAAAATGGATAACATTGACTAGACATGGACACCGCTATTTTATCACTTTTATTAACAGTTGTTCTGATTTCACATATGTATATCTCATGGAAAATAAAAGTGATGCATTTGATATGATTGAGACATTCAAAAATGAAACTAAAAATTAGTCAAACAAGAAAATAAAGGACTTCGTAGTAATCGAAGAATAGAATATGAATCTAACTCTATTCTGAATTACTATAAACTACATGACTTTATACATGGGAAAACTGCACCTTATCCACCTGATATGAACGGTAAAGCGAAAAACATATAACCTTTACCGAATTAGTAGTTGTCAATTTATTAAATTCTGATGCTGTAAAACATTGGTGAAGGGATATTTTATTAACTATTTTCTATGTATAGAATCCCTAAATCAAAAAGTAAATTTTCACCTTTTTAATTTTTGAAAAATTACAAACCCAATGTGTCCTATTTTAGAACTTAGGGATGCTTGACATATGTTCGTATTTCATACCTTAAGAGAATAAAATTGGAAAGTCAAGCATATGAATGTGTATTTATAGGTCATGCTATTAATAGCAACACATACAGATTTTATGACCAAAATACACATAATATAATATAATCAAATGAAGCCAATTTTTATGAAACGAAATTTCCATTTAAATTAAGGAATATTGGGGGCACTTCAAGTATGCCTGTTAGAACAGGACTTAATGGAAATTCTGAAGCTGAAACTAGAAGAAGTAAAAGAGCAAGAACCATAAAAGATTTTGGTTCAGATTTTTTTGCTTTTACTATAGAGGAGGATCTCATACACCTCCAAGAGGCCTTCTCTTCTTTAGATGCCGACTTTTGGCAAGAGGCTATAAATGATGAGATGGATTCTTTGGAATTCCATAAGACTTGGCATTTGGTAGATTTGCCCCATAGTTGTAAACCTATAGGCTGTAAATAGGTACTTAAAAAGAAATTAAAACCTGATGGCACTTTTGATAAATATAAAGCACGACTAGTAGCTAAAGGTTTTAAGCAAAAAAGAAAATATAGATTTCTTTGGCACTTTTTCACTCGTAACTAGAATTACATTCATTCAGGTATTAATCTCACTAGCTTTCATTCATAATTTATTAATACACCAAATGGATGTTAAAACCGCATTTTTGAACGATGAATTAGAAGAAGAAATTTATATTGACCTGCCTGAAGGATTTGTAGTACATGGTCAAGAACATAAAGTATGCAAATAAGATAATTCATTACATGGTTTAAAAAAGCACCTAAATAATGGCATAAAAAATTGATAACTTAATCGTTTCACAGGGTTTAAAGTTAATGAAAGTGACAAATGCGTTTATTACAAACTTAAGAATGACATTTGTACTATTATATGTCTTTATGTATATGACCTACTCATTTTTTAGGTCTAACATTCATGCCATAAACTCATTTAAATCCTTATTAAGTGCCAGTTTTGATATGAAAAATCTTGGTGAGGCGAGTGTAATCCTTGGTATTAAAATTACTAGGTCCGAAAAAGGGACTTTCTTTGGATCAACCTCATTATATTGAGAAGATAATAAAGAAGTACCATTACTTTGATTGTTCACCTGCATGTACACCATATGATCCCAGTGTAAATTTATTTAAGAACATTGGTGAAGGTGTAAGACAGTCTGACTATGCGAGCATCATTGGCAGCCTTTGGTAAGCCACGGATTGTACTAGACCCGACATTGCCTATGTCGTGGGATTATTGTGCAGGTTTACCAGTAGACCTAGTATAGAGCATTAACATGCTACTAAAAGGGTCATGCGATACCTTAAATGAACTATGAACCTTGGATTGCATTATGAAATTTTCTAGTTGTATTTGAAGGATATTCCGATGCAAACTGGAATACTTTATCTGATGATTCTAAAAAGATGAGTGGCTATATATTTAGCATTACTGGAGGAGCTGTTTCTTAAAAAAAACCAAAAACATACTATTTTGACTCAGTCTACTATAGAGATTGAGATAATAGCACTAGCCACAGCTAGTGAAGAAGCAAAGAACTAAAGAAATCTGCTATTTGAGATCCCATACGGGAAAAACTGACACCAGTGGTGTAGTCAATTTCGATATTACCGCGGCTATTGCAAAAATTACACAACCGTTATTACAATGGTAGAAGACGACAGTCGTAAGCACAATACTGTAAGATAACATCACATATATAGTGATGAAAATTTGACGACTATTGAAAGGACAGAACCGATAGTATAATGGTAAGAAATGACAGTCGTATGCACAGTATTGTCAGAGAACATCACATTTGAAGTGATAAAAATTTGTCAGATCCCTTGACGAAAGGACTGACCAGAAAGAAAGTCCTTAATGATTCTAAAAGAATGTGGGACTATTGCCCTGAGATTGTGGAATCACGCACAATGGTAACCCAACCTAAATGACTGGAGGCCCCAAGAACTAGGTTCAATGGGTCAAAACAAGTTGTGTGGTGATAGTAGATGAGTATGCCAAAGTTATATATTAAGAATCATGTATTCCTGAAGTGATTAGAGGATGAGTTCGATAGAAACTCTTAATGAGATCTATACTCTATTTGGAGTGGAGTACCTACCTTCAGGAGTACTCTTGATAGATTCACCTATGTGAATTTGGAAATGTCGTCGTTTCCTATGGAATTTCGGGCAAGATTGCTAGAGCATTCACTAAACTAGGATAGACGTGCATGGCCATTAACGCACGAGCTTATTTGATTGCACTATAGAAAACGTTGTGTGTGGTCTGAGTTCAAGACCATGTGTCACTCTAGAAAAAACTGAATCTTGCTCACTATGTAAAGGTTCAAGTCGGATGACACCTTTGTTTATGCACAAGCTTATATTTTTTAGAAACTACTCGAAAAATATTTTAAAAAATTAAAGTGGGGGATTGTTGGAAATATTTTATATATATGTTATGAATTTATTAAAAAAAGAGTTAATTGCATTACCAAAATTTTATTATTGAGTAATTAATACAATAGAGCCCTTGAAAGTTATAACGTAATATATTTACATATATTGTGATGCAATTAATGTAATAGAACCGTTGAAAGTTATAATGGAAATTATATTTACATATACATAAATATTAATGAGCCATTATTTTCATTGAACAGTAATGGTCATACATGCATGTGACCTTTTTAATTTTGGAGCCGTTACAAAAGAATAAATACATGATATTTAATCTTGCAATGAATGATAATCAATTAAGATTGGTTATCATTTATCTCTTTTGAAACATGCAAATTCATATGTTAAAAATTGCAACATTTTTGTACATTCTTCTGATTTAATAATGGTATTAATTATGTCCAACTTTGATCCCTCACTAACCTTGTTGATGTTACCCTTTATTTTATATAAAGAATAAGATAGAAAAACAATATACATAACATTCTTCTTTTTGCTCTCTTTCTTAAAAACTCTCTTGTTATTGTTTTATATTATAATAAAAAAAGAAGTAAACTTTTTAACTGGAGTGCAAATCAAATTCAATTCGTTGTGCAAGCGAATTGATATTAAAGAAGAAGGCTGTTTTATCCTAGAGGCGGTGGTGAAAGGTACGAACTGCTTTGCACCATTGAGCAGATCGCTGAAATGCCTTCAAGAGAGCGACTTAGTACGTGACTCAGCCATTAGTTTTTCAACGATGCATATCAAGAACTTATATAATGGCGAAGAAATTAGCCAATAAAAAAATCAGTTTGATAATGAAAAGGAGTTTATACAGTAAAAGACATCCTAGTTATAATATTCGTGATCCCTAATAGTAGTACGGCCTGTTATTTATTGTTCTGCCAAAGCTTCACTTATATGATTTGCATGCTTGTGTACAATATCAAATCAATAATGATATATTTGATAAACATAATAATGCACATGCATAAGAGATTTTACTGCATCGTTTTCTCCTAAAAGCACAATATTTTTAGGCCACTCAGCAAAACTACCAACTGCTTCTCCTATTGTGGTGTGATATTGAGTTGGAACTGGAAGTGAGACTCCTGCATGTATAAGCTCCACCGCGTCAATCCCAACCTTTACATGATCAGCCAAGAGTTGTTGATTATGGCATCGATCGCCAGATCTTAAAGCAGGATGTTCCCTACCACGACCCACTATGATAATTTTGTAGTTTTAATTCATAGCTATACGACATTTTGTTGGTTCCTAAGGATGACAATAACAAAACAAATATTTTTCATTTACATGTTAGATGCATAAAACGATATATATTTACAGAAGTAAACATTTGAATTGAGGCTTAACGATTCAGGCCTACTTTCAAGTGTTCAACTCAACCACATTTGTTATGCTAATGGCATATCATAATTAAGAAAACCATGGAGCTAGCGCAAATCAAATTTAAACTTCTGTAAGAACTGATTGCTAAAGCTATTGATATGCAATGAAGAAACATAGTTAAAGCTTCAATAATTCATATTTAACTACGAAAATATAAACAATCAACGCATCGTATTTTTTTTAAACAAATAAAGAGTATGCCAATCAGCTCCAAAACGTAGCGTGGTTGGTCATGACATGTGGTTCTCACAAGCAACATCAAGGGTTTAATCCATGCCAATTTCATATGCTTATATTTATTCAAAGTGTATATTGGAAGTTCAATACATTCTTCTTCCTAGTTTACAGGCAGAGGTCCGCTCTCTTGGTATTGAAACATCTACTAGTTTCATAGCAATTCAGTATACAAAATAAATGCTCAAAAATCATAAAAAATTCAAAATATTTTGTTATCTACCGATCATAAATATAATTATCATCAGAAAATCGTAAGGATTCAATCTGCTTTTAATTATGACTTTTAACATTGGTACAATTATTTGGTGAATTCTCCTCATATATCACGAGCCGCTTTACCTACTCCATGAAAATTCATAATAAGTTTAAGACAAAAGCACACCTACATAAAAGAAAATTAAAGCCAGTGGAAAATGTAGGTTCATAATGACCAAATCATCTTTGTAGAAGGCAAAAGCACATAAAACATCAGCATAACCAGCAAAGTGCTATTTATAGCAAGCTTATCACTTTGCTATAAACAACACTGATTTAACAAACAACACTGATTTAGCAAAGTGTTTGTTCTTCAATATTTCTATTTTCCAGTTTTGCATAACCAGTAAGATGCTCATCACTCGCATGGTAAACTGAAGGACATTAAAATTGCTAGGGTAATTTTATATTTTGACTTCGATATTTGAAATACCTGTAATTCTACAAAAGGATCTGTATCTTGAGTTCTGGTTGTAGATTGTAATTTGTCCACGTTTACTCATTGATAGCTACTACGAATACCAATTGAAGGTATGCTGCCTTCCCCAATATCATTTGGCACCTTCATATCCATCATGTTCAAAATAGTAGTAATCTTTTGCTCAACCATTGTATTCACCATAGATTCAAATTTTCGATTCATTTTAGCTTCTAAATCCTGAGTGATAACATGTTGGTCATCTACCGATATTACGCCATTTGGACCTTTAGTTCGTTGTGCCTCCCCAAATACATCTTTGATACCGATCAATCCACCAATTCCCCTAACTCGGCCTGGATGCTCTCTTTTTTCAAGAGCACAATTTAGCACATCGTCGTGTCTATTTGGAATCCAAGCTCCTTCTACGGCTTTTTCTCTCAAATCATTCTATAAACAAAAACATAATTGCATAATAATGTATTGTTATGTATTGCAAGACATTAAAGTAAAGAGAAACAATGAATGGATGAAAACTAATCATACCACTTTTTCTGCAACTTGCCTAGTTTTCCCATTTAGGATTGTATAATTTCCATCAACTCCCTTTTTCGATCTTGTCAAAGCCCAATTAATACTTCGATCCAAGACAGAACCACTTGGCAATGTCATCGAGGAATTATAGCCTTCGGATATCCATTTAGCTTTTTTCCCGGCATATCCAGCTTGCCCTAAATAGTGAGGACGCACATTGGACATCTGATTCTGTCTAGCTTTCTCACTTATTCGTTGTTTAACAGCACAAATACATGCATAATTATGGACATTACGACTGAACTAACATAGATTCATCTAATAATCTTAAAATTAAAAGGATAAATCAAACATCCTTAATGCATGGTCTAAACACATGGTCAAAACTGTGTATATTTGCATGGTATATTTACATGTGTATTTACATTTACATGGTCAAAACCGTGATAGTGTAAACCATTAACAGTAAAAACTGTGTATGGTATACCATTAACAGTAAAAACAGTGTATTTTTCATTGAGGATAGTGTAAACCATTAACATCAAGTGGGTATTTTAACATCATAAATATATCATTGTAGTCTAAACTGGTTTACTGTTAATGGTTTACACTATCATTGTAGCCATTAAAATACACAGTTTTACTGTTGATGTGTAAACCATTTTTTACTGCGTTTTTTCATTTCAATAGTTAAAATACACAGTTTTTAATGTTAATGGTTTACACATTTTTTACTGTGTTTATTTCTGTCACATGGTCAAAACTGTGTGTATTTACATGGTATATTTATGATATATTTGTGACCATCCTCAATGGTATATTTATGAATATACCATGCATTGAGGATGTTTGAATTAGCCTTTTTATTTTATCCTCAATGAAATATACCATGCAAAAGGCTAAATCAAACATCCTCAATGAAATATACCATGTAATGTACCCGAATACATGGTCAAAACTGGTTTACTTCTGCAAACCACTTATTCCCGATAGACAAAGAAATGTTAATTGCAGTAATTAGGTGTAAAACACAAAGTAATTGCCTTTCTGAATGTAGGTAAAGCCTTATATCCGAAACAGCCTTGTTTCTAAAATTAATAAAAGTCATACCTTAAATTCATCGATTTCGCAATTCTTTTTGAATGTTTCCCATTTTTCTTGTGTAATTCCATCGTAGAACTCGTACGGCTCTTTATGGTCCTCTGAAAGATGTCTTATCTTTGTGATCCAGCCACTAACCAATTTGGTTTTGAAATCTTTCCATCGTTCCCAAATATTCTTTAGCAAAATGCTTTTCATTTTATCATCAATATGGTATTCGGTCTATACTAATTAAAAATGAACAAATTTATACAAAAATATGCTTCCCCCATCTACTGTTATTTTCCCCAAAAGTTGACAATTTTTTTTTCTCAAAAGCAATGTACGATGATTATAGTGTTGAATCGTCGAATGGACAAGTCATGATATGAAGGCAAACACCTTGTGAGCAATGCTTATTTTATTTTTAACAACATGTCACATATTATTCTCTACAAATCTACATAAGGATGGTGTGGTGTGAGATCAATTTTGAATATGCCTGCCTACACGCCTGTGCGTGTGCGTGTGGTCGAGAAATTCATATGCCTGAAATGCAATTTCAAGTTGGTCGAGAAATTCATATTTTAGAGTTGTTACATGAAAGTGGGCATATCGAAGGGTATACACAATTATATAAACTAAATTTATTTTTGTTGTATGCTATAGAGATATATAAATAGATTTCGTGTAGAAATCAAGCCCTACAACCTATATATCTGGTTTCAGGTTATAGACTTTTTAAATTATAGAGTATGAGCTTTGCTTCTGTTTATATATATATACAAATGCATGTTTTTCCCAAATGTTTACAGTATACACCCCAGTCCTCATATCCATATATATATATATATATATATATATATATATATATATGATATGTGAGTTACTACATATACCAACAAAAATTTAAACAACTTGTAGGAATCAATGTTAAGTAAAAATGATCACGGCATGATTTATAACATAGAAACAGTGGGTGTTTTTCCTATGCTCTTGTTGTATACATATACAGGGGTTTTATGCGTTAATCACAGATCAATATGCAGGGTTTAAAAACTGTTGGAAATGTTTACAAACATTATGTGAATTATTAAAAATGATTGAATAAGTGTATGAATGGCTCCTATGTTTGAGTAGTCCCACATCATGGGATTATAGGGAAGAGGCAAGGATTTATACTTGTTTCTAAGAAGTCATGTTGGGGCCTTGGGCTCCCAATACATGCATTGTTGTGAGGAGGGAGACCATGCATCATGACCACCACACACGCGCGCGCGACCGACCGACTCGACCCGACCCGGCCCGGCCCGGTTCGGTTCGGTTCGGGCTTGGGCTTGGGCTTTGTGGTGTAGGCACTTATATTTTTGGACCATAAAACTTAGTTGTTTTCGAACCGTTTTTTTTTTATGGAAAAATTATTTTGCGCACCGATATTTATTCTGCAACGGAAAAGTTTTGCAACGGTAAAATAATTAATCCCCCCGAAATTTTAGCAGATCCGATATTTTCTCCCAAAACCTAATTCTCGTTCTATATATACTATTTTATCTGAGACGAGAAAAACCACCGAATTTTATATTCTCTTCTTCTCAGCCGCCATTAAAAAAAAAAAAACTTCTACGAAATTTCGAGCAGTATTTTTCCCGGAAGTGCAAATCTGCACTGATTTGTTTGTGCAAGCAAATCAGTTACTATTTTAGAGGCTGTTTTATCCTAGAGGCGGCGGCGAAGGAACGAATTGGTTTGCACCTCTGACCAAATCGCCGAATCGTCTTCAAGAAAGCGACCTAGTCCGCGACTCAGCCATTGTTTTCCAACAATTTGAAGACGAATTGAAACAATGGCCTCCAACTCAACCATGGACGATTCTGCTCCTCCCTCTGCTTTTCACGGGCCTCTGGTGACTGCTGCTCCTTTCAAGTTCGAAGGTTTGCATTTCAAGCGCTGGCGTCAGAAGATGGAGTTCTTCCTCACGATCAGGAAGGTGGTGGCTGCTCTGACTGCTGAAAAACCGCAGCTACCAGACAAGCCTGACGAGACTGATGCAGCTAAGATGGCATCATGGACTGAACAGTCAAAGCAACTGCAGACCTGGACTGAACAGGATTACTTATGCAAGAATTTCATACTGAATGGACTGAGCGATGATCTGTATGATTATTATAACTCAGATGAAAAGACGGCAAAGGACATCTGGGAAGCACTAAAGAAGAAATATGACACAGAGGAGGCAGGGGCAAAGAAATACGCTGTAAGTCGCTACCTAAAGTATCAGATGACTGATGATAGATCGGTAGAGATGCAGTCTCATGAGCTTCAGAAAATAGCTCATGAGATCATCTCCGAAGGTATGGTCTTGGACGAACAATTTCAAATTGCTGTTATCATTGACAAATTACCCCCTAGCTGGAAAGATTTTAAGAACACTTTGCGACATAAGACTAAGGAATTTTCCTTAGAGAGCTTGATTACACGCCTCCGTATTGAGGAGGAAGCACGCAAGCAAGACCAGAAAGAAGAGGTGCTGATTGTGAATAACAGCAGTACTAAGAAGACCACTCCCGCTGTTCTGAAACCAAATCAGAAATCTTTTAAGAATCAGAACAGGCGCAACAAACAGAATGGGAATCCGCAAGGAAACCCAAAAGGACAGCAGAAACCAGCCCAAAAGAATGACTCTGGACAGTTGTTTCTTTGTTACAACTGTGGAAAACCAGGGCATATGGCACGAAAGTGCCGGAACAGGCCAAGCTCTGCACCGCAGGCTAACCTGACTGAGGAGCCTCTTACGGCTATGATTACTGAGATTCACCTTGTTGGTGGATCAGAGGGTTGGTGGGTAGACACTGGTGCTTCTCGCCATGTCTGCTATGATCGTGGCATGTTCTCTACATACACGGCTGCTGAAAATCAGAAAGTGCTGTTGGGAGACTCTCACACCACTACAGTTGCGGGGATTGGAAACGTGGAACTCAAGTTCACCTCTGGAAAAATTGTAATTCTGAAAGATGTTATGCACACTCCAGAGATAAGAAAGAATCTGGTCTCTGGCTTCCTCCTTAATAAGGCTGGTTTCACTCAAGTTATTGGGGCTGATTTGTACACTCTTACTTATAAGGGAACTTTTGTGGGAAAGGGTTATGCTTGTGAGGGTATGTTTAAACTGAATGTTGAATCTAATAAAGTGACTTCTTCTGCTTATATGCTTTGTGATTTTAATATTTGGCATTCTAGATTGTGTCATGTTAATAAACGAATAATTCAAAACATGAGCACCCTAGAAATGATACCTAAAATGACAGAATCTGAGTCTGATAAATGTGAATTCTGTACACAAGCTAAAATCACAAAGAAACCTCACAAATCTGTTGATAGAGTTTCTGAACCCTTAGACTTGATTCATTCTGACATATGTGAACTTGATGGCACTTTAACTAGACAGGGACATCGTTATTTTATCACTTTTATTGATGACTGCTCTGATTTCACATATGTATATCTTATGAAAAATAAAAGTGATGCTTTTGACATGTTTAAAACATTCAAAACTGAGGTTGAGAATCAAGCAAATAGAAAAATTAAGAGATTTCGTAGTGATAGAGGAACAGAATATGAATCTAATTCTATTCTGGATTTCTATAAACAACATGGTATAGTACATGAGAGAACTGCACCCTACTCACCTGAAATGAACGGCAAAGCAGAAAGGAAAAATAGGACCTTTACCGAGCTAGTAGTTGCCATATTATTAAATTCTGGTGCAGCAAAACATTGGTGGGGGGATATTTTATTGACTGTATGCTACGTTCTGAATAGAATCCCTAAATCTAAGAATAAAATTTCACCTTATGAAATTTTAAAGAATCATAAACCCAATGTATCATACTTTAGAACTTGGGGTTGTTTAGCATATGTTCGCATTCCAGACCCTAAGAGAATAAAATTGGCAAGTAGAGCATATGAATGTGCATTTATAGGCTATGCTATTAATAGCAAAGCATATAGATTTTATGACCTTAATGCACATAATATAATTGAATCAAATGATGCCGACTTTTACGAAACTAAATTTCCTTTCAAATTAAGGAATAGTGGGGGCACTTCAAATATGCCTATTAGAACAGAACTTGATGAAAATTCTGAAGCTGAACCTAGAAGAAGTAAAAGAGCAAGAACCATAAAAGACTTTGGTTCAGATTTTTGTGCTTTTACTATTGAGGAGGATCCTATAAACCTCCAAGAAGCCTTATCTTCTTTAGATGCCGATTTCTGGCAAGAGGCTATAAACGATGAGATGGATTCTTTAGAATCCAATAAGACTTGGCACTTGGTAGATTTACCCCCTGGTTGTAAGTCTATAGGCTGTAAATGGGTACTTAAAAAGAAATTAAAACCTGATGGCACTATAGATAAATATAAAGCACGACTAGTAGCTAAAGGTTTTAAACAAAAGGAAAATATAGACTTCTTTGACACTTTTTCACCTGTAACTAGAATAACATCCATTCGGGTATTAATCTCACTTGCTTCCATTCATAATTTACTTATACACCAAATGGATGTTAAAACTGCTTTTTTGAACGGTGAATTAGACGAAGAAATTTATATGGACCAGCCTGAAGGATTTGTAGTACATGGTCAAGAACATAAAGTATGTAAATTGGATAAATCATTATATGGTTTAAAACAAGCACCTAAACAATGGCATGAAAAATTTGATAACTTAATCATTTCAAATGGTTTTAAAGTTAATGAAAGTGACAAATGCATATATTACAAATCTGATAATGACATTTGCACTATTATATGCCTTTATGTAGATGACCTACTCATTTTTGGGTCAAATATTCATGCCATAAACTCAGTCAAATCCTTATTAAGTGTCAATTTTGATATGAAAGATCTAGGTGAAGCGAGTGTAATCCTTGGTATTAAGATTACTAGGTCAGAAAAGGGAATTTCTTTGGACCAATCTCATTACATTGAGAAGATACTAAAGAAATATAATTACTTTGACTGTAAACCTGCAAGTACGCCATATGATCACAGTGTAAAGTTATTTAAGAACACTGGTGAAGGTGTAAGACAGTCTGATTATGCGAGCATCATTGGCAGCCTTCGGTATGCCACTGATTGTACTAGACCCGACATTGCCTATGTCGTGGGATTATTGTGCAGGTTTACCAGTAGACCTAGTATAGAGCACTGGCAAGCTATTGAAAGGGTAATGAGATACCTTAAACGAACCATGAACCTTGGATTACATTATGAAAGGTTTCCAGCTGTACTTGAAGGATATTCTGATGCAGACTGGAATACCTTATCTGATGATTCTAAAGCGACCAGTGGCTACATATTTAGCATCGCTGGAGGAGCTGTTTCTTGGAAATCCAAGAAACAGACTATTTTGGCTCAGTCTACTATGGAGTCTGAGATGATAGCACTAGCTACAGCTAGTGAAGAGGCAGAATATTTGAGAAATCTGCTAGCTGAGATTCCCTTATGGGAAAAACCGATACCAGCAGTGTTGATACATTGCGATAGTACCGCGGCTATTGCAAAAGTTCAGAACCGTTACTATAACGGTAAGAGACGACAAATACGTCGTAAGCACAGCACTGTTAGAGAACTACTTTCCACAGGTACCGTTAGAGTGGATTACGTACGTAGTGAGGAAAATTTGGCAGATCCTTTGACGAAAGGACCGTCCAGAGAGAAAGTCCATAACTCTTCTAAAAGAATGGGACTATTGCCCTTAGATTGTTGAGTCACGCACAATGGTAACCCGACCTAAATGACTGGAGATCCCAAGAACTAGGTTCAATGGGTAATAACAAGTTGTGTAGTGATATGAGTTGAACATGCTAGTTAATAAACCAAGAAGCATGTATTCCTGAAGTGATTAGAGGATGAGTTAATAGAAACTCTTAATGAGATCTATACTCTATTTGGAGTGGAGTACCTACCTTCAGGAGTGCTCTTGATAGACTCACTTTTGTGAATGTGGAAATGTGGCCGTTTCCTATGGAGTTTGGGCAAAACTTCTAGAGCATTCACTAAACTGGGATAGACGTGCAGGGCCATAAATGCACGGGCTTATCTGATTGCACTATAGAAAAGGTTGTGTGTGGTTTGATGTCAGGAATAGAGTTCAAGACTACGTGTCACTCTAGTAAAAACTGAATCTTACTCACTATGCAAAGGTTCAAGTCCTTGGACACCTTTGTTTATGCACAATCTTATGTTTTTAAGAAACTGCTCGAAAATATTTTTAAAAATTCAAGTGGGGGATTGTTGGAAATGTTTACAAACATTATGTGAATTATTAAAAATGATTGAATAAGTGTATGAATGGCTCCTATGTTTGAGTAGTCCCACATCATGGGATTATAGGGAAGAGGCAAGGATTTATACTTGTTTCTAAGAAGTCATGTTGGGGCCTTGGGCTCCCAATACATGCATTGTTGTGAGGAGGGAGACCATGCATCATGACCACCACACACGCGCGCGCGACCGACCGACTCGACCCGACCCGGCCCGGCCCGGCCCGGTTCGGTTCGGGCTTGGGCTTGGGCTTTGTGGTGTAGGCACTTATATTTTTGGACCATAAAACTTAGTTGTTTTCGAACCGTTTTTTTTTATGGAAAAATTATTTTGCGCACCGATATTTATTCTGCAACGGAAAAGTTTTGCAACGGTAAAATAATTAATCCCCCCGAAATTTTAGCAGATCCGATATTTTCTCCCAAAACCTAATTCTCGTTCTATATATACTATTTTATCTGAGACGAGAAAAACCACCGAATTTTATATTCTCTTCTTCTCAGCCGCCATTAAAAAAAAAAAAACTTCTACGAAATTTCGAGCAGTATTTTTCCCGGAAGTGCAAATCTGCACTGATTTGTTTGTGCAAGCAAATCAGTTACTATTTTAGAGGCTGTTTTATCCTAGAGGCGGCGGCGAAGGAACGAATTGGTTTGCACCTCTGACCAAATCGCCGAATCGTCTTCAAGAAAGCGACCTAGTCCGCGACTCAGCCATTGTTTTCCAACAAAAACTAAACACATAAGTAATTAATAACATGCAAGGTAAAGATTTTAAAGGTACTCACCTTCTTAACTTTGCCCTGTTTTTAGAAACCCTGCTGTCCTAGTTCGATTTGTATCTGGGAAACACATGCATGGCTGACTATAGACATGCCATATTTCTGTACAATATGTCCTGCTGCCTAGCTACTAGGAATGTTTTATCTTTTCACATAAATGCTTGCAGCCGAATATGTTAAAATGGGACGCTTAAATCTTTTCATGGCTATGAATATATAACATAGTTTACTGTTTTACCTGTGTTTTAGGCTGTAGTATTATGAACTTATATTAGTTTAGGCTGTAGCTAAAGTACATCAGCTTGCTAAAAGAAAAGTGTAGCCGAAACCTTCACATGTCTTGCTGCAAATCAATGGTTTAATTACATTAATTTTTTTGTCTTGTATGCTTAGAGAATGGCTTGCATCAACCACATCTTTCCTTGTTCTTTTCAATGTTTAAATCACATTAGGGGTTTATCTCCCTTTGTGTTGTTTTATGCGCACAACAGTTTTTCTTATGGTGACAAATTCATATAAAAAAACATGTTTGTTTATTCGTAGATGAGTTCCAAGTCTAACCGTGCAGTCTTCCTCATAGATGAGTTCAGGTCATCATCACTAATTTTAAAACGCATTTTGATCTCACACTACGATATTATAGTTCCACTACTTCTAAATTTAAGCCTTCTGTTCATTTATCCTGAATCGTCATGTTAGGTGGATGTCAATACTAATTAAAAAAACCTAATAATTACATGGCAAGCTTACGATGAACAAGCAAATATAAATGAAATTATAATATCTTAACATCTTCCCAAATAATGTCCTTAAGCCCTTGGCTAACGTCATCCCAACTCTTAATAGTGATATCAATTTTGGATCGATCTGCGTCTCCCACATACGCTTTGTAAGACTTCACCCACTTCCCAATGGGTTTTCCATTATCGCTCCACTCAATATATTTTGACTCTTGTATTCTACAATATTTCTTTATTGTTGTCGGACCTCTTTGCCTCTTCTTAGAGAAAGACTAGGTAGAAGAACCGTTTTGCTCTTTATTGTGTCTACATGATTCCATTTCCATTATTGCTGTATCACTGGAAATAAAGCACCGAAATAAGATATTACCAGTAAGAAATTAATGGTAGATCTATGCATTGTGAAATTTATGGTCGATATGTTTATTAACAAAAATAGGAGATCATAAATATATCATTGTAGTCAAAACACATTTTTTACTCTATACGTTCTTGAATTTAGCTTTTTGCATTTACTGTTAATGGTTTACACTAAACCGTTAAAATTTCAAATTTCGAATAGTGCATGGAAGGAAGATGCTAAAGAAACTTGATGTACTAGAAAGCAACCGAATGACATAACAAAGTTACATAACCAGGTAAAAAATTTCTAAATTGTAGCATTGTTATTCACGGGGAATGCAATGAGTTCAACGTCCAATAAACCAAATAGAACTGCATTTTAATTGGCTGCGTAATATGATTTCAAATAAATTTGGCAGTGATATAGAGTGGCACTACTATTATTGAAGAAGTCAAGCATAATATTTCATTGTATTTTTTACACACATTATTTCTTGAGCTGGTGATCGATGTTGGTAATCAGCAAACAGTTGACCTTTTGCTCATACTGTGTTGTAGTAAATTATGTTGGTATTCAAGATGATTTATCTTAAGTTTTTTTCATTATCTATCATGAACCAGACCTGAAATATACATTATGCTCACTTGATAATTTTAGTGACTAAGTTAATAAAAAAGTTACTATGAAATATGCATTACGCTCACTTGATAATTTATTCCCCTACGGAATTCTTTAGAAAAACCCCGTTTCTTCGACGCAAAAATATATAATTAAAACTATGAAGTGTTTTAAAACAAATTCTATATCTCCATCTCTAATAAAATCAATGTCTACTATTATGATTCAACAACAGATGCACTCCATTCCGTTTTTTATTTCAGCATTGAATTATATAGAAACGTCTCAAGGTAGTCTACAATAATGCACGGCTCAAAGCACATGAAAATTATGGCCTTTCGTTCTTTGATAGCATTATTTATGAAAGTTACTAAGTTCCATTTTTGGTAATACAGATACCAATTGATAGGAAATTTACGAACCTCTTTACATGAATGAAAACGGGGAGATCGAGGTATGTTCTGTGTCTGTCCAATAAGAGATTCAGACAAAAAGAATCTGTTAAACAACAAATTCAGAATTTATTTGTATGAGTTAGACAATGAATGGACAATCTTTGAATAATCCAATATTTTTGCACAAACAAATTTGTATATATCTTGTTTTTTGTTCTAATTCACATTTGAAATGAAAACCTACAGTACAAGGGTTTCACGTTTTGACACCTTGACTAAGCAGACATGCTACAATCCTACAAAATTAACAGCCAAGCCATTCCTTTCAGTATGGTTTTCCTGATGAAGTGGAAACGTAGCTAGACCACATGAATTGGAACTGGTACAAAAAATTTGATTTTGGAGAACAGGTATGAATTCACACAATATCGTTGAACAAAATAAAATGAAGGGATGCCTTTTTTCTTATGCTAGGTACTAAGTAGACTGAGCAATATAATATGGATTTAAATGTCACGTTGTTAAAACCACATTACTTGAGCTGAATTGGAAAAAGATGGTTGTCGCAAAATGATAAAGTATATTTGTTTGTAAGTAACTTATTGTTTTTTTATCATGAAGGCTCAAGAGAAAAAAAAAATAACTTAAAAATGATTCAGCATATAGCCATGTCAGAATTCCCAATGAGTGGATTCTTGATTAATTATTCAAAGTACCATTTTCATAAGCATAGTGACATAAAAATAGATCAGAATTAATGAAAAAAAAATGGCTAATCGAGTGGGTTTTGGATTTTGTTAGTACTTATAATACTTTATTTGAAGTACAACTTTCATCCTTACTAGAAAAAAGACCTAAAACGCCATTAAGCCATTTGTTTAACTATTAGAGCAAGGTAGGAGTACCGACTCACTTTGACAGTTGAGTTTTTTTTTTTACTCCTGTACATTTTTTTTTAACTCCAGTATGACATGAGTTATGCTAATGGAACTACTTTGCGGTATAAATCAAGGAATTAAACCACCATTATAAAGATAATACTCTACGATTGAATTGGTTACCTTTAAAATTGCCGATGGATGGTTGAGATCACGGATCCGTGTCTCTATCTCTGCAAACACAAAAATATTAATTATTTAGTAATCAAACATTATGTAACAAATAAGACACAAACATGCTAACATTTAATATCAGATGCAATTTTATTTTATGAGACGCTAGATAAAAAGAATGTGCACTCTATTGTCATACAATGTGCCCAAGAAATAAACAAACAAGAAGCACGCCAATTTGACAACAACAAATTTTTCTTTAAGCTACATATTTAACTCAACTTCTACTAGTTACTCTTTAAAATATTGTAGAAAATGTCAAGTGTCATATCTACGCTTTCAAATGAAAACTGAAAGCATGAAACATAGAAGAAAAAAATACCCCGCTAGTCAAACTCCTTCATTATGGTCAGAACGTGCATAACTCAACTTCCTCTTCTTGTAGACTTATGCCAACGGAGAAAGGTGGGTTCTCATCAAATTGATCATATTCTTTTTCTTCTACTACGTCACTGTTAAATTTGGTGATACAAAATCACAAATTGATTGGAACAAATTTGAAAAGAATGGAAAGTAAATATTTTTATAATAGGAATGCATTGATTGCATTTGATGAGGTGGTAGAGAAATAAATGAAGGGATTAATTTTTTCCATCTATGCTAAAGAAACGGATTGATTTACTTCCTATGTTTGCACATTTGTTGTTATGGTAATTTGCCTCCATTATATAATTACCATATATTGGTAATTTAATTGATGACTCAAATAGATTTGCACTGGCTATATATTGAGGGGTAGGCTTTAGTGTAAACCCATCCTGGCCTGGAGCCAGTGATCCCCAATGACATCTATTCTTGTTAAACCTAATTGAGGTTTGGATATGTAAACTCTTATTTTGTAATCTCTTGTAATTCTCTCATGTGGAATAAAATCTCTCTCTGTTGGACTGGATGTACACTATCTCGAGGATAGTGGAACCAGTATAAATATTATGTCTCTTTGTTTCTCTGCTATAGTTATTTACTATTTTGTTGATGTAATAGAATAATTGATATCAAATTATATTGATGCTCAATTGGAAAATCTAGATCCTGCTTATTGCGCTTCCGCATTTGTGCAATTTTCACATAACAGTCACTAATCCCAACAATACGACTTTTGCTAAGAAGAACAACAGACCACTTATTATCAGTTGGATCAGTCACATAAAAAACTTGTTTTTCTTGAGATTCCAAGATGGGTGGATCACTATCATGACTCGCTCGACTAAAGTCAACAAGTGTGAATCCGTGTTCATCTACTCGTACACCACAATAATTATCAACCCTTCTACAATGAAATAATGGAATCGTGAAGTCCTTATAATCAAGTAACCAAATATCATTAATAATCCCATAATATGGCATTGTCGCATTTATTGGTCTGTTATCTTTAGTAATAGCGAATTCTCGAGAAGAAGCCGCAACACTAACTCCGCTATTTTGCATTCTACTCTTCTCATCCTGGCGTTTCGTATAAAAGACGTAACCATTAATATCATATCCTTCATAAGAGTGAACTTGAAATCGAGGCACATATGCTAACCATCTTAATATATCAGAAACATTATGATTTGTTTCAGTCAATTGATCCATTAGTTTGGTTTTAAACCATTCGACAAAAGTGCGGTTATGTTCATTTGTCAACCATCTTTCGTTTTTTGAAGGATTCTTAGACTTTAGAAGTGTCACGTGCTCCTCCAAGTAAGGGTGAACCTCCCTAAGGTGTTGTAAAACAAGTATTTGAGCTTATTGAAATATTTCATTACCAATAGAAGTCATTTGAAACCCAATTATGCCATGACCGTCAAGTCGGTCTTCATGCCCAGACTTTTGAAGTCCAATAGGTTCAACACTAGGTACATATTGAATGATAAATTCAATAACCTCCTCAGCCACAACACCTTCTACAATACTAGCTTCGGGTCTATATCTGTTTTTTGTTTTTATTTTTAAAGTTCCTATGTGCATTTCAAACGGATACATATATCTCATGAAGACATGCCCACAAATTTTGATTTCTCTTACAAGATGAACAATCAAATGCACTATAATATCAAAAAATGAATCAAGAAATACATCTCAAATTGGCATAAGGTGACAATAACATCGGCTTGTTGAGCATCCAACATATCAGGATCAATCACCTTACTAAAATTGCATTAAAAAAGATACACAGCTTCGTAATAACATGTCCAACATGTTTAGGCAATATACCACAAATTACAACAGGTAACAAATGTTGCATTAACACATGACAATCGTGAGACTTCATGCCGGTCAATTTCAAATCCTTTATTGACACACGACTGCTAATATTTGAATAATAGCCTGCTGGAACCTTCACACCATGAAGACACCCACATAAATTGGTTTTCTCTTTTTTTGACAATGTATAACATGCAACGGGGAATAAGTACGTTTACCTCTCTACACCGGTGCTAGCTCCTTTCGCATACCCATTTTCAACATATCTTGTCTAGCTTTCTCGCCATCCTTTGTCTTACCGGGTATATTCAAGAGTGTCCCAATGATACTGTCACAAATATTTTTTTCTATATGCATTACATCTAAGCAATGTCAAACATCTAAAATTTTCCAATATGGAGGCTCCCAAAATATAGATTTCTTCTTCCATAAGCCTTCACGAAGAGGAAGGACTTTGCCAAATGCATTTTCAATGTTCATGACTCGTTCATAAACAACATTTCCTGCTAATGGTAAACGAGCAACTCCATTTTCTATATCTCCATTAAAAGGCCTTTTTTTCTATGATAATGATGATTAATAGGAAGAAATCTACGATGATACATATACACACTCTTCTTGCAAAAATGCAAACGCTCATCAACCATATCATCTTGACAAATTGGACATGCTTTGGCGCCTTTAGTATTATATCCAAACAAGTTACCATAGGCAGGAAAATCATTTATAATACAAAAAATCATGGCACGCAATGTGAAATTACTTTTACTATATGCATCAAACACATGCACACATTTATCCCATAGAAGTTTTAGATCATCAATAAGAGGAGTTAGGTAAACATCAATGTCGTTTCGTGGTTGTCGTGGTCCAGAGATGAGAAGAGATAGCATGATATACTTGCGCTTCAAACTCAAGTAAGGTGGCGGATTGTAAATCACCAAAAGAACATGCCAAGTACTATGTTGACTACTTAGGTTTTCGATGGGTTTATGCCATTTGTGCAAAGACCAAGTCTGAGATTCCTACTTTCTTCACCGAAATCAGGATATGTTGCATCAAAATTTAACCATTGCAGAGAATCTGCTGGATGCCTAAGTAACTCATCATTTTTTCTAACATCTACATACCATCTTAAGTTTTTTTACGTTCTCTTTATTTGCAAACAAGCATTTAAACCTTGGAATAATTGGCAGATACCATAAGACCTTTACGGGTGGTCGTTTCTTATTTGAATTGTTATGAGCATTCCCCGGGACTTGTAACGGGATAATTCACCCTTGGGACACTCATTTAAATCCTCATATTCATTTCGATACAATATACAGTCATTTGGACATGCATATATCTTTCTATACCCTATACCAATAGGGCACATAATTTGCTTCGCCTCGTAGTTAGAAATAGGAAGCTCATTACCTTCTGGAAGCATGTCTTTTAAAAGTTTCAATAAAGAATTAAACCTTGTATCACTCCACCCATGCTTTGATTTCAAATTAAAAAGCTTGTGTACCGCAGACAATACCGTAAAAGAACTATTATTAAACATAGGCTGTTCAGTATCTATTATTATTTTTTGGCATAACTGTGGCTGTTCCATCGGATGATCTTCGACATCACGAAACATTTCATGCATACAATCATTATCTTCATTCACTTTATTATTCTCCCATTCATTCTCATCGATCTCATGAGCACTAGAAATGGGTTTACTAAGTATACTTTCACCATGCCATTTCCACTACATATAATTTTGCTTGAACCCTTTGCAAATTATATGATCTCTAATTTGATCTATGTTACGGAATCTTCTATCATTTTTGCAGAGTCTACAAAGACAAAAAATCTGTTCATCCCCTCTTCTTCATTGATTGGTTAATGCACAATTGATGAACTCTTCCATTTTATTGAGAAACTCGTCATCGCAACGTTTCACATCGTACATCCAACTACGATCCATGTGAGAATGCTAGAGACAAGATACACACAAAAAATAAAAAATGAAAACCAAATAATAAAACAACAAAACAGGCCGATCATTTAGTACAAGTAATATGGGATGATCTATATGCCAAGATTCATTAAGAAGGTAAAAATTAATTTTGAATTAGTGACAAGTGATAATGGGCTCAGTTCTCTTGTTCCCAAATTACATATTTCCATATGCTATGAAATGCAATTCCATTTTTTTAATCAAAATAGGAATAGTTAAATATCAATTCCATTTTTTGTAAATTATCTGTTAATTTTTTATTTTCTCATGCTCATCTTGGCATAAAGAAATTAGTTTAGTCTTCTTCATGTGAATTGGAAACTTTTGCTTTTTGCTTTGCTCCAATGTACTTTCAAACTTTTTTTCTCCTGATAGCAAACTAAGTGATCATTTCATCAGAACTTCGTTGCACATTTTTGTCACGTTAATGTAAACAAAATCGAATGTACCTCCTTTTCCTTGGCACGTTATTGAAGCAGCTGACATCAGATGTCTACACTGCGTGTGCAATACACGTGCGGATATTAAAAATGAAACATTATGTCTACCATATACATATTTTCTTTTGGCTGATCACGCAAACTTCTTTTTCTTATAGGAGCATATCCCAGTATCACTCCTTAGTTCAAATCGTTTTTATACAAATCAAGCAACGGACTCATGATATATAAGCAATAGAAACTTTGTCAAGTAATTTGTACATATAAAATACCATTTAAATTTAGTTTATAAACTAAGCCAAACAGCAGAAATTCAGATTAAAGCTAACCTTCGATTAAAGCCGGCTTCGAATTAAACCAGTTAGTGTGTCTTCCGACTAACATTTTGTAATTTTATTTTAAACCAATGTGCTACAGAATATTTCTTCCAATACTTTTGCAATTAAGGGCACTACTCAACTGGTGTTCATATGACTTCCTGTAATAGACAAAGTTTTCCTATGGATGCTTTCCTTCTTTTTGGTTAGGCATATTAATATGGAATCATACAGTTAATTACATTTTCATATATGTACATGTTTGGCCATTTAACCTGCACTTGAGTAATTGCAGTTCACATTAATGATATACTTCATCATTCTATTGTACATATAGTGATATATATAAATACATAACTCAGTTTACAGCTAACCAAAGTAAGCCTAACATCTGTTCAAACAAGGCACAAATTGCAACTCCATTACTCATGCAACTTAACTAGTGGGTACTCTTACTTTTTCTGCATTATTATGTATAGCATATCCTTATTGCTAACATGTTTAATTTAATTTCTTATATGAAAACATACCCTTTTCAAGCCTCTTGCTAGTGCTACTGGGTGTGATCATGAGATATTTAGTTTGAAACTTGAATTCAAACCCTTTAAAATTTACATTTACGAAATATTTTCCTTATCTCGAATTATCCCATAAATAAAACATTTAGATATCTATTCAACGATTACATTAAAAAAGATTCTTAAATTATTTTAGTGGCAAGTGGTATCATTAATAATGGCACTAATGAAGCAACTCTGTTTCTTATAGCATAGTGCAAATTGCAATCATTTGTTTGGGCGAGTTCATACTCAATGCAACTTGTATTGTTTTCCAAATAGAGTTAGGTGCTTTTCAAACAAGCATCTGACTTCTACAGGAGGCGTTTTCTTCTCGAATTTCACATTCCTTTTTTTTCTTTTAAACTTAAAAATACATCGAAATGTCATTATTTCCCATAAAACATGCTAAACAAGCTATCTATTATATGAGCAATATCAATAATATGCAAAACATACCACACTAGGCGCTTTTCAAACAATACATAGAAAATTAGCAGTAACACGAGATTTTGGACTAAGCAGACAACCTAAAATGAAGTTCAATCAATACACAAGAAAAATGACCATATATCATATTATTATCAATGCTTTGGATTACAGAAGTAGAAAGTATGAATAGCTATTTTATCAAAATCTGATTTTCTAGGATTTTGCATTAAACTTCAAACTATAAATAGGGTACATGTGAAATTAACAATAATACATATTTTAGAATTAGGACTCCCAAAGTTTTCCAAGTAATTCCAACAATATGGCTAGTAAACAAATGTATTTGTAGATGATGCATGTTCATGGCAACATACAAGTTTACATCTAGGCTGATGTGAAATTTGCTAACTGCAAAACGAATCTGCAGCCATGGCTGCTCCCAAATCGTTTCAAAACCCAATCTTCGACAACAACCCCAACCGCAAGGGGCAATCCTCTCAATCTTCTCCAATCTCTTCTATTACACCTTCTAATTTCCCTCAATCTACACCTGATTTATTGGTAGATGAGGATGGCTTCACTACTGTTGTGAATAAGAAGAGAGGAAAGAAACAAATTTCTAATCTAGATGCTTCTGTGCATATCAGAAACGGAACTGGCAAATACAATGAACTTCCTTTCAAACCGAAACAAAGGCCGTTTCCTTCCTCTAATGGCGCCCGAATTCAATTCAAGAACAGCATCAGAAATCCGCAAGAACCCATTCAAAATCCAAAGGTAAATATACCTAAAGATTTGAAAGTGTCTTTATGGGCGGATATGGTGAAAGATAGGGGTCAAGAAACAAGCTTTGATTTAGAGTTTATCCCACCAGTCGAGGCAACTGGGGAAAGAATAGTGGTCGTCTCTGAAGAAACAAGCATTCGTACAGAAAGTAAATGGGGACTTGCCGTAGTGGCGTATGTATTTGGTAAAAGACCATCATACTTCCGTTTCAGGGCATATGTGGATCGGACATGGAGTCCAACATGTTCATTAGAAATTTTTACTAGAGAAAATGGATTTTTTGTGATCAGATTTACTAATGCTGAGAACTGCGAAAAACTGTTAAAAGGAGGTCCTTATTTCATAAATGGAAAACTTATAATCCTGAAAAAGTGGACCAAGAAAATTGTTTTAGATAAAGACCTTCTAAGTTCTATGCCAATATGGATAAGATTACCTGAGTTAAATCTTAGGTTATGAGATAAAGAAGTATTCAGTGGAATAGCTAGTCTTGTCGGAAATCCAATAAAAATGGATGAACAGACAGCTAAAGAAACAAGACTCAGTTATGCAAGAATCTTGGTAGAGATTAATGCTGATTCAGAACTACCTAATGAAGTATCTGTTTACACTCATGATGGGGAGATCATATTCCAGCGAATTACATATGAAACGATTCCAGATAGATGCAAAATGTGCAAAATCTTTGGGCATACACTAAAAGATTGTGCCCAAAATAAAGAGAATAGTGTTAACCCTAATGACTCTACGGACTCTGTTCTGAAAATGGTGGAAAATGGTTCAGTAATCAATGCAGAGCTACCTACTCAGATAATTCCAGATATTGAATACATATCGGGTAACAACGAAGATTCAATGAATCTAGATATTCAGGAATTTAATGTTAACGAAGCAGGGAGCTTAGAAGTTGATTGTTGTAAGGAAGCTGCTGTTCTTTCAAAGAATATGCAGTCCAGGAAAGTTCAAGAAAGAGACAATGGGTCAGGAACGCCATCAGTCTCAATCGAACAAACCGTCATTGGTGGTAAGCAAAACAAAAATTATAAAGTGGGAATTACATAGCAGGTCATTGAAAACTCCACCCACATGGAGGATTCAAGAAATATTACAAACACAATGAATATTAGTGCTAACAATGAAGATTTGGCAAGCTGTGCAGAGCTTCTTGCAGCTGATCCTATATACACTGACAGCTCTCTTGTTGCTGATAGATTGGCACCGAAAAGAACATCATCTTTATCTGAATCAGACATACAGAGGGTTGTGAACCAAACAATAGCTGCAGCCAAGCCAACGGCAACCCCCAAACCTGCAACAGTTAGCAAAAGGAAGAAGTCCAGAACTAAAAGTCTTTCAGACATTACTTCAATGGAGGAATCTGAAGATCTAAAAGATCATGACTTCAGAAAACAATACATTGGCAAAAATGCCAAATGGGGAAAGCAGTTAAAAGCCACAGATCAAACTAATTTTAAAAAAAGTGGCAAGCAAGTTGATAAGAAGGGAAGTGTTGGTAAGCACAGTGCTCCAACATAGAGGTCTGTATCCTTTTAGTATCCTTTATATAAAATTATTTTATATTTTTATATATGGATATTATAGCGTGGAACGTTAGGGGTCTAAACTCCCCTGAAAGGCAATTAGACCTTTCTGAGTTCATTATTAAATACAAACCTAGTATTATAGGGTTGATTGAGCACAAACTCCATGATCACAAAATTGAGGAGTTACACACCAGAAGATTTGCAAGTTGGAATTGCATCAATAACAATAGAATGGGAGGCAATGGAAGGATTATGGTCTTACATAATCCTTCTATTTGGACTCTCATTAAATACTTTATTGATATGCAATACATCCATTGTTATTTTGAAAATAAGGGTGGTTTATTTATTAAGGTTACCTTTATATATGCTTCTAATTATGAGGATGATAGAAATAAGCTTTGGAATAATATAGAGCAACTGAGCTTTAACAATAAAAGTCCCTGGATCTTGATAGGAGATTTTAACACAATTTTTCACAATACATAAAAAAGAGGGGGAAATCCTGTTCCATTCATTAAATTGAATAGGGTTAATAATTTTTTAGTAAAATCATGTTTGATAGAACCACCTATCTATGGTAATAAATATACATGGAAGTCGGGTGAATATAGAAATATTCATTGCAAATTGGATAGGGTTCTATTAAACCAGATATTCATCAATCTATTTTCTTGTGTGAACTATTGTACTCTCCCTCAAAATACAAGTGATCACACACCCATTCAAATATCATTTAAAGAACAAAAGGATGCTACCCCTAAAGCTCCTTTCAGATTTAAAAATGGATGGGTGTATGATGATAGTTATAAAGAGATTGTTCAAAAGAGTCTCTCTAACAATTTGTATGGCACTGCACAGTATAAGTTTAACAAAACATTGCTTATTGTCAAAAATAACCTCAAAAATTGGAATTGCAATAAGAATAAAGAGGATATTAATTCTATTAGAAAAGATTGTGCTGAGCTCCAGAATAAGTTTGATGATAACTGTTCAGACAAGGCGGTAGCTGACTCATTTTTTAATGCTCAGGCTAAACTCGCCAAAGCTTTACACATTAACTCGGTAAATATTAAGCAGAAGGCAAAAATTGACTGGTTAACTTACGGAGATGAGGCCAGTAAATTTTTTTATACTAAAATGTCTAACAGGAGAAATAGAAATGATATTGGGAGAATTATAAATAATAATGGAAAAATAATTAATGAAGCTTCAGTTATTGAACAGGAGGCTATTAATTATTTTAGCTCATTATACAATTCTTCTAGCTACTACAATTCCTTTCCTAATATTGAGTACAAATATACTGTTAATTGCAACAGTGCAGATATATTAAATGCTCCTGTTAGAAAAGAGGAGATCAAAAATATAATATTCCAAGCTAATGTTGATAAAAGTCCTGGGCCAGATGGATTTGGAGCTAAGTTCTACAAAACACATTGGTCTGATATTCAAGGCCCTATAAGTGATTCTATTACAGAATTTTTCAATTCTGGTAGGCTGTTAAAAAACACTAACCATACCTTTATAACTCTTATTCCTAAAATAGAAACACCTATGGGGCTAGAGGATTACAGACCAATAGCTTGCTGTAACTTCATCTATAAGATTATTTCTTCTATTCTTTGCAGCAGAATGAAGTATTTTCTTAAATTTCTTATCTCTGAGAATCAAAGTGCTTTCATTCTAGGGAGATTAATTTCTGAAAACACTTTGTTAGCTCATGAGCTTATTAGAGATTTCAATAAGAAGAATTAAAATCTTATGTGTATTAAGATTGACTTACACAAAGCTTTTGATAAAATAAACAAGGATTTTATAATTTATAGTATGAATAGAATGGGTTTTAATGATAAATTTTGTGAGCTGATAAAAGAGTGCATTTCAAATGTGACTTATTCTATTATGATAAATGGGTCCCCAAAAGGGTTTATCCATAGCAATAGAGGAATTAGACATGGAGATCCACTATCACCCTATCTATTTGCTATTGTAATGGAATATTTCACAATTCAAATGGAGATAGAGATGGTCAGGGGAAACATTAAGACTATTAACATAAATACACCACATATCACCCATCTATTATATGCTGATGATATGCTCCTTTTTCTAAAAGCTGATAGGAATAATGCACTATCTATTTGCAAAATTTTGGATAACATGGAAAAATATGCTGGCCTCACTGTGAACATCAATAAAAGTAAAATTTATTTTAGCAAAGATGCCTGTCATAAAGAGGATATTTTAAATTTGCTAAAATATAGAGAGGGTAAGTTACCAGTCAAATATCTAGGCCTTCCCCTTAGTATTAATCAGGTTAAGGACAGGGATTGTAATAGTTTAATTGAAATTATTCAGGGGAAATTAGATGGCTGGTCTAGTAAACTACTGTCCTTAGCAGGTAGGGTGGAACTCACCCACACAGTCATCATGGCAGTTATCATCTACTGGATTCAGACACACAATATCCCCTATAGTACTATTCAAAAAATTGAAAAATTATGCTCCAATTTTATTTGGAGAGGCAAATATCATAAGCTGGCTTGGGACAAAGTTTGCAAACCAAAGAAGTTTGGTGGCCTTGGCCTCAGAAATATTAGGGACATTGCTGATGTTTGCAAATATAAGTTATTTTGGAAATTTATAGAGGGCAGATCTTTATGGGCTAGGTGGATGAAAGCCAAATACCTTAAGAATAAGAATTTTTGGATTGCTAGAAAAGACAATCAGCATTCATATGTCTGGAAAAACATTCTTGACTGCAGGGATATGGGTAGAAAACTTATTTATAGGAATTTAAGAGATGGTACTAAGACCAGTTTGTGGTTTGATCCATGGATTCATGGCAACTCCCTCATTAATCTTCTTGGTTGGAATAATTTGTATCATTTTTGGGGCTTACATGATAATGTAGATAGTATTATTGATAATAATTGTTGGAGCTTTCATACTAGCAATGTTGCTTATATTTTTAAAGAAGCTATTAGTAGTATTAAAATTGACCAAAGGGGTTATAAAGATGATTGGGATTGGAAGCTTTGCACTAAAGATAACAAATTCTCATTTAAAAAAATGTGGGAATACATTAAGGGGGAGGAAGTTGAGGTAGATTGGCATAAAGTAATTTGGAGTAAATCAAACTGCCCAAAAATGGCACATTGTGCCTTTTTTGCTATTCTTAACGAACTCCCTACTAAAGATAGATGCTGTAAATGGGGCCAAAATATTGACACAAACTGTTTGTTTTGTAAAAAAGTAGTAGAAAGCTCTAGGCATTTATTTTTTGATTGCGAATATTCCCAATACATTTGGAATAATGCCAAAAGTACTCTGGGGTTCAATCAGTTCATTCCCACTTTAGATATTAGAGGTAGTGTTGATTATATCCTTAAGCATTTTAAACCCAAGTCTAAAAACTTCATTAAGGCTTGTGTTTTCCTTACTGCTATGGTGTTTCACATATGGAAAGAGAGAAATGAAAGACTGCACTCTAATAAAGCTATGAGTAGTTATCAGTTATGGAGAAATATCTATGCTGAAAGCCATATCATATTGAAAAAATCAGACAGGCAGAAAAATGACTGCGATACTTATCATGAGAATGCAAGCAAATTCAATGACTGTAATAAGTATGTGGAGGATTTCTTACTAAATGGAAAGCAAAGTTTGCACAAGCACTGCATCCACAATCAAGTTACTCATTCTGGAGAGCAGGATGATTATGGTAACAAGGGAAAACACATTTATTCTGACTTCCTAACTGGGATTAATCATCCCAACTCTGAATTCAGACAACATTCCTACAAGGGAAGGGTCCAAATTAATAATTGTGATCATAGAAATATTTCTAAAATTATGAACAATAATGCTGGTTCATTACCTGATGCAGGATTCAGAGACAAGATTGATCCCAGTAGTGATTCAGAAAAAAATCATAATAGGATTTGCAACTCTGGCTTCCTTACTGAAGAGAAGCTCCATACTGTTCACAGAAATCATTTTTGTAAGGGAAGTAAACAGGGTTATTATCATTGTCATCCTATTAATTCTCAAATTATAGGCACTAACCCTAATTATTTACCTGAAACTGTTAGAGAACCGATCAGCAGTGATCCGGAGTTCGACAAAATCCTGGAGGTAAACAATGAATACTGGTCAGCCCAGAAAGCCAAAATCAAATGCAAGGATATAGATAAAGACAGAAGCTTTCTTAATAAAGTTGGGGACAATCACTATAAAAGCAAGATTAACAACAATATATACCACTTATCTTGCTGGGACAGAGGAGAGAGCAGCGGCGGATTCAGATCTCAAGCAGATCCAAACTCCGAGAGGCACAAAGATGACCAAGACATGTTATTAAAGACAAGCAAGAGCAGATCTGAAGTCATGGTTAGTTTTAACACTAACGACATGGATGTTAGAGGCTCAAACAAGTTCAACGATCTTAAGAGAAAATTCAAAGACAGGGAGGATCACGTTTGGAAGCCTCCGTAATGCTTTCAATGACCATAGTATGAAGATGACGAATCGCTCTCAAGTCCGCCATCTTTGAGTTTGTGTGAGTTTGAGAGGAAGCTGTGATTAGGCGGCTAGGGTTAGAATGAGACGATAAGAGAGATGTCAGTACTTATGTTGAGTACTGGACTTTGTTCGTTTGGGCCTTGGGCCGGTTTTTTACCTATTTCAAAAAAAAAATATAAGTTCATTTCTTTTAATTAATGGTCGCAGCCTAAATGGTGCAGAGCAGTTAACAATATTTTGATTTATACTTACTGAATATCGGTCCATGGACAATGAGCCAATTCCTAAAACAATTATGCTGAGCATTGTTTGCTATCCTAAAACAATTATGCTGAATGTACTTCTTAAGGTTACTACAAAACAGTCCTTGGTTGGATAATATGCAAACTTATCATACTGAATTTTTCACATGTATCACTGCTAATTTCACATGTACCCTGTTTATAGTTTGGTAACAGAAAAAGCAACAACCTGATGACCGACAACAAAATACGCTGGACCAGCACCACTGATTTAAAACAAAATACAAAACACTGCTGGCCAAAACACGCAAAAGACAGTCAAACGACACAACAGATATTCTGGAACAGAGCTCCCAAAGCACATAAACCCCAAACCAGACAATATGAAGCACATAAATCACCATATAACTCCAGAAACTCCAAATAACAAACCAGCTCCAAAGCAAAGAGTTTGAAGTTTGAACTGGATTTCATACTAACATGCAATGAGGCATTAAAATAATCAGCTAATCAAGTCTCCACTACTACATTTCATATTTATATGTTAGACCAGTGGATTCAAATTAATGTAATTATAAATTCATTTCTGAAATCCAAATTAGATTTCTTTTTTCTTCTAGAAGTTAAAGTCATTGAAAAAGCTTGTGTTCTGGCTTATTATTACTCAAAATTTGATGATTCAAATTCGACCAGGCTGTCCGTGTTATGAAAAATTGCGCCTTGCGGAAGCGTCCAGGATCTTATTCACCCAATTACTTAAAGATGATTTCTACGGAAACAAACACAGATATGAAATCACACGCGCAAACACAAAATATTCCACCCAACCACCCTCTTTATTGATTCACAAAACAAATTTTGTTTACACTCACCGGTTCAACAACAAACAATAAACAAACTACAAGAATCAATAACCTTATTGAGAAAAGGAAAGAATATCTAGATGACTAACACTCTTTGTTGAAGAAGGAGAACAATGAAGAACGACGGCTAACCCTTGGATTAATTAATTCGGTCTCAATCCCATGTCTTTAATCCAACCCTAGATGCTGCTTTTATATGAGAATAGAAGACCTAGGCAAATACCCAATTTGCCCCTTCATTTCTTGCAGAATAAGTCATAGAAGGACCAAGTCTAAACCGCAGAAAAACCCGCTCAGACGTCTGACCCATATATGTCAAACGTCTGTCCATGCTCTCGGATTACAATCCCTGACAGGTCAGACGTCTGACCCAGATTGGTCAGACGTCTGTCCACACTCTCGGACTTCAGATCCCTGTAGGCACAGACGTCTGACCAAGCTCCCTCAGACGTCTGTGCTGAAGCAGAACAAACAACTGCTCTTCCTTGCCTTCTTTCTGCCGCTGCTCCATCTCCTCTAACGCCTAGCACATCCACGTCTCGTCTTCATCAACATATGTGATTTCATGTCACAAATCACAACACTCCACCTTGATATGAAATCGCATCACATCAAACGAACTTCCAACACACAAGTCATCTAGCTCTTTCAACGACGCCTACTCTCAATTAAACCATTACAAACACAAACCCACCGCCTGCCAAAGATGCATCTTCCCCTCGAGATGCACCACGCAACACTAACGATCTAAAAGTGTTTGTAATACCACAAGGATCTCCATCTTGTGGATTTTCTGCATCGACACCCGTCTATCACTTGACCTGAGCTTCTTCCTTGATCACCCCGGATCCCTCGAGCATCATCAATATGAAGACCCCTGTCTAACACATCAGCAATGACCAAATTAACCTCTCCACCTTGCTGTGAACTAGGTTCTTCAACTGTCACTCGCCTTCCACTGTCGACCACAGAACCAACCAATCTATACAGGTTTTCTGCCTCCAAGACACCTCTCATCACAACACGACCACCCTTCTTCACTCTCAAAACTCCACCTCGAGTATCATAAGTGCAACCACGACGATCTAACTGACCGAGAGAAATGAGGTTATGCGAACTAGCGGGCACATGTCTAACTCCAGAGACTTCCCTTACCACGCCATCATGCATACGAAACCGGATAGATCCAATACCACAAACTGGTAGCTCTACTCCATTGGTAGTTCTAATCACTTCGACATTCTTCTCATAAGAAGAAAAACACTTCACATCCTTATAAATGTGAAAACTGGCTCTTGAATCCAACTTCCAAGGATTAACTTCGCTAAACAGGACATCATTAGAAGTATCACTAATGGAACTTACAGTAATATCTGCCTGTGCCTCATTACTTCCATCACCATCCACGACCTTCTTCTTATCACTCTGATAAGCATAACAATTCTTGCGTATATGACCTTCCTTACCACAATAATAACAAGCACCTTTACCATTAGTCCCTTTCTTCTTCCTTCTTGTATCTTTCCCTGAGTCCTTTGCTACCATGGCTTCACCTTGAACTGATTTAAAACCCGACCCTTTTCTTCTTAGTTCCTCATGCAAAAGACTGCTTCGAACAGTTTCCAATGAGATGGCTCCACCTGCATTGGAGTTACTCAATGAAACAACCAAAGTCTCTCAGCTTTCTGAAAGCGAAAAGAGCCTGCAACTCATCATCAAAATTGACCTTCAGATTTGCCAATTGATTGATCACATCTTGAAATTCATTCAGGTGCCCTGCAACAGACTTCTCCTCATCCAATCTCAGCTGAACAAGCTTTCGAACTAGAAAAGTCTTACTTGTAGCACTCCTCGACTCATACAAAAATACCAACTTGTCCCACAAATCCTTTGCGGATTCACGATTAGCCACATGATGGAATACCGAATCATCAAGGTACTGCCAAATCTAGGCAATAACCTTCTTATCCATCTTCTTCCACCTTCCCTCATCCACACCCGAGGGCTTCTTCCCATCTCCATCAATCGGATCATGAAGATCATTGAGGTAAAGCACATCCTCCATCTTAAGCTTCCAAATCCCCCAATTTCTTCCATAAAAAACAGTCATCTTCGGAAACGCCATCATATCTGTCATAAAAAATTTGATTTTTCCAATCCAAAATCACTCTAAGCTTTGTGATGATCTAGCTCCGATACCAACTATTATGAAAAACTGCGCCTTGCGGAAGCGTCCATGATCTTATTCACCCAATTACTTAAAGATGATTTCTATGGAAACAAACACGGATATGAAATCATACGCGTAAACACAAAATATTCCACCCAACCACCCTCTTTATTGATTCACAAAACAAATTTTGTTTACACTCACTGGTTCAACAACCAATAATAAACAAACTACAAGAATCAATAACCTTATTGAGAAAGGGAATGAATATCTAGATGAATAACACTCTTTGTTGGAGAAGGAGAACAATGAAGAACGACGGCTAACCCTTGAATTAATTAATTCGGTCTCAATCTCATGTCTTTAATCCAACCCTAGATGCTTCTTTTATAGGAGAATAGAATGCCTAGAAAAATACCCAATTTGCCCCTTTATTTCTTGTAGAATAAGTCATAGAAGGACCAAGTCAAAACCGCAGAAAAACCCGCTCAGACGTCTGACCCATATATGTCAGACGTCTGTCCATGCTCTCGGATTACAATCACTGACACGTCAGACGTCTGACCCAGACTGGTCAGACGTCTGTCCACACTCTCAGACTTCAGATCCCTGTAGGCACAGACGTCTGACCAAGCTCCCTCAGACGTCTGTGCTGAAGCAGAACAAACAACTGCTCTTCCTTACCTTCTTTCTGCCGCTGCTCCATCTCCTCTAACGCCTAGCACATCCACGCCTCGTCTTCATCAACATATGTGATTTCATGTCACAAATCACAACAGTCCGGAAGTGCAGTAGTGTAATTATTGTGACGGCCCGCCCCGGACCAGCCGACATTTCCCCGAAATGCGCTGTGCCAATGCCCGACTAGCACGGGACGGTCGTCAAAAGAAAAGGATTTGAAACTATGAATCATCAAAGAACCTGTAGTATATCTCACAGCGCATGGAATAAAATATAATAATAACATACTTGACATAAAACAGGAGAGATAGTGCAAAAGGTGAAGACTAAACCATCATAGTAGCGGAATCCAAAATACAGCTTATAATCTAAACCATTAATACAACTTCAAAATACTATCTCTAAAAGCAAGATAGAAAAGGTACACTACTAATGCCCAAAGTATTGACCAGCAACAACACAGGGAGAATATATGTAAATAGCATGTGGAAGCCTCCAGCTTGCCTCCGGACAGCTACCCGTGCATATCACATAACCTGTCTCCAGTCTGCTCGTTTAGGAACACCCAGAGTAATAAGAAGAGACATAAAACTTTGGGTTAGAAAAAAGTCTAGTATGATCGATAACAGAAAAATAAAACAATAACAGGTATAAATAATCATACCCACTACAAGAACATATGGCTATTCCAACGGAAAATTGCTGTTGGCGGCCGCTGGAAGCCGTTGGAATAACGTTCACGACTTCCAACGACTTCCAACGGAACCAACAGAAAGTTTCCAACGGAAGTATCAACGGTTTTCAACGGCTTCTTTACGTTGAAAGCCGTTGCAAACAAATGACTTAAAAACCGTTGGTAACCGTTGGAAAAACTGGGTTGTTTTTTTTAATTCCAGCAAGCACATAACCTTCCAACCACTACATTTCCAATCCAACCCAATTCCAATCCAATTCCAATCAATTCCATACATATACAACACATATATACAATAACAACATAACCAACCAAAATATATCAAAGAAACATCAATATAACCAAAACAAAACATCCAAAGATCCATAAACTTACAAATACATGTTCATAAACCAAATACGTCAAAGTTACATGTCCACAAATCATCTAAACATGTCAAATTTATCATTCTCATCCACTCAATGCCAAAACATACAACATACCTTAAGCATCGCTTCCGGAATCAGCAAACGACGAAGAACGACTATCATGAATGTGCACATACTTCACAAACTTATGATTTAGTTGTTCCAACTGCATAGTCTGAAGATGACTCTAGTCACGTAGTTGCTCAATCATAATTCTAAGTTCTTTAATTTCTTCTTTGTATTGAGCCTTCTTAGGTTGTCGAATCTGCAAATAAAATGCATAGTAAAAATGTTATTTCAGCATATAAAACATTATAACACAGTATATTTAAACGTTAATTTATTGTATGCATATAAAACGAGTCTTTACCGTCAAATTCTTGAAGTCACTATTCCAACCACCACGTCTTTGAGAGTAAGACATAATATACCTGCCATATTGATACATATACAAATTATAGGTAAATGTAATGTGAATAGTTGTGAAAACGCAATATTAAACATAGATTATAAATGTAATGTGAATAGTTGTGAAAATGCAATATTAAACATAGGTGAATGTAATGTGAATAGTTGTGAAAATTACCAAATTTTACTCAGTCTTCGTCGTTTTCTGATTCAGACTCGGTTTCGGGTTCTATGTCATTTTCCTCTACACTCTCAAATGCATTGACTAATACATTTTCCTCATCATTTAAAGGTCCAAAATCAGTTTGATCGTCTGCAATTGTTATTTCAACATTTTCCTATAGATCTGCTTGATAGGCTTGTTCATCAGGAATATTATGTCCATGGAACGTAAATCTTGCCTTGGTTTTAAAAACCGCATACCAATCTGCTTTATCCCTTTTTAGAGACGGATAAGGGGCATAATAAGCTTGTGGAGCTTGTTTGACTAGTACAAAAGGGTCGTACTTTTGATAACGTGAGGTATGTTTAATTTCTACAAGATTATACTTTGGATCCACGTTAATACTAGAACCTGGAACATTATTGAACCAATTGCATCTAAACAAATAAACATCCTCTGCGGGCCTTGTAAAATATGTCATTTGCAAAATCTAAGTTAACTCGCCATAAAAATCATTTATATCATTATTAGGATCTTCACTGCTTTAACAAACACACCAGTATTGTTTTTTAATTTTTCAGCACCGTATTCTTTGGTGTTGAATTTATACCCATTAACCAAAAATATTGGATATGTTTTGACTTTTCTTTTCGGTCCAAATGCTAAATGTTTTATTCCTTCATCGAGCACATTATTTGTCGGATCAAAAACATAGCTTCTAAACCAAGTACTGAAATCTTCGCTTAAATCGCCGCTTGGATTTTGTGATTCATAAATACTGCAAGAACAAACAATATATGTTACATTATCATTAACACATTTAACATAAATTTATTAAAACTTAAAAATAATAATTGATTACCTAACAAAAGGAGCAACTTCAGGACAATTAAGAAGAATATATGTGTGTGCGATGTTACAATCTTTATCATTTAGTCATATTTCCACACATTTTCCAGCATGTCGGCCATGTTGTTTAAAAATAGATAATGTTGATTCAGAAGAAGAATCTTGTTCAACCCTCTCATCATTACGCGGAACGCTTGCAAATGATAAGTTCACATGATCATTAAAATAATGAGAGAAAAAAAGAGGCTTCTTCTTCGAATTATGATTTGCAAATAGAACCTTCAACTCGAGCTTTTTATCTCACTTTTTTTAAATGATTTAGGTACCTAATAGAATATAGTTCGGTTCAATATTAAGATCTAAATATTAGTTGACACATCTACGAAGATTAGAGAAAATACCATCGGGAAACCGTAATTCTTCCATCCATTTTAACAGTACTTTAACTTGGTTGTTGTCTAGTTCATAGCATGCTTTGGGTTTTTTACTATCATTGGGCTTCATATGAAGCTCAGGACGACTACATATTTCCTCTATATCACGTTTGCATATCAAATCATCCTTAGTCTTGCCCTTCACATTCAGAACTGTATTAAATACATTATCAAATACGTTTTTCTCGTTATGCATCACGTCAATGTTATGACGGATTAAGAGATGTTTCCAATAAGGCAATTCATAGAATATACTCTATTAGCACCAATTATGAATCGTCGATTTACCTTGAATATCAATTTGTTTTTCGGTTTCATGTATCTTTGGATAATCTTTCACAAGTTCATATATTTCCTCACTTGACCAAACCGTCGGTGGCCGTAGAGCCTCATGTCTATTAGACGTAAAAAAAAAATTGTCTCTTCTAAAAGTATGATTAATATGAAGAAAGCATCGATGACAATCAAACCATGAAATTTTCTTCCCGTACGGTAACGAAAATGCTCGTGTTTCTTCCGTGCAATATGGACAAGCAAGACGACCGGCCGTACTCCAACCCGAAAGCATTGCATATGTAGGAAAATTACTAATCGTCCATAACAAAGAAGCGAACATCCGAAATTTTTTCTTTTTTAATACGTCGTATGTTTCAACTCCTTCGTTCCATAATATTTTCAATTCTTCGATTAGCGGATGTAAGTAAACATCAATACCCCGTGTCAGATCATCAGGGCTAGGGATGACAACTGTGAGAAACATGTATGGAGTTTTCATACACATCCACGGGGGTAGATTGTAAGGTGTAATTATTATAGGCCAAGATGAGTATTTAGAACCAAACTGAGAAAACGGTGCGAAACCACCTGTACATAAACCTAGTCTAACGTTGCGGCTTTCCGCTGTGAAATCAGGATATTTCTTATCAAAAGATTTCCATGCTTCTCCATCCGATGGGTGTGTCAACGTATCTTCTTGAGGTGTTCTCACACCGCGCCATATCATATGCTGCACTGTTATGGATGATGCATATAATCTTTGAAGTCTAGGGGTGATGGGTAAATAATGCATACGCTTGTATGGAACTTCTTTTCCTTTTTTTCTTGGTTTGTATTTTTCTTGATTACAAAACTTAGGTGGCGTTTGGTTTGTTTTTAGTTTTGCATTTTAAGTTTTCAACATTTGCTACATAAGATGGAGAGAGAAACGGACGACAAAAGGGATGGAAGGAACATGTAGGGGACCACCAAGAGGTTGGAGGATGGTGGAAAGGTTCGATCGTGTGTCGTTTATTCGTTGTTTCTGAAAACATAAAAAATAAAAAAAAGTTGTTTTCCGTTTTACGTGTTAACTTCATTTTCTAAAACGGTCATTTTCCATGGTTTATGTCCGTCGTTTGTAATTTTATATTGGCGAAAATCAAAAACTCAAAAGGGTGAACCAAACGCACCCTTACATTTTCTAAGATTTTTGTCTTCTTTCCAATACAACATACAACCATTTACACATGTATCTATTTTCTGATATGACAAACCAAAAGATGGCATAAGTTTTTTCACTTCATAATAATTTTCGCACATTAAATTATCAGATGACATATGGCGTTTAGCCGCTTGAACAACAGCCGTAAACCCAGCTTCCGTAAGGTTGTATTTTGATTTCATTGCAATGTATTCTGCAGTTATCGATAATTAAGTGCCACTTTCACATCCATTCCAAAGGTTTTTTTTTAGCATTATTCAATAAATCATATATATTTTTAGCTTTAACATTTGGCTCCTCTTCTACGTTATCATCGTCGTTACCAATTTGAACGGTAGGAAACATTGATCGTGCAGCATTTTCGACCATATTTTCTATGAGATTCGTGTTAACTTCATCACTATTGACCTCCGTCGAATGTTCTTCAGTATTATGGGCTACAATTTCTCCATGACGATCCCACAACAAATAATTGGGTAGGAAACCGTATTGGCGCAAATGAATTTTAACCATATTCGGTATTAAATAGTTCAACAATTTGCATCTACTACATGGACAACGAATTTTTCTACTGTTTCCGATATTACTTATCGCAAAATAAATGAACACTTTTACCCCATTTTCAAAATGTTCACTTGTTGCACCACTAATTTCCCTTCTTTGATACATCCAGCTCCGCTCATAAAGTAATTGGCCATTTTTCCTATACTTTAAAATCTACGATGAAATAAAAAAATAATTGTTAGTTTTATAGTTGTCTACAAACTTTATTTCAAAATAAATAACTATTGGTTCATTGACGCTTATATGTCTTCTTTGATGGTCGGTCATCCTACTTCCCATTACAAACACAATAGTAATTATATTTCGTAAATCATATCATTTTAAACGATTTCACACAATTTCAGCAGCATTTCCCCTGTGTTCTTTGTATCGTACACACGTGCGTGTACATAAGGAACATAAAGGAAATGCCGTCAAATTTTTTGAACTGTTTAAAATGATATGATCTACGAAATATAATTACTTTACAGTGTTTGTAACTTGTCCAATACAAGGACAAATCCGACAAATGTTGTATCGGATGAATACAGGTTTCCGTTTTGTAAAAGAACGAATATCCATATAACGATCATATACAACACTTGTCAGATGGGGCCAAATAATAACTAAGGGTTTAAATATTTATCTACATTAGATTTAAATATACAATTTGTAAATATTTTACCGTTTTAGTGCATGTATACAAAATTATATATTTTTGTAATTTACTTCGTGTTTGCACTAATTATATTTTTGTAATTTACTTCGTATTTGTCAACATAATATAATCTTCATGTTTGCATAAATTATATTATTAGCAAACAATATCACACATATAACATTCACTAGCTAAAGTTACCTAAATAAACACAATCAAACCCTAAATCAATTTAACCCTAAACAGTTTGATCATTATTGTGACAATAACAACAATTAGAGGTAAACATGATGTAATATACATATACAAACAAGTAGAAATTAAGCAAATCACAAATTAAACCACAAATCAATTAATCTCTAAAAAATAGGTTTTATGAAATTACCTAATTAGGATAATGAGAAGGGTAGAGATGGGTTGGAGAAGCTCGTAAATGGCGCCCAAAGAGGTTGGAGTGATGGAGGAAGCTTTGGCAGCAAATTTGGAAGGAGAGGAAGGGTTGGAGGATATGATTAATTGTTGGAGGAGGAGGAAATGAAGCTCTCGGTTGGCTGTAGTAGACAATATCCCGTCAGTTTTCAATGGCTTCCAACGACCGCCAACATATTTTGTTCTAACGGTTTCCAAAGGCTATAAGAAACCGTTGGCGGCCGTTGGAAACACGACGTCGGAATAACTAACCATTCTAGTAGTGACCTAAACCTGGACTTGCAACCAAAGAATTAGCACAACAAGATGTACAGTACTTTAAGGTAAAACTAACATAAAATGTAAAATAGGAGTGTGCATGTCATGGTGATAGCAAACATCAAACATAGCAATCATCCTCAAATCGCTCACTTAGTGTGTAAAGCATACGATATCCATCACTTTGATCACCCAATCCTTTGCTACGATCACTTTACCGTTGGAAGTCACAGTGATCCCATTGCACTGGTCTGTAGCCCATAATTTGTCTCTCCGTGATGAGCCAAAATTATGGATATCGATAACTCCTTTGCGTATGTCCCATAGCAAAACCCAACTCTAAAAGTTAACTCATTAGTTCCCATCTGGATCCTGAGTAATGACCTCTCATTTGGACTTCCTTTGCATCTCGGGTTTTGGTTGAATTGGTTTTGATCTGCAGAAGAGTTCACAATTGTCGTCGCGTGGTAGAAGTACGAATTCGGTTCAGTTTGGAGTCATTATCTTGGATGAAGTGACAAAGTATAGGAAAGCTCGGAATCCCGCTCTCGGAATCCGGATCTCGGAATCCCACTCTCGAAGTCCCGCTCTCGGAATCCCACTCTCGGAATCCCGCTCTCGGAATGTCGCTTTTGGAATCCCACTTTTGGAATCCCACTCTTGGAATCCCGCTCTAGGAATCCCACTCTTGAAATCCTGCTCTCGGGATCCCACTCTCAGAATCGTCAGCATACCACATTCAGGAATCGTCAGCATACCCCATTCAGGAATTGTCAGCATACCCCTTCAGGAATCGTTAGCATACCCCCTTCAGGAATCGTCAGCATACCCCCTCCAGGAATCGTCAGCATACCCCCCTTCAGTAATCGTCAGCATACCCCCTTCAGGAATCGTTAGCATACCTCCTTCAGGAATCGTCAGCATATACCTCCTTCAGGAATCGTCAGCATACCCCCCTTCAGGAATATTCAGCATACCCCCTTCAAGAATCGTCAACATACCCCCTTCAGGAGTCGTCAGCATACCCCCCTTTAGGAATCATCAGCATACCCCCTTCAGGAATCACGAGCGTACCCCCTGTTCAAGGCGGTTCGTGACCACCTGGTCAAGGCGGTTCGTGACCACCTGGTCAAGGCGGTTCATGACCACCTGGTCAAGGCGGTTCGTGAGGCACCCCCTTCAGGAATTCTGGGCGGTTCGTGACCCTCTTATCAAGGCGGCTCATGACCACCCCCCTGGCTACCATCGGGAATTCTGTAGTTTTTCCTAGGGGTGGGCGCGGTTCGGTGCGGTTTGATACTCAAACAGCTTCCGCACCGCGTCAAACGGTTGATCAAAAATACAAACCATTATATTAACTATTCAAATGGTTCGGTTTCGGTTAGGTTTTGTTCTAATACGGTTTGGTTTTGGTTCGGTCTGGTTTGAACCCGTATTAAATATGAAATAAGAAAATTATTTCCATCAACAATCAATTTACGATTGTATAACGTTGTGTCACCTGAAGATTAAAATGCATAGTGTTATCTTTAATTAATATAACTGCAACATACGTTGGAAATAGAATATGTATCGTTAAATTAAAAGTTAGATAGGAATTTGTTATTTTTTTATCATAACATTGTCGGCGTAGCTATGCGGTTCAGTTCGGTTTAATATGGCTTGGTAAAAGTTCAAACCGCAATCGAACCGTATCATTCCGAGTTGGTTCGGTTTGGGTTGTTTGCTTTAAAGAGAGAATTTGGTGTGGTTTTCTGCACCGTTTTTGCGGTTCGGTCTGGACGGTTTCCGCATTGCTGTGCGGTTTATGTGCATCCCTATTTTTTCCAACAAGCAAATTTCGCCAAACGATGGCGTTTTCAACCATTCTAACCTTACATGAAGTCACAAGACATACCAAACAACAGTAGTAACATGTAGGATCAACCAAAAACATCGAAATATCAATCACATGGAATATTTTAGATCAAACACACCCAAAAAGCATGATTTTCCCTTTAATCCCTTAAGCATGTTTTAACTATAAGATTAGCAAACTCAATCCAAATTAACCCAGATTTCACCAGTGACATAAAATATATTTTTAGAATTTCTAAATATTTTTCCAGATTTTTATGATGCATAATTTCGCTAATTATCACTAATCACCCCTAATTAGCCATAATTAGTGAATACAATTGTGAATCACTCACCTTAGCCACAAATAAATTTCAAATCTGAAACTCTAACTGATTTGGCACGGATCCCAATGCAGCACAGTAGCTCCAACTCTGATGTGATGCTATTTTGACTTGATTTGATGTAACTTAACTTAATATTTGATTAGAAAGTGATTAAGAGGTAGTTTAGAAGGTAGAACCCATTGTTAGGGTTGAAGAGAGGTAAGTGGCGGCTGTAAAAATGACAAAGAAAGGGTTCCCTAACGCTTTTCAGCCCTTATATAACCTAATCTCTAAATCCCCAATGGGCTTAGCTATTAATTCCCCAATTAAGCTATTTTTCACCTTCTGTAACGACCTGCCATTTGACCGTGCCGAATCGACAAACACATGTCAACTCGAGCCGTCCAAAATGACATATTGTTATTAGCTTCTGAGTTAAATAGAATAAATCACAGAATCACAGATCATAGACACATTTACAGAGTAATATAATATCTCATAGCGGAAAATACAAAATACAATAGTAGTTGTAACACCCCACCTCCGCTAGGATCACTCACAAAGGGAATGCACTAGGTTTGGTGAAGCATTATCGAGGTAAACATGCACAGAAATGTTACAAGACAGAACATATATATACAACAGCAGAAGTAAAACAAATTTCATTACCTTATAAAATAAGGTCTAAAGCCTTTTACATCAGAATACATCTAAACCTGTCTTGCAATAGTAAAGAAGCATAAAACCTTTTCATAAATTATTCCCCAAATAAAACAGTAAGGTAGCCATAGCCAAGAAAAGTCCAAGCCATGCATGATGACCTTCAAGCAGAGGAAGTCTGAACTAAATAACAGTGTTTCCTCCCTGAAAACCTAGGGGGGAAACGGAAGACAAAGAGGCAAAAGAAAACGGGGTCAGTCATAAAGACTGGTAAGTCCTATCTACTTCCAGCATAAAAACAGGTAAAGGTAACATGACATGCATAAACTAAAAGTAAACATAAGGATGACGACAAGATAGATAAGCTAAACCAAGATAACTGGATGAACTACTGTAGCCAGATAAACTAAGGTATCATGATAAACTACGGTGTCAAGATAAACCAAGGTATCACATCATCAGGTTTCTATCAAGTATACTATCCCAAGGTATCTATAATGTATAACATCGCACGGTATCTATCATGTATAACATGCCAAGGTATTTATCATGTATATTTGCTCTGCACCTCTCGTACTAGTATCCTAACCCGTGTCATGTGTTAACTATGAATGTCCCTTGCCCAATGTCATGTAATGGTCCATGTCAACCTAATATATAGCATATGTAGATTTTCCCAACTCGTATGTTTCTTTCCATGTATAAGTTCAGTCCTTTACCGTAGGCCGTACGGGCTTTCCCATGTAAATCTATACCACCTCAACGTAGTACCATTTTATCCTTGAAGTTGTTTTGGACTGCTACCCTTGATCTGGTTATGTTTTCTTACCATGAACTATCACGTGTTCACTTAGGATTTATGCCACCTAGGACCACTAGGGATTATGCCACCTAATGAACGTTTCCGTGTCTCGGTTTGGGTTTTGGCCACCTAGGACCACTAGGGATTATGCCACCCGTCAACCACGCCCTTTATCCCACGTATGTATCGTGAATCGTTTTCCAGGACTAGACGCACATGTATCTCAATGTGCCACCCGAGTTCCGTGCCAGGGCAAATCAAGAAATACGGAACTCGGTCGGGAGCTCTAAGTCGTCTGCTGATGCAGATATCAAGGTCTGTTTTTGTATTTGTGGCTATGGTCCCACGTGACCCCTCCCTCAACTACTGAAAGGCAATCCAAGAAAAATCATGTATGAGAACTACATCCCGGCCCCACTATAGCCCCACTTTCCTATGGGCCAACCTCACCCATGACTCGATAGCAAGAACATGGTCTGTTGGGAGTTCTCTGCCTTTCCGTTCGTACACGATTGACTAAAGATGGTAGGTAGCCGGCGACGTGCTATCCAGGGCAAAATCAAGTATCGTCGACTCCACGCTAATCCATCCCAGTCTTTAGGTCGCTCGCATAGCAACCAAGGTATACTCTTGGCTCTTCGAACGCAGACCTTAACCTCTGTGAGGCCGGGTTTCATGGACCACCTTCCACCTCACAGAGGGATACCAAGAGTACCCTCACGTCCCCCGAAGTTACCGCTTCGTCACCCAGTTCGTTGGAGCCCTTATCCAAGTTGGATAATTTGCTCCTCCTCGTGTGTTTAAGTGATGACCTACCATATCGGGTTACTCATCCGTTCATGAACTAGTCCCATGTCCTTGGCTAAGAATTATTACTTAGTTATACTTAGCTAAGGTTTACCACTTAGCTTCTTTTCCCCGTTACCCTTGATTAACCATGATTTCTACCTAGTTCCTCCCACTAGGGTTTTGTCTATAGGGTTAAGTGTTGTTATTCAGGTTCATGACTTAGCCCACCTACGAATCATGTCAAGATTGGCTAAGTATTTAAGTTCAAGGCTTAGCCCTACAAGTTGGTTAAGTGTACCAAGAAACTCATGACTTAACCCTATCAAGTCAAATTGGTTAAGTGTTTATTTGTCTTAACCCTAACAGATTATCATGTTAGATTGGTTAAGCACAGATTATCTTAATCCCATCAGATTATCGAGTCAGATTGGTAAAGTATGGGTTAGCTTAACCCCTTCCACTAATCGTGTTACAATGGTTAAGCCTAATTTTAAAAGGTCTTGTGACTTAACCTTATCAGGTCCACCTATTAGATTGGTTAAGTATAGGTTACTTAACCTCATCAAATCATCATGTATAATTGGTTAAGTATAAGTTACATAACCTCATTAAATTATCATGTTAAGTTGGTTAAGTATTGGTTACTTAACCTCATTGAATTACCAAGTTTAGATTGGTTAAGCGTTTAACTTAACCCCATCGAATTACCGTGTTTAGATTAGTTAAGTGAAGGTTACTTAACCCCATCTAATTACCGTGTTTTAGATTAGTTAAGTCTAAGTTACTTAACCCCATCTAATTACCAAGTCGGATTAGTTAAGTGTAAATTACTTAACCCCATCGAATTTACCGTGTTAGATTAGTTAAGTATGGATTACTTAACCCCATCCCCTAATTGTCTTACATGGTTAAGTGTCATTAAAGAACCAAGTCCGGTTTAACTTAACCTACCCATTCGTGTCATATCGGTTAAGTGTCATTAATCAAAATTACTTAACCTTTTCATGTGGCATTAATTAGATTAATGCACCCCAACCTCTCACATTAGACTTTGTTGTGGTTACTAGTTAAGCCGGGCGGGTCCGGGTAGATTTACACCACAACCTAGTCTAACCTCGGGTTTTAAGTGCTATGTGACCAACTACTCACATTGGGTCCTATTGTTTGTAGCCACTAGTTAAGCCGGGCGGGTCCGGGTAGATTTATGCTACAAACTCAATCCAACCTCGAGTTGGCCACTTTCATGTTTGGTCTAGCGTCTTATTACACTTACAACCCACCCATGTCTAGTTCAAGTTCCATGTTTTCCCACGTGTCATGACCATATTTAAATGTATCATGAATGTCATGTTCTCATGTAAACCACACGTCAAGTTTTTCATGTCATACCCACGTTTTTCCTAAGCTACCCAAACGTATTTCCAACCCAAGTGGAAGCGAGTCACATCGTAGGGTATTATGCCAACATATTGGCCACAAACATGCATAGTATCATAAGGGAATTTGGCCACAAACATGCATGATACATAAGGGGTTTGGGTTCATTTACATGCATAAGCCCCAAAGTCAAGTCTTTGCCAATGTTTCACAAGTCAAATGGTTCCCAAAGGTTCATGCTAGCATTCCATAGATAAAGATTCAAACTTGCAAGATAAACTAGGTTAATCATAACATGAATAGCATGATTTAGTCACTAAGCATAGCCAAAAGTAATAGGTTCAAGCAAAAGAGGCATGACAAGGTTCATATAGGCTAGCATACTTAGTTAATCTCGTTTTATTCCATGCCATCATTAAAACTACCGTTTAGATCTAGAAGTAGCTAGAACTTACATAGCGAGGCTTAGGGAAGGATTATGCATCGTCTTGACGAAGAAAGGTGGCTCCTTTGATGAAGAACCATCATGAAATCGCCGTAGCAACGTTGATCGAGCCTCGATTTGGTGTAGCAAGCTTGCACCTTTCGATTCGGATCTGATTTGCATGCATAGTCTCTTGGAGTTGGAGATGGAGGCCATGATCACTTGGCATTTGGGCAGCACTTCATGGCATGAGAGAGTTTGAGTGATTTAGGTTAGGGGTTAGGGTCTTTTTATAGAGTTTAGGAGCATTTTAGGCCATAGGATTAACCCTAGATCGAATCCAAGCCATCCAAAATCGTCACAAGCCTCCAAAACCGAGCCAACATGAAAAGCAGGAGCACCAGGTCGGGGTTCTACAGGGGGGGTCGACCCAGGGGTCGACACCCATGTCGACCCCCTGTGGAGGGGTCGACACCCATGTCGACATGGGTGTCGACCCTGAGTGTCTGGCGGGAATTTTCCCGCCTCTCTTTTTGGGCTGAATTTCAAATCTGTTTTCGGATTTGAATTTTCATGAAACTTCGTTGGGCCTTAACTGGGTCATACGGACTCCGATTTACGAAATTTCGGACTCTATTTTGCGTATTTTTCCGAGACGAACGCAATGGCACAGCTCGTTTCTCCATATTCAGATTTTATATTTTAATTCTTCCTTGATTCTTGATTTAACACGTTGTTAGATTTCGGGTTGTTACAGTAGTCCATGAAGCTACTAAATAAATTTTTACATCAGATGTTACATAATTAATACAACAGAAGACTTAAAAAATGAATTTTAGATACATAAACAAATGATAACAATTTGAAACAGAAACGAAAGAAATAGCTGGACGACTGGACCAATAAAATGAGTAGATACAAGTGAGCAATTGCCAATATAAACTACAACTCTAATAGTGAATCTCGAAGACTGGAATTCTCAATCTAACCCGAGCAATAATGCAAAACAAAACAACTCAGATCAGGACTAACATTCTCATGGAAGTAAATCAACTCAAATGAAATGTTCGATGAAATGCAATCAATAACTTAAAGGATGTTTGGGACCACCATCCTCTAAGGATCCGTCAAACTAATACTATATAGTATAATACACTATTTATAATAGTGTCTACCAGTAAGGTAAAATATCAAAATAGCGTAAGCGGGATTACCATTATTACCCTTACACCGTTTATATATTCCCATAGTATATACAGTACCGTAATTCCTCCGTAAACTGGAGGTTGATCGGAGGGCACTCCATATAAAACAGTACAAAACAAAGTCGTAGTGGGCTCGTATAAGGCATGTGACAAGGTACACAAGGAATGTCGGGGTGAATTCACCGTTTGTAGAGCCGGACTGGTGGTAACGCATAGTAGCTACTACCGCCCACCTCGATACACTCCCAAAATCAAAAGGGCCCAAATCAAATCTCAACAGTAATAGAATAATATCGAAGAAGTGTGCTCGATAAGAAGTATGACCTCACTTGGTCCATGCATAGCTCCTGTTTTAGCCACATCAAGCCGACTCAAGGTAGTCAGGGTCTCGTAATTAATATGAAATAAAATAAAATGGAGTCGTTCGCCAAATCATCCCCTTCATTCTAGAACTCCACCGCGTACACAGTTGTTAAAGTGGTTTTCGGTATTGGCAGAGAGTATGACAATAGCCGATCCCGGTCTCTTTAACAACCCATCGTTTACAATTTTCACACCGTGGTCATTATTTTATAAATCACTTTATAAAATCATTTATACGAAAGCTCATATTCGAATTTGAATTCAAAATTAAATATCTAACTTCGAATATATTCAATTTTGAAAACAACTCATTTTAGTCGATTAATGAAATTCGACACTTTGGTTCAAATTTCCTTTTATATAATTTAAAACGAAATCTTAAACTTCAATATAAACCAAATCGTCTTATAACTATAATTCAAGTTATATAGTTCAAAACTATTACTTCTACATTCCAAATCAAAATCTTATATTTCCATTCAACCAAATTACGATTTAAAACCATTCTTATACATTGATTTAACAAATTCTTAATTCAAACCAAACGATATAAAAATCAATTCCGCATATAACATCTATATATTCCAATTCATAATTAATCACTTAAAATTGAATTTAATTCTTATCGACTATAAATTCAAAATAAATCAATTTACCCAATTCACATTCACTTCTTGTCAAGGTTCATAATTTAAACCAAATCAAATTCAATTTCTTAAATTTACCAATTCAAGTTCATCTCTACTAAAATTCGTATCGATTCCAATTCAGAACTTAATATGAGTTCATTCGTTAGTCAAATATCATTATATAAATTTACATATTTAAACTTCGAATTTAAATCTCGAAATCTAACTTATTAATCTTGACTTTATTATTAAAGTTTATATAAATAAAAGAAAAATAACTTTTGAAAATAGATATATATATATATAAGTTTATAAAATTCTAAAATTAATTAGAATATAGATTATAGACATATATAAGATTAAAATAATATAGAAAATAAGTCTAAAATAATTATTTATAATAATATAAAAGTCAAAAATACTTATATAATTAAATTATATAGTTTAAAATAAATAATTTATAAGTAAAACTTAAATAAGAATTAAATCTATATTTACTTATAAAAATCATTTAAAACATATAATTCAAAAATTATAAAAATTTAAGTTTAAAATATAAATATATAATCTTAAGTTATTATTTAAAAATCAGTTTCCAAAAATCAAAATACTTCGAAAATTTGACCAACGGTGTCCGTATATAGTTTTCTACCTTATGGTCAAGTGATACAGATATTTATCATTTCAATCCGCAATTTATAAAATTTCTACGGGTCTTTCATTTCAACCCGCGATCCCAAATTCAGTAAAAATCGTTCAGGTCTATCATTTCAACCCATAACGATTTTTCCCTATTCTAATGTCCGTTCGGGTATGTATCATTTCAACCCTTAGTGATTTTTCCTAAACTAGGGTATCAACAATCACAAACAACAATCACATAGAAACAATCACAGCAAATATCATCAGTTCAACTACGTGTCATATGAATATATCGTGTTGCATAGGAAATGTGCATATATATCAAATCAAACAATATCTATCAGCAATCCTATACATTTAATATAATAGTTCATTATTGATCTAACATCCATGGAAAAATGTGAGTCAGGTGTGAGATAAACTCACCTTTTGTGGCATAGAAATTGAGACAACAACGGATGGACACTGAATAAGACGATGACTTTCAGGCACGACTCGAAATGGTTCCGACTTGATAATCACTCCAAATATATTTATTTTTAATAAGAGGAGGCTTGGGAAGTTCTCAATGGATTGGTACAGCTATTTGGTTTTGGATTGGTTTTGAACTCAACGCCACACACGACTCAAAATAACACGAAAAATTCTCTTTTAAGAATAATATTTAAATTATATAAACACCCAATGACCCAAAACAAAATTTTATAACTATATATATACACACACACACACACATATTCGTTATAAATACATATATAAACACACATAAAATACACACAACACATTAAACATAAATACACACACAAGACACAAGAAAGGACACACACGCTCCCATCAAACTCAACACCATGCATCACAAACACTTATATATAAACACACTCACACACGCATGTATGAAAAAATTCACGCACTCACACCACAAACTCATGCACATACACCAAAACTCACACACAAAAAAAAAGGACTCACACATACACTACACCCAACTCACTCAGGTGGTTCGGCACAGGTCTTGGCACGGCATAGGATAGGGATAGGTGACAGTAGGCGCAACTTTCAGTTGGGTAAGGCTTTGAGGAGCGACTGCCTTGGGCGAGCTTGGAAGCCTTGGTTGGATGTAGCGGGTTTTTGGCAGCAGGAGACGGTGGCTCGGTCGGCATGGGCGGGCGAGACGGGGACAGCATTGGACTTGGGCGTAGGCTCGAATGCAGGAGGGGTCGCTGGCGGAGGAATGGTCAGCAGGTGTTGTGGGCGAATAGGTTGCGGAGGTGGGGCGATGCGGTCGGAGCTGGTGGTTGTGGCCACTGTTGGAGGCCGAGTGGCTTCAGCGTGGAGATAGGGTACCGCGAGTTGATGTAATGGAGGGACGGGATGGACATGAGATGCAGCTGTAAAGAAGAATGGGAAGAATGGGTTTCGCGATGGGGAATTTGGTGAAGATAGGCTGATGTCGTGGTACAAGGAAAAATGAAATGGTAATAAAATGGAACTACTGTTTCACCGTGTCCTTTTTATTTAATATACACGAAAAGCTGCATCTCTTTTCGGGGAAACTATAATGTTGGAATCGGTCCAATTTTATTTACTTGAGGAAAATGAAACCGCTATTTAAACGAAGAAAAGAACGAGATATTTCAGTTTTATCTTTATTTGATCCGAAGAGGTAGAAATATTCAAAGAACGTGGGATGGGGAATGAGGAACAGGTAAAATGAGGTAATGGTGAAAAGAAAGAAAATAGGTATAGGATGTGGAACCGGTCTAAAATTTGAAATTTTCCATTTCAAATTAGATGAGTTGTTTTAGAATCATAATTTGGAACCCGCACTGACGCTGAACAAAATGTTTAGATATAAAGTTTCAAATATAACAAGTGATGTATTCAGGAAATTGAAACTGAAGCAAACGAATAATTTCGACAATATATAATGACCGGAGACCAAACGTTGGAATTCAAAAGGTGAAAAGTGGTAACGAACGGTAACGAACAGAAATGGGCTTAGCAAATAACAGAAGAACAAATGATTTCAAAAAGAAACATGAGCGGTTTAAATTAAAAGGAAACAAAGGATTAAAAAAAAGAACGGTTGGAAATGGCAACAATGCATGGTTTGGTTGAAATGACGAAATTAATGTTTGCATGGAAGTGGGAAATGGTTTGGACGTGCATATAGCATAGTGTAGCGTAGTAATGAAAATGGGGAAAAATAAAGGAAAGAAAGAGTACGTGCATGCATGGTTTTGTACATGAAAACTTACATGGCTCTTGAAATGAACATAACGTACAAGGTTACATTAACCATGCATTAAAAGTGCCACTTTGGAAAAAAAGAATTTGTTTAGTAAAATAAAAAGACAGGTTTTGCAGACCCAAAATGACTAGAAAAATATGCAAGATCCTAAAAAGGACACGTCGGACTCCAATGGCTCTACTTTAAAAATGAACTACGCAAGCCTTTTTGCAATTTTAGCGCGAACCAAGCACCGAAACTGACAAATGAATATATTGTTTTAATCAACGCGACGAGACGGACACAACGGTATATAATTTGCAGTGTCAGGATGCTCCGTTCAAAAACACATTACAGACCCCTTTAAACGTAAAAATCGGTTAGGAAAAACAATTAAACGGAGGTCAAAACGTCCGATTTTCATGAAACGGATTTCACCGTTGAATTCAGGACAATGAGTAGAATATTTTTCATGTTTGTCCGAACTGGTTTCGGAAAGATTTAAAAATCGTTAAAATTTTGAACTGATATGCGCAGCTTTACGGTAAAAATTGCGCAAACGAAAAACATTCAAATTTTCCGGCGAAATTTTCACAGCGGCTATATCTCACTGTACGTATTTCAAATTACAAATTCCCGTTATGGAAAACGATAGAATATTTTCAAAATAAAAATATCGATTTAAATCGGAATTTAAATCATTATAAATAACGGGTTGTTACAATCTCCCCCACTCAAAACTTTTCGTCCCCGAAAAGGAACGAGGTAGGAAAATAGTAATTAAATAACTAAATAAATTTAAACCAATGGTTCATATCTATAATCATACGTATATATAATTTGAAATATATATATATATACACACACAAATCAAAAGTTAAAATATTTTCAAACATATTTCAAAATAATTTCAAGCACTCACTCGTCGTCTCGATTGGCTGTAAATATATATATCCCACTTTCGAAACCCGAAAATAGATATCGATGATGCTGCAGTCATCAACAGAATCATTTCCAAGCGACCAGAGTGTGACTTTATATCTATCTAATACACATAGGACTTAACATATACGTTGATCAGACGTATACACCAAATCACTAGGTATTCGATAGGCCAAATTTAACGTCAAATAAGTACTCATTACATTTTCTATATTTAAACAGAATATATACTAAATTTTCAACTCATATATTATAAATAATATATTCCAAATCATTAAAATTAAAGTAGGGAAAATTATATCTCTCCCCCACTCATTTATGTATTAAAATTTAAATTCAATCCTTAATAAATATGCAATAATATTATTAAATCAAATATATAACAATATTATTATATACTATACCAAAATCTTTTTCAAACCCAAATTATCAATATTATAAAACTAGTTTAATTCCATAAATTTAACATATATATACATCACAAATTAGAATCTATAGAAACCTATTTAAATTTATAAATTCCTATATATACATATATTTATAACTATAAGCAAAACATTACAGATTTAAACCAAGAAAAATCATTTTCTTACAAAATCTGTATCTTTAAATCTTATATAAATATATAGTGTATAAAATATAAAATCTTAAGGTGTAACATCGAATCATTTCAAATATTGGTATCACCAAACATAATGTTATTTTCAAATACACATCTTCTAAAAATATATATAAGAATTTCAATATTATATCAAAAGAACTATATATCGATTTCAAACATTTATTTAGATAAGGATGAACACGCTGGAAGAATTATACTCTCCTTCTACTTCTTACCTTCTTATGAACAAGAATAAGTTATAAAATTCGAGTTGAAAGCTGCACGAACGAAAGAACCTAATCAAAGAGGATCTACACACAAAGCTAGATTCAAATGGAAAGGAAATTCAGAAGAAGATTTAAATACCAAAACAAATTTTATATACCAAAATATTTGTTTTAATAACAATTTAAAACCATTTAAAACTATTTATACTTTCAAAATACGCTCTCTCAAGAAGGATTCTGAAACTAATTCCACTCATTCTAGGGTATCGCTACCCTATCTCTAATGAGATTATACCTCACAGGCTAAAGCTTTGATAAAACCAAAGCTCTGATACCACATGTAATGACCCGCCATTTGACCGTGCCGAATCGACAAACACATGTCAACTCGAACCGTCCAAAATGACAGATTGTTATCAGCTTCTGAGGTAAATAGAATAAATCACAGAATCACAGATCGTAGACACATATACAGAGTAATATAATATCTCACAGCGGAAAATACAAAATACAATAGTAGTCCATGAAGCTACTAAATAAATTTTTACATCAGATTTTACATAAATAATACAGCGGAAGACTTAAATAATGAATTTTAGATACATAAACAAATGATAACAATTTGAAACAGAAACGAAAGAAATAGCAGGACGACAGGACCAATAGAATGAGTAGATACAAGTGAGCAATTGCCAATATAAACTTCAACTCTAATAGTGAATCTCGAAGACTGGAATTCTCAATCTGACCCGAGCAATAATGCAAAACAAAACAACTCAAATCAGGACTAACATTCTCATGGAAGTAAATCAACTCAAACGAAATGTTCGATGAAATGCAATCAGTAGCTTAAAGGATGTTTGGGACCACCATCCTCTAAGGATTCGTCAAACTAATACTATATAGTATAATACGCTATATACAATAGAGTCTACCAGTAAGGTAAAATATCAAAATAGCATAAGCTGGATTACCATTATTACCCTTACACCGTTTATATATTCCCATAGTATATACAGTACCGTAATTCCTCCGTAAACTGGAGGTTGATCGGAGGGCACTCCATATAAAACAGTACAAAACAAAGTCGTAGTGGGCTCGTATAAGGCATGTGACAAGGCACACAAGGAATGCCAGGGTGGGTTCACCGTTTGCAGAGCCGGACTAGTGGTAACGCATAGTAGCTACTACCGCCCACCTCGATACACACTCCCATAATCAAAAGGGCCCAAATCAAATCTCAACAGTAATAGAATAATATCGAAGAAGTGTGCTCGATAAAAGGTATGACCTCACTTGGTCCGTGCATAGCTCCTGTTTTAGCCACATCAAGCTGACTCAAGGTAGTCAGGGTTTCGTAATTAATATGAAATAAAATAAAATGGAGTCGTTCGCCAAATCATCCCCTTCATTCTGGAACTCCACCGCGTACACAGTTGTTAAAGTGGTTTTCGGTATTGGCAGAGAGTATGACAATAGCCGATCCCGGTCTCTTTAACAACCAATCGTTTACATTTTTCACACCGTGGTCATTATTTTATAGATCACTTTATAAAATCATTTATACGAAAGCTCATATTCGAATTTGAATTCAAAATTAAATATCTAACTTCGAATATATTCAATTTTGAAAACAACTCATTTTAGTCGATTAATGAAATTCGACACTTAGGTTCAAATTTCCTTTTATATAATTTAAAACGAAATCTTAAACTTCAATATAAACCAAATCGTCTTATAACTATAATTCAAGTTATATAGTTCAAAACTATTACTTCTACATTTCAAATCAAAATCTTATATTTCCATTCAACCAAATTACGATTTAAAACCATTCTTATACATTGATTTAACAAATTCTTAATTCAAACCAAACGATATAAAAATCAATTCCGCATATAACATCTATATATTCCAATTCATAATTAATCACTTAAAATTGAATTTAATTCTTATCGACTATAAATTCAAAATAAATCAATTTATCCAATTCACATTCATTTCTTATCAAGGTTCATAATTTAAACTAAATCAAATTCAATTTCTTAAATTTACCAATTCAAGTTCATCTCTACTAAAATTCGTATCGATTCCAATTCAGAACTTAATATGAGTTCATTCGTTATTCAAATATCGTTATATAAATTTACATCTTTAAACTTTGAATTTAAATCGCGAAATCTAACTTATTAATCTTGACTTTATTATTAAAGTTTATATAAATAAAAGAAAAATAACTTTTGAAAATATATATATATATATATATATATAAGTTTATAAAATTCTAAATTAATTAGAATATAGATTATAGACATATATAAGATTAAAATAATATAGAAAATAAGTCTAAAATAATTATTTATTATAACATAAAAGTTAAAAATACTTATATAATTAAATTATATAGTTTAAAATAAATAATTTATAAGTAAAACTTAAATAAGCATTAAATCTATATTTACTTATAAAAATCATTTAAAACATATAATTCAAAAATTATAAAAAATTAAATTTAAAATATAAATATAAAATCTTAAGTTATTATTAAAAAATCAATTTCCAAAAATCAAAATACTTCGAAAATATGACCAACGGTGTCCGTATATAGTTTTCTACCTTATGGTCAAGTGATACAGATATTTATCATTTCAATCCACAATTTATAAAATTTCTACGGGTCTATCATTTCAACCCAAGATCCCAAATTTAGTAAAAATCGTTCAGGTCTATCATTTCAACCCATAACGATTTTTCCCTATTCTAATGTCCGTTCGGGTATGTATCATTTCAACCCTTAGTGATTTTTCCTAAAGTAGGGTATCAACAATCACAAACAACAATCATATAGCAACAATCACAACATATATCATCAGTGCAACTACGTGTCATATGAATATATATATCGTGTTGCATAGGAAATGTGCATATATATCAAATCAAACAATATCTATCAGCAATCCTATACATTTCATATAACAGTTCATTATTGATCTAACATCCATGGAAAAATGTGAGTCAGGTGTGAGATAAACTCACCTTTTGTGGCATAGAAATGGAGACTTCAACGGATGGACACTGAATAAGACGATGACTTTCAGGCACGACTCGAAATGGTTCCGACTTGATAATCACTCCAAATATATTTATTTTTAATAAGAGGAGGCTTGGGAAGTTCTCAATGGATTGGTACAGCTATTTGGTTTTGGATCGGTTTTGAACTCAACGCCACACTCGACTCAAAATAACACGACAAAATCTCTTTTACGAATAATATTTATATTTAAATTATATAAACACCCAATGACCCAAAACAAAATTTTATAACTATATACACACACACACATATATTCGTTATAAATACATATATAAACACACATAAAATACACACAACACATTAAAACACAAATACACACACAAGACACAAGAAAGGACACACACGCTCCCATCAAACTCAAGACCATGCATCACAAACACTTATATATAAACACACTCACACACGCATGTATGAAAACATTCACGCACTCACACCACAAACTCATGCACATACACCAAAACTCACACACAAACAAAAAGGACTCACACATACACTACACCCAACTCACTCAGGTGGTTCGGCACAGGTCTTGGCACGACATAGGATAGGGATAGGTGACAGTAGGCGCAACTTTCAGTTAGGTAAGGCTTTGAGGAGCGACTGCCTTGGGCGAGCTTGGAAGCCTTGGTTGGATGTAGCGGGTTTTTGGCAGCAGGAGACGGTGGCTCGGTCGGCATGGGCGGGCGAGACGGGGACAACGTTGGACTTGGGCGCAGGCTCGGATGCAGGAGGGGTCGCTGGCGGAGGAATGGTCAGCAGGTGTTGTGGGCGAACAGGTTGCGGAGGTGGGGCGGTGCGGTCGGAGCAGGTGGATGTGGCCACTTTTGGAGGCCGAGTGGCTTCAGCGTGGAGATAGGGTACCGCGAGTTGATGAAATGGAGGGACGGGATGGACATGAGATGCAGCTGTAAAGAAGAATGGGAAGAATGGGTTTTGCGATGGGGAATTTGGTGAAGAAAGGCTGATGTCGTAGTACAAGGAAAAATGAAATGGTAATAAAATGGAACTACTGTTTCACTGTGTCCTTTTTATTTAATATACATGAAAAGCTGCATCTCTTTTCGGGGAAACTAAAACGTTGGAATCAACGTTGGAATCGGTCCAATTTTATTTATTGGACGAAAATGAAACTGCTATTTAAACGAAGAAAAGAAAGAGATATTTCTGTTTTATCTCTATTTGATCCGAAGAGGTAGAAATATTCAAAGAACGTGGGATGGGGAATGAGGAACAGGTAAAATGAGGTAACAGTGAAAAGAAAGAGAATAGGTATAGGATATGGAACCGGTCTAAAATTTGAAATTGTCCATTTCAAATTAGATGAGTTGTTTTAGAATCATAATTTGGAACCCGCACTGACGCTGAACAAAATGTTTAGATATAAAGTTTCAAATATAACAAGTGATATATTCAGGAAATTGAAACTGAAGCAAACGAATAATTTCGACAATATATAATGACCGGAGACCAAACGTTGGAATTCAAAAGGTGAAAAGCGGTAACGAACGGTAACGAACAGAAATGGGTTTAGCAAATAACAGAAGAACAAATGATTTCAAAAAGAAACATGAGCGGTTTAAATTAAAAGGAAACAAAGGATTAAAAAAAAAACGGTTGGAAATGGCAACAATGCATGGTTTGGTTGAAATGACGAGAATGGCCTTTAATGTTTGCATGGAAGTAGGAAATGGTTTGGACGTGCATGTAGCATAGTGCAGTTGTAGCGTAGTAATGAAAATGGGGAAAAATAAAGGGAAGAAAGAGTACGTGCATGCATGGTTTTGTACATGAAAACTTACATGGCTTTTTGAAATGAACATAACGCACAAGGTTACATTAACCATGCATTAAAAGTGCCACTTTGGAAAAAAAGAATTTGTTTAGTAAAATAAAAAGAAGGATTTTGCAGACCCAAAATGACTAGAAAAATATGCAAGATCCTAAAAAGGACACGTCGGACTCAAATGACTCTACTTTAAAAATGAACTGCGCAAGCCTTTTTGCAAATTTAGCGCGAACCGAGCACCAAAACTGACAAATGAATATATTGTTTTAATCAACGCGACGAGACAGACACAACGGTATATAATTTGCAGTGTCAGGATGCTCCGTTCAAAAACGCGTTACAGACCCTTTTAAACATAAAAATCGGTTAGGAAAAACAATTAAACGGAGGTCAAAACGTGCGATTTTCACGAAACTTATTTCACCGTTGGATTCATGACAACGAGTAGAATATTTTTCATGTTTGTACGAACTGGTTTCGGAAAGATTTAAAAATCGTTAAAATTTTGAACTGATATGCGCAGCTTTACGCTAAAAATTGCGCGAACGAAAAACATTCAAATTTTCCGGCGAAATTTTCACAGCGGCTATATCTCACTATACATATTTCAAATTACAAATTCCCGTTATGGAAAACGATAGAATATTTTCAAAATAAAAATATCGATTTAAATCGGAATTTAAATCGTTATAAATAACGAGTTGTTACACCTTCCAAACCTTATTTCAGCCATATCTCCCAAACGGTAGGTCCGTTTGATTAATGTGACACTCTACGGAAAGGTAAACAATCACCTGAATCCAATGGACGTGGTTTTTGGTCAAAATTCCTTACCAATCAAAAGTCATAGGCGAAACAAGATTCGCCAGGGGCAAAACGGTCATTTAAAATTCGGCAAAAATCGTGAACATGGGAAATGACCCCAATAGTCGTTTCCTAAAGATACACGGCCCTGCGACTTCGTATGAAAATGAAATAAATATTCTACGATCCTTCGATGCGTAGAATACAGGTCGTTACAACTATACTTGCTAGCGTCCTAGTTATTGGTACAAGCAAAATTGTGGAAATTAAGGCATGCGTGTAGTAACATATGTACTGATTCTTTAAATATGGACTTTTTTCTTTTCCTTTTTTTAAAAGAAAAAAAACAGGCAAGACCGTATTTATTCAAGTAATTCAAAGACATCATTTAAGCAGCAGCATGATCGAACTTTTATACACACATAAATAACGAAATCGCTATAGCCTAATAATAGTTTGATATATCTTGCTTTGTTGCATAGCCATGCCTAAACAAACCAACACATATACATATAACTTTACAGCTCTTTGAAACAGGAATCCAACACCCAATGTGCAGTGCATTTGGCTGGTTGGTGTTCAGCCACGCCGATAAAGTTTCATCAGTCTATTAATTTTAGATTGAAGACAAATTTTCTATCGAGAAAATAAAAAAGAAATCAAATTTGCAACCTAGGTTATTAATAAACATTGGTGAAATTTTTCTTTAAAAAATTAATAAGGAAATGTTTGAAAGACTGGAAATGCTTTCATAATCCTGAAACGACTCTTATGGAAATAAGTAAAAGTCGTGTTAAGCCAAATACCAATTTGGGGAATTTCTAATATTTAAATATTTACTATAAAAGACATCGTTCACAAATTTAATCTTGTACGTTAAAGCAGCTAAAAAAGAACTTAATACTAGTGCACTGTTAAGAGACACCGATTATTGTTTACTCATAGATTATGAAAAATTTGTGTATCTTTTAACTCTTATGAGTACACACTTTCTTTTCATTTTTGATTGATAATCAAACTTTGTTATTTCTATTAGAATATATATTCAAATCTAATTCTTATAAAAGTATATTTTTTATCATTTATTGGATCATATCCAAAAGGCCATACACTTAATATTGATCCCACTGGTATTGATATGCTTTGGTTATTATGTGCTCAGTCTATTTTAAATCATTATTTAGAACTCCCATTTTAACATATATGAGGTAATAACAAATACATATTGAGAAATAATTATCTACGTAAGAGTGAAGCAACTCGACTTAATCAAAAGACCACTCCTGATAAAAAACACACCAAAGCAAAGAAATAATGGTTTACTAAATTTACCGATACTGATCCAGTGGATTATCTGAGAAGCGATCTAGTAGTTCAACAATCTGAAATTGGGCTTCGAGAATCAGAGATCCGATAGCGAGGGGGCTTTTGCAAGATTCGTTGCAGATTGAAGACGCCGTGGATTTTCTGACATTTTGACTCGAACACATGGAATACCTGGATTATCGATTTAGAAAAGGAAGAGAAAAAAAGAATATCTAATTTAGGCAAAGGCGGAAGGGTAACTGGCGGGAGCCCAAAAAAAGATGCGGTAAATTGGGTGTGCTAAATATTTGGCCCATTTTGAAACGTCAGATCGTATGAAACCGACGTTTCTAATTTTGGTTGCTACACTAAGTCCGGTTTAAAACGTTGGTTTTACATAGGTTAGAAGCAAATAGCTGTATTGGCTTCAAACAGTTGCTTCGGTTCCTACAACAACGGAAACAATTTTGTATATATAAAATATCTACTGCTTCCTGCGAATTAGTTGCTTCCAAACTGATGAAGGAACATAAGCAACTGTTTCTATTTGCTTCTATTTTAAATACAACTAAAGCAAATAAAGCGAAGCAGCTAACCTATTTTGTGGTAGTGTATATACATGTATGTTAATTAATATTGTTTATTATCCCAATTATCTTAATTTATCATTCATAACAATGTGCTGGAATCCTTCTCAATGCTGTTAACCTTTTTCTTAACACATTTATGTATTCAATATTGTTTCCTTAGCTTTTCCATTTACATTCAATAATTTCTTATTACACCTCAGAACCTTGCAGATATATCGCAATATTCCTTATATTAAAATAATAAAATATTTTCAACCTCCTTTACCCTTTCAAACCAATATCATCTCTTGATAACGGCGAGACCGTTCAAGTTGGGGTATTCTATTTACCTTTCAGGCCTTGATTAACCAAGTTTTTATTTGAAAATAGATAAAGGTTTGAAATTCTAAACCGATTCTACTTTGAAATCTTAACTCTCATTTAAATTAAAATATGGTTTATAAATCCATTTCCTTTCCTTTTTGAAATCCTCTTTCAATTCAAATCCTATTAACGTCTGAGACTTTCTTTCAATTCTCCTTATAAACTCAACTACTATCTTAAATGAATTTCATTTATGAAATATTCATCTCAATTATATAATATTAATTAATTTCATCTTTACCGATGTAAAACAATTTATTCCATTATAAATTGAAAATAGATTAGTTAACCACTGAACAATAACTAACTATATTAATTTAATAATCATTAAAAAATATATTTAAGTAATCTTATTACTTTAAAACCATTATTGGCTAACTATCCCACAAGATTAATTGAAGATTAATTAATCTAATAACAAATTACAAATTGAACCTTTGACTTAGTCAATTCGGAAATCATCAGTTACTTGTTAACTGATTTCAAATTTCTTATTCTCATTAGATTAATATAATTAATCTAGTATTATCGCTTAATCATTTTCTTAAAAAAAATCCTAAATATTAACTCGTAGGTTAGTAATAGCTTTATTCGTTTCTAAACTTGTTTGCTTTATTCGTTTATTTAAGAGTGGGTGAGGACTATGCTTGATACATTATGATGGTTTTTGTATATATTGATGTTCGGTGGGTGATGATGGCTAGGACATGGTGTTGAATGACTGTTTATTTTGACGTTGGGATGTATGTACATATATGTTGGGTTGATGACGTTGATGTATTATGTAAATATTGGTTTATGTTATATGTTTTGCATGTTTTGTGTTTGATTTTGGTATAATACTATGTTGAGGGATATATGTGATTGGTAATGTGACGTATATGCTCGAAATGGAGTAGTTTCGATGAATATATATTGTGTGTGGCTGGAAGTGAGTACTTTGAATTCTGTAAAAAAAAAATACCCAGATTTTCAATGGCTAGTTTCAACGGTTTTCAACATTTTCCAATGGCTATGTGGCCAGACATAAAAGACACGTGGCCAAGTTTCACAGTTGGAAACCGTTAGAAAATAGTCGTTGATGGCATTGGAAGTTGTTGGAAACTGTTGATCTGTATACCAACGGCATTACCAACAGCCGCCAACGGCCCCTGGGGTTGAAACGTATTGTTTTTCTTGTGGTATTAAATTGTCTCACATGTTGTTAATGTAGGAACGACAGTTTGAATAAATAGTCCCATATCACAGAATAAATTGAAGGAGTAGAGTACAAATATGAGTTGATAGACACATAACAACAGAGACTCCTTTTATTATAAGAATATGTGTGCCAACTCATATGCGTTCTCCATATGCTGGTGTGAGAAGGTTTTGATCCGACTGTTATTACGTAACAGTAGTACTAGAGCCAAATGTTACGGACTAGGTCATGCACACAAGGCAGTGCTATCAAAAGTTACCTGAACGAATGCGAGTTAAGATGGAGACTGTTAGGATTATCTCAATGGTTGTTAAGAAGTAATAACAATTTAGATGCAAAATCCCACATCACGAAATAAATTAAAGAAGTGAAGTATAAATATGAGTTGATAGGCACGTAACAATATAGATTTCTTTTGTTACAAGGATGTGTGCGTCAACTCATATTTGTGCGTCTTATGTGGAAGGAATGGAAATTTTGTTTTGACCGTCGTTACATAACGTTGTTTATATGTTCATTCAATGAAAGTGATATATTATGTGATATATTCATTTTCTCCTTGCTACCATTCAATTATTAATGCTTCTATAATTTTATATGGTATTCTGATTTTCTCCTTATGTTGTTGGGTAGGTTGGGAGTCTGCACACCATGCATTATATTGCAGAGAGAATGGTTGACTTACCGAGTCGAATTAAGGAAAAATTACCTTAGCGAAAACTAAAATAATACTTACTATAATTTGTAACAAAAAGTATATAATGCAAGTGTCCTACAATGCAAAATGTCATACAATGTTAAACATACTGTGTGTGATTTTCTCCGTCAACATTTGCTCATTCCATAACGCTAAGGTAGCGTTTGATTTTCGGACTGACCAGTTAATGTTCGCCTCAGCGTCAGAAGCATCGGACGCGTCGTATGTAGGACCCACACATTTGCCCCTTCGAGACGAACGGTTGGAAAGATAGCTTTCGCGTCTGATGCGTCGGACGAGCGTCAAACGCAAAAGAAAATTTTGGATTCTTTGGTTCACTTCTCTCCCCCTATATATTCACACCAATTCTTGATAAGTCCGCACAGCTTAGGCGTTGTGTTATTCATTATGTTATGAAGCTTAGGGCTGGACAGCTGTAGTTTTCTTATGTTTTTGTTGTTGTTTGATTTTATGAAATGATATTTTATGTTGTAATGGTGTTTGAATTATGAAGTTTAAATTCTGCAATTTGTACTCTGCATTCAATAATAACTATAACAAACACAAATACAAAAGCAATAAAATAATAACTTTCCCCTTTCAATTTACCTTTTTCGTTAAAAAAACACATTTTCCGTTCGTAATAATTTACCTTCAAATATCTCTTTTAAATTCTCTTTAGGATGCAGTTTTTCATCGTATGCGTATTAAGGGTTTTGAAAGTATTAAGTTTGAAAATAGGTGTGGGCTATAATTTCTGCAGTTATAAACAGGTGAACCAGAAGAATTTCAAAACATTCGATCCAACTGAAATTTTAAGCAGAAGGCCTGCTTTGAACACTCCGCATGGCTGATAATGCCCATCTTTTGTAATCTGTCAAGCCCAATAACAAGATAATTCAGTGCTTCCATGACCATCTATAGAAATTTTATCAATCCCTCCCAACGGCGATGACGTGAATCAGTGTGTTATCTCCGGCGATTTCTACGTTATTACATAGAAGTTTCAATAACTCCTTGTCTTTTTCTTTTTATAACATTTGTTGCTGATTTATTGTATGGTTTTCAAGTGTTTAGTGCTGACTGCAAGGAAGTTGAACTGATCTGATGATCGATGATGGTGAACAGATTTCAAGGTATTATTAGTCTATCCATTTTTTCTTCTTTACATTCAATGCAAGTCAATATGATATTTGATTTAATACCCCTACAGTCCTATTATTTTACTTGTGATTCTGGATTTTTCCGTATGTTGTCCGGTAATTGGAGTCTACACATTATGAATAAACTCGTAGAGATTATGATTTACAGAGTCTGATTTAGGAGGAATCATTGTAGTGAAAATGAAAATGATAACTACTATAGTTCTCAGTCTACGATTGTTCTGAATTTTAACATATGTGCCTCATTTTATGCAAACGGAGTTGATGCAATTCAAATTAATGCTATGTCAAGTAGCATATGAAATGACAATGTAAATCAGGTTAATATGCATGATCTGTTTGAATATATGCACTTGATTGGTCAGTTTCTTATTGGAAATCGTAGCATTATATATGCTTAATCTAACCCATGGTTGTCAGATAATCGCTAACTGAATTTCTACTATTTGCTAAGGTCAGCTTTTCCCAATGTCTTATTCTTACTTCCAATCTACATTTACTTATCTAGTTCATAAATCTCAAACTTATCGTAGAGCTTTAAGAAAGTGCATGTGCTGGTGTACATGGCACACTGAACATGCATTATAACTTTATGAGCATGCACAGATAAACATTAAGCTGCAAACTATAACAGGTACTTAAAAGCTACTATATAACTTTTTTCTACTGCTGCAAGTCCCAAGCTATAATGCTTCAACCTCTATTTCTTTGAAACTTTGTATACTTGACAAGTGAATTTATCCATCCAGTGTTGGATATAGCTGACGCGAACGAGTAAGAAATACATGGATTCGAGCTAATTTGATTTTGCATCATTTTATATGAAGCGTGCTAAGAAAGTTCATATCATATGGGATTAGACATCATCCAATTGCATTGTGATTCATATATTTGAATGTACCTTCCTTTTCAAGCATTCAGAGGTTGAAAGCTTGCTAATGATAGCCACTTATGTGCTTTTATAGTGTAGAAATATTTGTGTTTCCATCATTAATGTTTTAACTTTTAAGCAAGGTTTTCTAAATGGGATTCAAATCGTAAATCATAAAATTCAAATCTTGAATTGAAATAAAATTTAAATATTAAGCTGTAGATCTATAGATTTCATATTCTAAGGTTTGCACACAGTTTGAAATTTATTTTGATGTTTGAACTTATATGTCTAACACTAAAACTTCATTTTCTCTCTTCTTCCAATTTTATTTTGTTTGAAAATGATTAGAATTGGGATTGTAAATTTAACATAGTTGAATATATCAATTTGAACTAAAAAAAATTCTAATCCACGGTATTAGCTAGATTTGAATCGGAATTAAATCGAATCGTAAATGTAGTGATTCGATTTGAAATAGGATTCAAATCATAGGATTTTAAGATTTTTGACAACTATGGTTTTAAGTATTCGAAGGGCTAGGCTATATGAATGGCAGGCCTATCGATGAATACCTGTTTTGTTTTAGACTGGCATTTTTGGCTTTCCACACTAATTAAGGACCCTAATGACTTTTGTCGCTAATATCGTATTGGGTATTTTATAAAGAACGTCTTATCTTGCTGTCAAAGTGTAAAAGCGCTATAAAACACTCCACTGTGTAATTTGGCAACTTCATGTATAACTATTACAAACAAATAATGGAACAACGTAATTGGTTAAACCATCAACGTCTGTTCATTCCATAATGTGAAATATCATATAATGCAAGCATCTGTTTACCATATGAAAAGCTTTTGATATCATGTGCATGCCTGTGTGCACATACATGTGCATGCGCACCGGCTTGCACACCCATACATCATTGGCAGTTGAAACTTTATATGCTATGATTTATAGATATCATTCTATTTAAGATTATTCATTGGTAACTCATATTTAATCCACACCATATGGTGCAAGACATCAGCTTTAACAGTCCACATTTTGGCTTGTATTGTATTATGTGCTCGGAATATGCTTTTTCTTTGAAGTGTTATAATCATGAAATACCGCTGTACTATTCTCTTAAATCTGGTGCTTGAACTTCGATCATTTTAGCTCCATCACGCTGATGTCTCATTAATATACTCACACAAACTTGACAGTCAAACGAATTATCTGAGGTTGTAATACATTGTTGAATTTCAACGTAGAGTTTCTATGTCAACTGATTTCATTATTATCTTCCAATAAGATATGCGTATGAGTTGCACACACTGATTAAACAAAGATATGTCTAGTCTTATATACAGATAATTCATATATTCATTACTTGATTCTTCTATTTTCCCCTTTTCCATATTTTAACCAATATTAAACCCACTACATGATGCAAGTTTCCTACAAAAATTGTCATACTTCTGCAGTATAATTTGTATTAAATGATTCTTCTATAATACTGCCTTTCAAATTGATTTGATATCACATGCATTGATCACTGCCTATCTTATTGATTTACAATCACAAACTTATAATTGAATACCGGCAAACCATGCTAGATTATATGATGCATTCATTAACATATGAGTTTTGAAGTAATATTATCCAATAAAAAGAAAAAGACATTTCTGAGTTGCTTTCAGGTTTACATGTTTCTCCTCCATATGCAAAGACACTGAGATCAATTGCTACGTTCTCATAGTCTTTATCTTATGCTTTTTCATGTTTCCAAAGATAAAAATCATGAAATAGCCATATGATTTATTTACTCAATTGGCAATAATACCTGATTTTCCCTACTGATATTCTAGACACCCTTCCTGAGCATTTCTTGATACCTCTTGAATGACTCGAGCTTCTGCAACTTCATCCGCCTATGGAATTTCCTTATGAACACATCGGCAACGAGATCTATTTCTTCTTCTAAGCTGAAATCTTCACCATGTTCCCTAGATTTTTTGACCAAATCTACAGCTGAGCCGGTCCCGTCACCAATCTCATCATCCATATCTTCCGAATCAAATAGCGAGTGCCTCAAATCAGGGTAGTCATTTTCTTCTTCCTCTTGCTCCACCGGTTCGGAAACTGTGGCAGTTTGTGCTGCATTATGTAGAACGATAGCTCTTCTGTTGTCCTCTGAGCATTGACCATCATCTTTCTCTTTTTCTTGACCCAATAGTGCATGAATCTTGTGAGAAATTGCACTCATCAGAACTTTTTTGTTTCGAAGCAGTCCAAATATGATCAGCCTTGTCTTTATGGCACTGGTTTTGTTCTTCACTGCCAATGATTTTGCCTTCAGTACAGTAACAATGGCTGTGTACACATCTTTCAAGAAAGTCGAAGCTTTATTCTTCATCCTTGTAGAACAAGATGATGGATTTAACCGCTGAATTGTAGAATATGAATACTAAGTGAAAATTTAATGAGTGAATGGGTTTGTTTTGATGATTGATATGTTTTATGTTATGGGTCTGACTTGACATGGAACCGACTATGTGGGGTTTGGGTGGGTATATATAGCACAGGGGAATACTATATCATTAAGGAAGAAGGCGTTCTCAAGTTTTCCACTGTTAGTCCTTTTACCTGCTTTAGCCAAGTAGACTAGCTTTTTCTTTTTTCCTTTTGGCAGTTTTATTATATGGGCTGCATGGCTGTATGAATATTTATTTAGGAAGAAGATGTTCTGCATCACATGGTTAAAGCTGATACTTCCTGCGGTATCATGTGCATTCTTCACGTAGTTTTTATTTGATTTATATCATCAGATATTGAGCTATCAAATGTCAAGATATACTACTGGTTCCAACTTGTGTCTAAATTTTTATTTTTATTTTTATTTTATTTTGAAATCATCGGGTGTTCATCAACGTGGAGAAACCGAGGGTGCGTTCTGTTTATATTTTATAATTTTAAGTTTCCATACATACAAAATTTCGAATGATACGTGCACATCGTGAAAACGATTATTCTACAAAACGAAATGAGCACACAAAACAAAAAACAACTTTATTTTATTTTATTATTTTGCGTATTTTTAGAAATAATGAAAGGACGATAATAAATTCATCCATCAATCATCTCTCCGTCCATTTTTGATCCGTCAAGTCTGCTATATTTCAAATTTTCGCAAATACATAATTAATGCTGAAAACTAAAAACTAAAAACACAGAATAAATCAAATACTATCTGAATTTTTTGCATAACAATACTTAAGAGTTTGTTCTTATTATTGTTGTTTAACTGATTTTGACTTGTCTGTGGAGGTGCGCTTCCTTTTTGTTAAAATATTTCTAAACAGCCTATCTCTTGAATGACAAATGGATAACTTAGCCTTAACTTGTATTTTTTTTTTCCTTTTCTTAGAAAAGCATGCAACGGAACTATTCTAGCAAAGGTGTGTATGTGATGAGGTATAAAGAAAACGTTTAAATATTCAAATGTGGAAAGCGTAGCCACTAAGGAAAGCAGAAAAGTGAACTCATAAAAATAAGCGAGGGGCCGAGAAAAGCAACCGTAAGGAACAAAGACAAGGAATTTAAAAGTAAGCCATGAATACACTTGTCTACGCATTGTTGGTTAAGGTTTATTTTGTAGTGAATTGTTTGTATTGAAATGTTTAACTGCAATCAACTATAGGCTATGCCTGAGATAAGGTAATGGATTCAAAAGCGCCACTGTGAGAAAAGCTTTAGCAACTTTTAAGCTCTTTCCTTTGTTTTGCTAAACGGCAGTATCCTGAAAATTGCTGGTACGGTTTAGCATTAGTGGTGGAGTTATATTGCCATAGCTGTTTACTAAATCCCATGTCAGCTAGAGATTCTAGTTAGTGCTTCATAGTGCCTGGTGGAATTGATAGAGAACGGTTACCATAGGATTCATACCTTAACTTCCAAACCGTTCAGTAGGGCTGCACAAAGTTTGGGTTGGGTCGGGTCAAGCCAAATACTTCATCCAACCCGTATTGGGTTGGGTTGATGAAAATTGAATCTGCACCCAACCTCATATAGGGTTGGGTTAGATTGAGTTGAAGTATGGGTTGAGTCGGGTTAAATAGGGTTGGGTTGGGTTGTATGCATGATTAATCAATAACAAAAACAAAAATTTTGACTTAATAATTTATGTTTTAAGACATGCAAAACATACCTCATGGAAAAACCAACCAATTTCTCACACTAGTACACCACGCAAGAGACTCAGCACACAATATAACTAAGTATCCTATGCATATCCAACTAAATATAAGCAAGTTAATAATGTATGAAGACCAAGGCCAAGCTAGATGGAAAAGCAACTGCCTGGAATGAATAAATTTTCATTAATTCGGTGCAGATATCAAAGCAGAAGTGCGAAAGGTTTTTTATTTTTTTCAAAGTGAGGTTAGGTTGGGTTAATATAGGGTTGGGTTGATTGAAAAATTAAGCCCGACCCATATATAGTATGGGTTAAAAATTGAAATCCATATCCAATCCGAACTACTTTGGGTTGGGTCGGGTTTATGTGGGTTGGGTCGGGTTGGTGGGTTGGGTCGGGTTGGATATGAGTTGTGTGCAGCCCTACCGTTTAGGTCTTCGTCAAAATAGTTGTGATGTTTCTACTGGATTCTGTTAGCGGGCTTAATTATGGATCATGATGATTAATGACTGTCTTACAGGGGTCCATATATTAACACCTCATTATTTGCTCTTCGCCCACGAGCGAATAGAGAATAAAACACATATTTTTTTTCCTCTTTCCACCACGCACTTATCCCAAAAATAATCTTGCTACATTTTCATTCTCACTGTTTTTTATAGGAGTGGGCATAAACTGCACCGAAATACATAAACCGTCCAGATCGAATCGTAAAAAGAGCGCAGGAAACTGAATCAAATTCTCTCTTTAAAGCAAATATCCCAAACCGGACCGACCTGCAATGATACAGTTCGGTTGTTGTTTGAACTGCTAACTCAGCCGTATTAAACTGAACCAAACCGAATACCTACACTAATTATTTTATAATACAAAAATAACTAATTCTTGTCTACTTTTTTTATTTTAATGATGTATATTAGGGGTGAGCAAACCTCGGTTCGGTTCGGTTTGGGGTAAAACCGAAACCGAAAGACCTCGGCTTTAAAAATCGATAACTGAAACCGTAACCGAAGCATCGGTTTCGATTTCAAAACATCGATTTCGGTTTTTGTCGGTTCGGTTTCGATTTTAAAACCGATTTAAAGAAAAAATATTTTAAATTTAAAAAAAATTAAAATAAATTGTTTCAACCGAGTGTATTGAGACACATGGTACAAAGTACTGACTAATAGACTAGAAGTCATCATAAATAGTACAAAGCTAAGCTAGTTAGCTCTAAGTCGAAGACAAGAAATAAAAAAGGAAATGAGCAGAAGCACTCCAGTGAAACACACTACATCAGACCATCAACAACTTGGAATTCTAGAAAATAGTCTACTAATACCTCAACTTTCATCTTCAATTCAAAACATCCAAGAATCTACAAAAACAACATATGGACATTTTATATTAGTCTGCCCCTAATCCTGTATTCAGTTAAATCAAATGAGTGAAACAGAGGCAAATGCGTATATATTATATGATATGAAACAACATGCCGCAAGAGACAATGTGCAACATTTTATAATTCAGTTCGGTTCGGTTTGGACCTAAAACCGAAATCGAAATATTAGTACGGTTCGGTTATTTAATTTTCGGTTTTGATTTCGGGTTTTTTCGGTTCAATTTTTATCGGTTTCGGTTTTATTTCGGTTTTTTGCTCACTCCAATGTATATTCTATTTTCAGCATATGTGATTGTTATATTAATAATAATCATTATCACAATTTTTTTTTATATATAGTTTCAGTATAATAGTTTTCATATCATTTTTTTGGATAATGCTAGTTATAATCTTATTTGAGTTATCTTACCTAATGTTTATGCATTAATTAATGTTGATGCTTGGTTAATGTACTAAAACATATTTACTTTTAATTAAACATAAAATTGAAGTATTCATATAGTTAGAAAATAATATTTCGATTCATGATTATACTGCATGTTTAACCTTTAAGTGACAAGGTCATACAATTGTGAATTGATTGTTGATGGAAGTAATTCTATTATTTTATATTTAATACGGATTCAAACTAGATCGAATCAAGACCGAACCATATTGCAATAAAACCGAATCATTTAAATGGTTTGTATTTTTGATCAACCGTTTGATGCAATGTGAAAGCGGTTCGAGCTCCAAAACGCAACAGACCGAACCACGCCCACCCCTAGCTTCTTGTTTCTTTTCTTATTATTTCTAGCTTGTGGTTTGTTTGTGTCACTCTGTCTTTAAAATTTTGATCGAATTTGGCGGCATCGTTGATCGCATGATTATGGTGACACTCTATCAAAGCATTAACTTATTTGAATCAACACCTCCTATATTAATGATTCATTTATTTGCTATTTAGCTCTTTGCAATTACTGTACACTAGCTTACTCAGTCTCAAAATACATAATCATATACACCGCTAACTTTACAATTATTAAATTTTTAATCATTGTTTTAATTATATTTAATAATTGTTTGTAATTCATGTTTTTAAAATTTTAAAAATCACATAGGCTGTTAATTAATTTTTAACTTTAATTATTGTTTGCAATTTAACCTCAAATATCCATAAATGTATATGGTTGATTTTATTATTTTTTAATCATCGCACAGTATTTGATAAGTTATCTAATCAACTGTTAATGGATTTAACTAAAAATTATAATTTTAAAATTTTAATCGGAGGTGGCGGACCCTTTATCAGGCATTGTTTGATAAAATGGGCTAGGCTGTTGTGCATTGGTGCCATTTTAACTTAATGTCACGGAATGATAAAACGGAACCATAAAGGCCAACGAAGGAAATGAAAATTCTGATCAAATTTTGCCTCGTTTGTGTTTCCATGTGCATTGATGTAACCAATTGTATGTCAATGCAATAGGTCTTATTATCAAACTAATATTTAATATTTAGGATTTCTAATCAGACACTTTTTACTAAATGATTTAAGGGTGCGTTCGCCATTTAGTTTAGACCAGTTTACAATAACGTCTGAACGGACTATCAAATGCGTCAACCGTGGAGCCCTTAAAATGAGCCGTTTATGAACACTGTTAAAAAAAGCACTAGTTGGCGCCTCATATGTTTAACTTTGACGCCACGTTTGACATCAACGGCTTAAACCAAAGTAAATGTTTTCCCTCTTATAAGATTCTTCTTATCCCCCAAACTCTCATGCCCACTTCACCACGGCTCCTCATCAATTTTATGTCTACATATCACGTCTTCTATTCTATCTTAGTTGTTGAATGGCAGATGAAAATTATCCTACAAGTTTCGATGCTGAAGATCAGATTGACATACAAGCTATTTTGATAATCATATTGCCTTATAAAACTCCAATCTCCTGAATTCACACTTTCAAATACAAGAGAATATACTGGGATGATGTACTGTGCAATCATGCAGAACGTTGTCAATGAAACTTTCAAACTAATGTTTTGTTTTCTCACATTGTGCGAGCGGTTGGAAGACTACGGTTTAAAGGAAACGATCGATCTTTACTTTAAGGAAATAGTAATCATTTTTCTATACATAGTTGCTTCGTCTCTTCCTGCACGAGTGGTTGTCGAAAAATTTCAATGATCAAATAGTGTGTTTTTTATCCTTTTCACGAAATTTTGGAATTTGTTATGTTACCGTTCGAAAATATTATTAAACCGGTAGACGCTGAATTTAATAGAAAATAAAAAATTAGGACACTGATATTTTCCATATTATAAAATTGTATTATGGCTACCAATAGTATAATTGAAATTGCACGAGTGTCTGTTGTGAACATGTAACGATTTATTGAATGTAAAATTGTTTGCACCAAAAATGATCCAAACACCCTAGAATTATGTGAAATATGAAGAAATAACAGATAAAAAAAATAAGAAAAAGCAAGATAAGAAGATTTTACAATGGTTTGACAATCAGACTTACGTCCACTTGATGTAATTTATCATTTATTATATTGTTCCAAATAGAGTTGATTTTCATGTAAAAAAGTAGAGAAAAGTGTTGTGGGAGGCTATGGCCATGCTCCTGCATGTGTATCAGAGAACCAGAGGAAGAAAATCTCAAAAATCCCCCAAAAATATCCGTATTCTTGAGTATTTATAGCTAAGGCCGAATCCGATTCGACCAACACACGTAGTGGTAGATCCAGATTTAGCGGAGTAGTGCGTTGATCACATTTGAGTAGTGAAACACGTCTTCAGGTTGTGGAAAGTTCCCATATCTAGCTCGACATAGTTGAACTGGGCCTATTCGGCATAGTCAAGCCGGGTTGTTTGATCCGGGGAGACATTCTTCCTTTGCTTTCTTCTTTCAAGTTATGATTCAACATAGAAGGTTGGGACCCATGTCGAGCCGTGATGGTCGACCCGTGATAGCCGAGCCGAAATAAGAAGATGTGGTGCAAAGTCGAACTGGAATGGTCGAGCTGGATTAGCCGATCTGGAAGAGGTCGAGCCGAAGTTTAGTGCACCAAAGTCTTTGAGAGTTCTGTTGCTTGAACCAAGAACGTCCGAGCTCAAACAAGTACATGCTCGAGTCCTTAGCGATATGGTGATAAGATGTCTAAAGTGCATCGACCTTACAAAAAGGCAGGTTAACATTTGCCTAAAGTATGTCTTTTTACCAACATGACGTGTTTTGATAAAACAGAAATTAAAGTCATCAAAGAGGATTCCCTTTACGGTCTTGAATAGTCATCGCACTCTGGTTGATTCTGTTCCATGTGCTCGATTACATTGAGCTTATCAGACAAGATAGTATACTTAATTATTGAAATTGGTTCTCCTTCTGGAGTTCTAAGTAATAACCGAAATTCCATCGGGCCAGAGCTCTTGATTAAAGATCTTGAGAGTTGCAAGTGATCTTTTGAACCATGTCGAGTCAAGGGGTTAAATATATTTGTCATTCAGTCGCATTATGTCATGTTGAGTCTGTTGTATATAACGGTGTTGTATACACAATTATATGATTTTTGTTTGATGATAACAACCAAATAAAAGTTATTTTAATGTGTTTGATATTGTACTGTTATTGTAAATCACAGACAGGAATGTAATATTTATATTTAAATAAAATACATCTATACAGAAATTCAAATATTTACTGTATTGTATTTAAAATATAAATATTATATTTCTAACATTCAAACAGTACATCTATTTTAACTCCACTATTTAATCACTTCACATATTTGTACTTACAAATAAACAGAATAGAATAGACAAATCTGTTTGACATCAATAAAATAATATTTTTTATTTCAAACAAGATTTTGTTTATTTCAAATAATCAGTACAATCACTCTTTCATATACATTAGCTCCTCACTATGACATTCATACATTCACTCAGTTTGCATTTCATATATACAATTCCATTTACACAGATTCATATATATTTACACAGACACACTGACACTCTTCTTATTTTCACTGTCTTCTGTCTTTTATTTTTGTTTTCACAGCACTTCACTGTCAGTCCAGTCATCACCTGCTTACCTGTCACATGAAACACACACACACAGTATAGTGCAATAGAAATAAATCTGAACACATGCAAATATAAATTTTATTTTTAAAATTCTATTTGCCTCAGTTTTCTGGTGTGTTTCTTATCCTTTTTCACGACTTGATCTGATTTATAAAACCATCAATCTGTGTCTAGACAGCTTGTGATATTCACAATGATTCACTGTAAATACCACAAGGCAGACAACATATATATCTCAAGCAGGGACAGGGACAACTCGTCTGATGGCTGCATGTACACACGTGTACACGTGTGCACTGCCACGCCAATCAGTACGCAGCTGAGGAGTAGCCACTAGGACTGTCTCGACTCAGTGAAATTGAAAACAAATATACAAAACCAAAGTGGACAAGCACATAGCAAAGAAGTGAAATCATGGTGCAGCAATGTACATGGAGCAAGTGGGCACAAAGATAAAGGCAGCATGGGCCGAGCACAAAGCATAGACAGCTCCAAGTGTCGAGCCAAGAAGTTCAAGCCAAAATAAAACACATAGCAAATTCAAAATGGTGCAGCCAACATAAAGGGACAAGTCAACATAGCCAAAATACAAGACAAAATTAAATCAGTTCAATGGTGGAACACAAACAGCTCAGTATGGCAACAAAATGGTCAGTCGAGCACAAGACAGTAAGCAAGCGAGTGTATAACTCAGAAATGACACAGCTACATGATATGTGCCAACAACAAACAAGGCTTAGCAGTGCATAGGCAATCACACAAAACTTGGTGCAAATGATTCAAGTCAGAAATGGCCAAACAGCAGTGAAAAACATGTTCAACACAAATGGCCGAGAACATATGCAATCTGGTTTGCACAAATAACATGTATGAAAGGCAAGTACACAACAAATGGAGCATGTATACAGTTCATAATTCAAGGGGTCAAAACAGTGGTGATCAAGTTCACAAACCAGTGCTCGAATACAAGCCAATGTGTATAGATGAACGTATGCAAGCATATAAGGTGCACAGCAAAAACAAGGGGTTGTGTATCATGGCAAAACAGTGTGACATAGTATACTTGGTGGAAATTATCTTTGACAAATATGCTACAGCGAATTGCCAACTGTTTCAGCCAAGCAAGATGGAGTATGATACAAGACTGTGCACAAGTCTGGACTGCACAATTATTGGTGAAGCAACAGGTCAAACCAGGATGGAGCATGGTGTGTGTGAACAATTACACATGATCATGTATAGCACAGTAAGAAGACCAGCATAAATAGAAATCAATTCAAGGCATGTATATATGGCAAGTTCTTTTTAATGTTTGCAGTAATCGTGTGAAGATATCACAAAGCAAGAATGAGAAATTTCTGGAAGGAGTTTAATGCATTCAAAATCAGTTTGCTATTGCAGATACATATTTGGCAAGCATTCCTGTGTGGGAAAATTAAATTCTAGAAATCATGGACAAACAGATTGAATTAGAAAAAGCAACATCATTTAAATTGTTTCCTGTTTTTGATTTAAACAGGAAAATTATTCAAGATTTGCCAAAGCCAATCAAGGATCAATTAAATCAAGCATCATATACAAGGCATTCAAATCCAAGGAAAATTGAGCAAATCAAGTTGCCAAGAAATAAAATTCTTTCCTGAAAATCCTTTCTGTACTCACGGCATAATTTCAAGGGGACTTAAAGCCGAGTAAATCAATTAAAATCAAGGACAGTCAAAAGGGGAAAGCAACCGAAATCAGATGAAGCCACGTATGTGAAATCAGAGAAGTTTAAGGGATTTTTAATCCTATATTAAACACCGTATCATCACAGGCAAGTTGGCATCGAAACCACAAATAATTCAATCGAAAATCGAAACCAAGCATAACAATTTCAAGCAGGAAATCAAGATCAACAATTTACTCACGTTTTTCGACCAGCTCCAAATCGACAAGAGCCAGAGACAAAGACCAAATCGATCAGCTAGCAAAGCAAAGGAGTTGAGCTTCAAAGTATCAATTCGTAACAATTGCGATTCGATTTGAAGCAAAGGAGGAAACCCTAGTATCTTACGGCCGCCATTTTCAATCTCCAGAGGACCAAAGAGGATCGGGTGAAAATGAAATAAGAGTGGGCTAAAGAATGGGCCGGCCATTTTGACTTTAAGGGCTAAGAAGAAAAGGGAGATTTAATTTTATTTAGCCTAGGGTTTTTATATTTGTTTTCTTTTATTTTGTATTGTTTTAGTTTTAATTTCTTTGTAAACCGAACAGTTTATAGATTCTGTAAAATCTAGGGAGAACCAGTTATGGGTTTAACTGGCAGTTGACTAGTCTGTGTAAAACTAGGGGAAATTCTGATTCAGGGGTTTGAATCAGTCTAGGGTTTTGAGCGTAGAGTTAGAATAGGAGCGAGAGTCGCGAGTGTACAAGGTCTTGTATGCGGGATCTGTTCTATCATCTAGTAGAAACCTTAGGAATGCAGCAGTAGGCAGAGTTTTGCCGAAGCTGGGTATCTCTTGTGTCATTTATTTTTCTGCATTTCTATTTCTGCTATTATCTGTGATCTCTATATTTTTAATATCTAAAAAAAATTATAATAAACCCTATTCACCCCCCCTCTAGGGTTAATCTAGATCCAACAAGTGGTATCAGAGCAGGTATTTTTTGTTAACTCTAGAGAAATGGTGAATCCTTGTTGTCAGTCTTCTAAGAGTCAGTCCAGTGATATTCCAATGATTTTCAATGGAACAGATTTTCAAATTTGGAAATCAAAATTCGAATTATATTTAAAATCTGTAAATTTTGAATAGTGGAATATTATTGAAAATATGGGAGATATGTTAGATAAGAGGAATAAGGTTTTAAATGCTCGGGTTATGCATATTATTTATTCTTTCATTGGTAATAATCAATTAAAATTTATCTCTCATTGTTTGACTGCACAGGATATTTGGAAAACTCTTGACAAGGTTTACAGAACAGACAACAATTTCTCAAAACCCCACGAGATCAACTCAGATTCAGATCTTTGCTTTACAGGTCATGTCGACGAAATTTCAGATGGATCAGATGATGAAGATTCAACAGATGATGGAGACTCAACAGATGATGAAACAGGAAATTTCTCTTATGAAGACTTAGTTTATATGTGTCATGATTTAACTAAATCTGTTGATGAACTCCAACTGAAAATTAAAAATTTGAAATCTGAAAATTCTGAGTTGCGACGCAAAAATAGTGATTTGAAATTGAAATTTAAAAGTGGAGATTGTTCTAATTCTGTGTGCGAAAATTGTTTGAATTTGGAAAATAATCTTGCTCATCTTAATAAAATTTTTGAACAGCTTGAAAACCAAATTTTGATTTTGAAAAATAATGAGAATGAGCAAACTTATAAAAACAATTTTTTGCAAAAGGAATTAGATAATTTCAAAACATACGAAAATCCCGAATTTGAAATTTATGAAAAAGAAAAGTTGTTGGAAACTGAATCAGCTTTGAAAATGCTTGAAAACGAAATTGAAAAATTCAAGATTTTTGAAAAACAACAATTTGAAAAGCAAATTCAGTTTGAATCTGAGATTCTTGAATCCAAGACCAAAATCAAAGTACTTGAAAATGAAAATTTGATTTTGAAACAAAACGAGACTGAAAGGAGAAAGATCAGCATTAATCGTTGTTCGAATCTGATAAAAGAAAATTCTGATCTAAAATCCAAAATCAACGATCTTGAATTGAGTTTGAAACGTTTTTCAACAAGTGAAAAATCTTTGAATATGTTGTTGAAAAATCAAAATTCTTTTGGAAATAAAAGAGGTCTTGGTTTCGAGAAAGAAAATGATTTTGAAAAACGAAACTCGAATGATTTGAAAATTCCTTCAAACCTCTTTAAGAACAATAAATTTGAAAACTTGAACTCTAATAATTCAAAGGGATTTTTAAATCATAATCGAGATGTGAATTTGTTTTATAACAATCTAGTTGAACAGTCATGGACCCCAAAAATAAATAAAACCATTTTTGGAAAAACTAAACGTTTTTGGGTTCCTAAGGGCACGAAAGTAAATTCAGTTGGGTTGTTATACAAACAGGTTTGGGTACCAAAACGCACAAACGAAACTGTGAGTGGTTTTACAAATTTTGTTAGACCACTCGATCCTCTTAACTGTTAGGTACCAGAGGTGGCTGAGGAACTGCTAGGCAAAAGAGATTTGGATTAAAGCTGCTCAATACTTCTGTAATCATTCATAGTTCCTAAGCCAAGACTATTTGAGTTAGAGATTCTGGTTTACATTGGATTCTGGTATGATCTCTAAACTCACCTTTGTAAATATTTTCTGTTTTTTATTTTTTTTCTTTCTTTTTCGATCCCTTCTGTTTATTTTTATTTTTCTGTTTTATGTTTTATCACTGTCATATCATTATAACTTCTACTGGACTTCATTAACTTCCAATTGTAGAATTCATATTTTCTGGAAATTCGCTTTAGTTGAATAGGGCTCTGATGTTTTAATTATTTCCAGATCTTGTATTTAATCTTGTATATATCTGCAATTGTTTTGAAGTTTAGTTTTCTGATTATCTGAATTCTTAGCAGTGCTGAAGCATCAATATCATATCTTGAACACTGTTATTTTGAATTCAAAATTTTTGAAGATCTGAAAATTTGATGAAGTTTCACACATCACTGCTATTTTGAGTTTCTTCTAATTCATTTTAGAAAAGCTTGAAATATTATACTCATTACAGCACACTGCTACTTCTCTGTTGTGATAATTTCATTGATTTTCGGATTGGCTTGGAAATTTTAAATTGTCTAGAATCTCAGTGATACATCTTGAAAATCATTGTTATTCATGATCATTATGGTTAGAATTTGTTTGTTTGAAATCATCTGAAATTATTAATATTTTGAATTATCACACACCTCCTAAATTTGAAATTATCAACCTTGTGTGACTGATTCATTATATTTCAAAAACTTGACATTGATTCAAGTGATTTCAAATAAATTATTTTGGATCATGAATATCTATCAAACCTGATGTAAATGATCTGATTTTTTCTTTGGGCTTGTCAAAAATTCTTGTGAAAATTTCTTTAAAAATATGGTCTTAAAATTCTTTATTATTTCATGGTTACTTGATTTTAATATATGTTTGTTTAAAATCATTTGAAATTTATTGAATCACACACATATCTTGAATCTGAAATATAATATTGTGTGATTGATTCATTAAATTCTGATATATTCACATTTCGTCAAATGATTTAAAATAAACGTTTTTTTTTCATTAGATCATGAATCATCCTATGTGACCAACATCTTGGCAAGTCTGATTTGAATCTGATGTTTGTGCTGCTCAGATATTGTTCTGGAAAATATATTTTTTGGTGACTGCTTGTCGTGGAATCAAATACATACCATGCTCTGATACATGAAATTAATTTGCTTGATCTGACTGGGCTTTGTATTTAAAATTCTTTTGTCTGTGGTATACTTGTTTGTCTCAAATGTCTTGTTACCATCCTCATAAATAAAGACACCAAGTGGTATCAGTTATGCAGTTTTTTTTGTATATTTTTTAATCCCTCATGTCTTGTATAGATCTTCATATCCCTCTAGTAATTGATTTTCAATTTTAAAATTATTTATTGATTATTCATTCAGAAATTGAAATCAATATCCAAATTGAAATATATATATATATATATATAATTCATCAAAATAAAGCTAGAAGGGGATTGGTGAATTCTTCAACACTTCCGAATCGAACAAGATGCATGCCAATCCGGAAATGTCGATCAGGGTTTGGCCAAGTTAGAATGCCCGATCCAGAACTGACCGAACCAGATGCACTCCATTCAAACTTGTGTTAAGTCCATGTTTCACCGAGCTGACATAACTCCCACAGCTGAAACTTTACACTAGCATATGAACATAAACTATCGTGCATATTACTATGGACTGCTAAAATAACAAAGCACTCTTCCTTGCATGATTACGACCTTGCATTGTCCACGATAGCAGTTCGATGAGATGGTAGGTTATAACGGTTTACTGAGTCGGTCTTTGTCGCATTCTTTCAAAATGCATAGTCAATCGCATAAGAACAAGTCAATTATATTACTTATGTATGAAGTGGTCGTTGCTCCGGTCATTTTCCGGATCTCATCATGGGCTGTCGAGCAATGAACACCTTGATTTTGTGTCTGCAATAGCCGTCAATCAAGCTTCTGGATATGCTGAAAGAGGTGCTAAGTCAAGCTGAATTTCTAACACTGTGATGCTGTGTCGGTAGCATTTGCACTGAGTTCCTAAGTGATGCGCTTTCCATTCAGTGTACTCACAGTTCATCTTTTGTTGTCTAACTCTAAATGATGATTTGTCACCCAGATGCCTGGGTGTTGATTTGAGGAGTTTTGTGAAGAATCATCCTTTCAGTCGTAGTTTGGGATCTTCTAAAACTCTAGACACAAGTATCGTGAGTAAAGTACAACTTTCTGTTTCATGTCAGATTGCATGTTGCCTTGACTGCTCCCATTTTCCCCTTGCGTCAAGGGGAAAAGTCGAGGATTAAACCGATGTGTTATACTCAATTGATGTTCGAAGTGGAATAGTCGATTCATGTCTAGTTATATTTGATCCCTTCTAGTCAAGAAGCACTACACCATAATGGCCAATTAGCAACTCTTATTTTTTTAACTGCCAACACTTATATATGTTGTAGACTAGTGACATTTATATGTGTTGCGGTAGCAAAAATGTGCCAACACTTTTATGTGTTGTTATGCTTGGTCAACTTTTCTTTTCTAAGGGAAAAAGGGTAAGTTGCCAAACATAACCCTAATCGGATACTCAACGCTTTGTCCTCAACACTTATTCTTTCCAGGCCGCAACATACGCAAATAAACAGAATGGACTTGGAAGATTGAAATCAGCGATTAGATCATCCACATCAGAGACACGGCGGAAATCGAAGAATTGAAATCTTGGATTAAAAGAATGGACTACAAATTGGGGCTTCTAGGGATTGGAGATTCTAGGAATCACGGCGACTTCTAGGAATCACGATAAGAGGTAAAATATTCGATTTCACTTCTAGGAATCTGATAAAAATCTGCATATTTGATTCAATCTAAATCATCTACTAATCTATGTTATTATCCTAAAAAATCAAACCAATTATGCAAAGTTATGTATTCATTGCAATTCATTACAACCCATTAGTAGCGGATGTGGGATTCAATTTCATGTAGGGCGGAAGGTAAAACAAAGGCTGAAAATCATATTAGCTTAGTCAAAATTTCAATTTTTGCAAAGGATTTGCTAATTTCTGTGTCCTAGCTTAGTCAATTTTATGAAATAGATGAATGGTCTTGACGTTCCTTGGGTTGCTATTCTCACACTCGTATTAATATTTCACACTTTACTTTAATTTCAATATTAAAAATGCAATTACGTTTTGGAAAAACATCAGTGACAATGCGTTTTCACAGCTGGCTAGATCGCTATATATATATATGTATGTATATATATATATATATTTCAAAAAACTATCAGATAGTCACTTTTGGCTTTAAAAAAATGCAGTAGCATTGAACTGCTGCTAAAAGCAGCTAAGCAGCAGCAAGCTGGTGCAAGAAAAAGAAATATAATGATAATAATTCTTTCAAATTTATGCAATCTAGTTTATTACAGTAAAGCATCTAAAAGTTAACAATTATCATAATTTATTCTTAATAATAGTAGAAATATTACAATATTGTTAACCTTGAATTGTAATAAATACTAGGAGGTATTTACTGAATGTAGATTGAATCCAGCTTGCTTAAATATTTGCCAGTGTTGTTTCTGAGAAATTATACTAAAACGTATAGGTTAGCATGACGATAAAAGTACAACTTTTAACTTGGCTACTCTAAATATATGATGAACAAGGTTTCTTTCTTTGTAAGTAAGAGGCTAAAATGAAGCAATAATTTGCAGCAAGATGTATACAGTGAGGATGAAAATATATTTGTTCATAGAGCAAAAAAACTTACATTTGTGTTCATTTAATTGATGGAGCATCTAAGGGATGGTTAAGGGCAGTAATGACTCGATAGAACAGAGTTAAGCAGAAGGCCAGTATTTTTTTTGCCATTTTCCACCATAAAGGCTAGTAGTTTTTTTAGTCATCACTATAAAAGTTAATTAATTACAAATTTACGTGTAGTAATGACTCATGCATTACAACAATGTTAATACCATCAACTGATTTCTTGCACTACCACAAACTTATAATTAAAGATGCACATTTAATATTGCCTATTAAATCAGCTTGGATATGTTTCCTGATTCATCCCATATGTAGACGCTGTTATTTTCAATGTGCCAATTGTTATCCACCTTTTTTTTTTTTTGAATTTACTGTTTTTTGAATATACCAATTTGAGAATAAGGTGGATATTTTCATAAAATTTTGATCATTCCATGCATTTTTAGATTGATATCTAATAAAGTACTAAATAAATGTATGACCATTCTTTTTACTACTAAGATTACAACTATGTTTAAAGAGTAATTAACCTGCATTCAGTGTAGTTCATGCATATATCTAGATGAATCTCTTTCCAGATTCATTCACAGTAACGTGGAAAAATGCAATTTTAAACACAGGTATAACTTGCCCTGATTCAATTTTTTTCTTAAAAAAACATATATATGATTTTCAACATACAAACAATAATGCACTTCCATAAAATTACCGCAACATGCAAATCAAGGCAATAAGTAAAGTTGCCAAAAACATAACTAAGACATTAGAACTGAGATTTATCAAATGTGTCAAAGTTGGGGTGTTCCAATCCGGCTTTTTCCGATATCCAATTAACAAGATTGTACTGTAGGATTTTCTACCAATTAATTGTGTGGCAAGTCGAACTTATTTCAAAAATGGTTTGAATTTAATTTGTTTAATATATTTTATGACTAATTTTCTTTTACAAAAATTGATGTTTAGTTATTGAAGTTCATCTAATGTAGTTTGTTTTTTAACTAATTTTCTTTAGGTAATTATAGAACTAGTAGTTACAAAATCCATATAAAAAAGGTTAAATGGTAAAACATCAAACATAAGACTATAATAGTAGTAATAATAGTAATCTATACTTGGTAACATTTCATTAAATTAAATATAAACATGTAATTGCCTATTTCATTCAGCAATTTTAATCTTCTATCATATATTATTCATTATATTCAATTCCTTGCTTAATTTAAGTTTTTCCTGCATTTTATATTTCTTTTATTCTTTCGGATTTAACAATATAACATATTTGTTGCGCTAGTATTCTGCTATGACAATTTTCCTTGTTTGAAAATATTCCTTTTTTTTTAATTTATGTGTTGTAAATGTGTGTTAGTACGGTATAATTCTCAATTTTAATTTCTTAACTTTATTTAGTATTGTCATTAAGAAGCACATATAAGAATGTTTGATGAACTTCTATCAATTTCTGTTGTTATACGATACAAAGATACTGAAGCTCATTAGAAAGACAAATAGCTCAATTTGAACCAAATGAATTCTTCTTTATCTACTTAAAATAGAACCAACCAAGATTACATAAATATGACTTAGCTGGGAGGCCATCAAAAATTTCATCTTACTTGACCTAATACAGAAAGTAAATCTAGCGGAAATTAACTAGAAAAATAATGAATATCAGTATAATCCTCTTTCTTTCCAAGACTTCCAACACTTATTTTTTTGGGTTGTTGCTTAATCTTTTCCTAGATTCCCAACATATATATTAAAAATAAATAACATGATTATCATAAAAAAGAACTATTAATGATCTAACTCTTAAATTTGTTTACTTACACTTTCAAAGTGCTAATCAAAATCAGTATAAATTTACAAAATCTGTTATATTATTGTCGTTGTGTACATATTTTACAGCTGAACATTTGTGTATATACTTGTAGAACTCTTATGTATAATACATTTATGATTATGATTATTCTCCCATGGAAATTCTGTCATTTGCAAGTGAGACCTGGGTTTTATTTGCAGAACGTATCTTTTATTGTCTTTTACCATCATTGACTTGTCTGTCATGAAAAATAATTATCGTCGGTAGTGCATTTATTATATACCTAGATTATTTAAATACTTGATAGCTACATCTTGCTCAAGAAAAATAAGAAGAAATCAAGAATGCTCTTAAACTCCAACACTTGTCCAGTCACACCCTGACCACAGAACAATATTAAAGGTTCATATGGATGTTTATATCAATGTTTATTGATCTTGCAACTTCTGTCAGGCAGCAACTGCTGCTCAAGCAGGTGCATCAGTTATCCAAATATTTGTTGGATGCATTAAGGTATTTCCATAATTTGTAACTTTTCTTCGCTGCACGGTTAATCACTCAATAGGACTGGGCTCGTACCAACTCTAGGGATCCTGAAATAGCTGCTGCGATTAAAAGGGGAGAAGATCCTGGACTAGCTTTAGTAAGTTCTGTTGGTTAATTGGTCTGAGCTTTTCCTCTAGCTTGTTGTCAGATTCTTTTATTTATTATATTGTTGATCGCTACTTTTCTATGAACTAGTAAAGCGCGAATTTTAAAATAAATACTGCAAGCGCACAGATCGAATCACAGGCAGGTAAATTAAATTAAATTATTTATATAATTCCTTGGGCGAGCTAGACGAAATTTGGATGCTGGGTTGAAAAACAATAAAAATTGAAACTGTAATTTGATTCAGAACAATTCTAATTGAACCGACGATCAAATCACAATTTTCAATTAAAAAGTAAATAAAACTATGAATCAGATCTGAATCTAATCAAATCCAATTTAACCTAGGAAGACAATTAAAAAGCAGAAACTAAAATAACAAACAGAAAATAAAATTAGGATTACCGTTGAATCTAATCAAACGGTCAATCACTAAATAGAAAAGTAGTTGCAATAGCAATTGTGTTCTAGCAAATCTAATTGAGTAGACAATACAAATTGCCATAAAATAATACAGAAAAACAAAAGGGAACTTTATTGATTCCAGGATGATCTTTACAATGAGAATACAAGGGTATTTATAGGATAGATAGACAACCCTAACCCTAACCCTAAAACAATGACAAATGGGCCTTAGGGAATTCACAAAAGAGTTTACAAAGAGAATTACAAATGGGCCTTAGTGAAATCTAGTAAATTTGGGCTTTTCCTCTTTTCCTCTTGCTCCTTTGATAATTCTTCATTGATTTGTGATATATAGCCTTTCTACTAGTTATTTTCTTGTCCAAAAAGCAACTGGATGTGAGATCTTCGTCAGCAAGTCTTCAAATGTAAATATGCAGCAATTTGATCTCTATTTTCCATTTTTCTGACTGTACTTGGCTTAATCGACATATCTGTAAAAGTGACAAAACAATACCCAAGTAATATTTATTTATATACAAAAGATAAGGTATAAGAGCATAAAATAAACACATTTCTATGCTAATCAAATACCCTCACACTTATCTTTTACTCGTCCTCGAGTAAAACAAAAATTAAAAACTAACTAGATAGGCCACACTTTCGTAGGAAACACGATTGCATTAAGCGTATGCAACAAGCCGTTAAACCTCTAAGTGTCCCTAGTAGGACGAGTGGTGTCTCATAATGGTTTTCAGCGAATATTACCCACAAAATCCAAATGCAGTATGCTTTGACTTTAATGTAACTACATGAATGCAGAAGACTTATGCAATTGAAAACAAAAAAAAAATGAAAACACGACTTGTTTCAGGAAAGTGGTACAACAAATTAAATTAACAATTTCTAATTAGTTGATTTTATTTTAGATACCTCAACTTGTCACAAATTTTCAATATAAATCAAATTTTCAAATGTTAAATTCCAGTTTGGCCAGTTAGTTCGGTCGATAATATAGTGCAGCCATGAAATAAATTCTTAGTTTGCTTGGCACAGTTTGCAAAGTGGCATCATTATTTCCTCATGTATGGCTAGTCAAATCAATAAGGTCAAGAAGTGTTTAGGCATCATCGCTTATTCTCTATTCTATAAAATTTTAAAATTTATGATTAATTACATACACCTAACTTAAAAGACCAAGGTATATCACCCATACACTGCCTTGCGGACTGACGGAGAGTTGGGACATAGCTTGGCGGATTGTGCAGACCGACGCTGACTTTGTTAACAACATGTCGGTAATCCTTAGGTGTCCAACTCATAAAATGAGACCAAGATATTCCGACACTGACTTTGTCAACAACATGTCAGATAGAGCTTGGAGGGTTTGCACACCATCGCTAGATATACAAGTAATGTCGGATACCCTTGGATTGCTATTATTTTTATTGAAAATATAAGAACGAGTGAGAGTTACACGAATTCAGCTTAACACAACTTAGTTTTAAAGATTCGAAAAGCCAATATAAGTATTTTAAGTCCTCCACTCATTTAAACAAAGACTAAAATATATAATAAATTTCATGGCCATCACCTAAGGATCTCCTTATGTACCGGTTACACTATTATCCCTCAAAATTTAACTTTTCATTATATTTCATATTCGATCTTAGTTGAGAGAAAAAAATACTATCAACTGATTAACAATCCTTAACTTATTTTGTTGTATCAATCTAAAATGTGTCGTATTTTCGAGGAAAGAAAAAAATTGACGTGTTACTACGATCTAAAATGCATGATGATCCTATATGAAAAGAAAAAAAAATTAAAGAAAAATAAAAGGATGTAATGCAGACTCCCCCCACACTAGAACTAAATAGTGTCCACACTGTAAACGTTTCCTGAATTTGAAAGATCGTACCCAAAGGTGAATGAGATGCAAAATTATTTGCAGAATGAAATGCAGTCTAGCTATATGTAAGAATGGATCATATGTACAATGATATATGTGTTTACGATGCAAAGAATGCCACCAAATCCCCCCCCCCCACACTTGGTTCTAACCTGATGAATCCCATTCCCACTATGTCTAGGCATGTTTTCTAATAAGCAAAGGTTTTTGAAAACCATCTCATCTTTATACCTAGATTTATAGTCCATCAAATAAATGTCCAGGGTCATCCTAACATGAATTTTTTTTAACCAAGCTAGCATTCCAAAAATAATTCATGTGTTTAACAAATTTATTAGCATAATTGTTCAAGAATTTGTGATCGTATATAAACTTAGTTGCAATCGTGAAATTTAAATTCTGAGTGTTGTTCAAGACTATGTGATCACATTTCTCAATTGACAACGTATTTTCGACACTGACAATTTCATGTTCGTTTAAAATTTTCTCAAAGTTAAATTTTTTGACCTCGTGACTTGAATCTGCTTCTTCCTCATTTTGCAACTCATCCTCGTACAATCTAAAAAATTCATGTTCATTAAAATCCTTCTCAAATTTTGAGTTTTTGAAAATTTCAACATCTTTATTTTGTTCAATTTCTAAAATTTCCAGTTTCTCGCATCCTGAAAGAGAAATATCAAAATCTGAGTTTAAATCTTTTTCCTGAAAAGTGTTAAAGTATAAATCATTTACTGAATTGTGAACAACTCCATTTAGATGGTTATTCTCAATTTCCAAGGTTGTTATTTGAAAATTTTCACTATCAGTAAAGAATGGATTATTTCCTGATTCACCGCTTGTTTGAATTTGATTTTGTTGCTCTCATTGTTCTTTCAAAGATGTCATTAAACAAAGAAGTTCATCCATCTTTTTATTTAGCTTTTCTTCCCTCTCTCTAAGAATGTTAAGATGATATTCTTCAGAATCATTGATTTGAGAGCTCTCGTTTTGGATTTCTTGATTTCAAAATTATAGTCCACATCAATTTCACAATCAATATTATTTCCAATGTGGTGGTTCTTTGAATTTTCATAAAAATGACAATGATATTGGAAATCATTTTGATTATAAAAATTATGTTCGTAACCAAAACTATTAAAATTCGAGTGAAAATTGCAATTTTGGTTATTTTCAAGATGTTGATGTGGGCTATAATTTTGGAAATTTTGGTTTACAACCCCATATTGATGTTGATCAAAGCTATCTTGGGTTTCAAAGCTATTTTGATGTTGATGTGGCCCATAATCAAAATTATTGAAATTTGAATTGAAGTTGCCATTTCGATCATATCCATAATTTTGAAAACGTTGGTCATTTGGAAAATTTTGGAAATTATTGATATTGGGCCCATGAAATTTTGGAAAATCTTGCCTCATGAGGTGTATTTCATACTCATACTGTTCAAGAGGATGTCTACTCCGATTATTATCCCACATTTCTCTCAAGGATTTTTTTGAATCAGACATTTGAGTGAAATCAAGGGAAGACAAATTATTCTCAGTTCAAAATAGTATAAAAGACTGAGTTGTGCTCTATTAATTAACTGACTCAATTAGAAGGGGGAAGAGGGTCTTATGGTCGTTCACGTATAGTATGAATACTAAGGGATACGACCAATATTTTACGAGTAGTATGTAACCTCTTTTGCTAATAGTTCAATAAATTGAACTACTATATATCCGCGATCCAATTATACGAGACAGTCAACTTCACAAAACACCACTTTTCAATTATATTATTTTGCAATATCTAATTTGATTTTATAATTGAAATACGATGAGAGAGATGATTTTGGTTATGGAAATTCGTTCGTCACAGGCAGATTCAGAAATTTCAGTAACAGAACAATCACAGAATAATAGCACAATTGAAAAGAAAAATTTGTACAAGCAAGTCGCTGCCCCTGCAGAAAATTTTTACAAGCAATTTCTATATTTTTAAGCAACTGCAACACCTGTAGAGTTTAGAGAATTTTACAGTGGTGTACGGCAATCCATCCAGAAATATTGAGTAGCATTCCAGAGATTAAAATCCCAGTATTTGCACTTTGTTCACCTCTGAATTTTTATTTGATTTCTTGAACACTTCCTTGCCTTGGCTTTTGAATTGAATTGATTCTTCTCTTTGGTCTTTCTTTCTTTCATTTTTTTTAAAAGAAGAACAAATAAAGCAGCTGAAAAGAAAAGGACTGGAATAACTAAAATATGCGAACAAACTAGATCAATCACTAAAATCAGACTAACTGAGCTTTCATACACACATAAACCACGAATCACAATACAAAATCAGAATCCAAATCGCGCTTAGAATACTCACGCCCCTATGTTTTTTTTAAAAAACAAATTTTGCCAAAAATAAAGAAGGGAATAGATCATGCCATATATTCACCCCAAAACAATGCGACAGAGTCACCAAAAAGGACGCGCTTAACAATTATAATTCCACTCACACAAATTAACAAAGAATATCACGCCCTTCTTCCCCCCTTTTTTTTCATGAACAACAATTGAAATCAGAGGGATAGTTTCTCTTCAATTTGGGTATAATTCGAACCAGATTTGGGTTTCCGAATCAGAGGTTTAGGGTTTTGCTTGTTCGAGATTGGGATTTAGTGAACTCGGCGAAGGATTTGTGATTTGCAGAAGAGGTTGGACACTGTTTTGTTTCGAAATATTGTTATGGGATTCAAGCGATGTTACAAATTTGGTTTGGGTTTCCGATCCGACGTATGGTGTTGTGATGTTCGCGAGTTTGATTTGTGGTGAAGGTTGCGAGATGGTATTTTGTCAGTGAGGCCCTCTCACTCGTCTTTTGTCCAAATTTGACCTTCTTTGGCTTAGGTATCTCAACTTTCACAAGACACCCCACACCCTTAAGTGTTTGTAGGATGATGGTCTATTTTTTCATAGTTCATGTGGAGATTTCGAAGTTTCTTTCTAGGCAATTTATTCAGAATGGGATTAGTAGAAAGTATAGCAGTGACGACCCCAAACCCCCGTTCCACGGTGGCAAGGGTAATCTTTGGAATATAACACATAACAAATAATAGCAGAACAAAAACATATAAATACAACCGATAATGTACATCAAAATATACTGGAAATAATAATCATCAGAGTTACACAGTAAACAGGATCATACTTAGTACAAAATACAGTTTCATCTTTACATAAAATGTCTACAGCGGAATCAAAACATAATATGTACAACAGGAGCTGAACAACATAAAAAGAAAGAAGTGATAGAATCCATCTTCAGCTTCATAGCTATCCAGAAAGAGCCTGCTAAAACCTAAATACAAGGTTGCCCATATAGAAAATAGGGCAGCTGAGTTTGCAAGTGAAACATACGAGTCAGTCATGAGACTGGTATGAGAAATCAACTTAACTTATTTTAATAATAAGGCCAATCACAGGACCACGCCGCTAATGCGGAACGGGTTTACTCCATTGGATTGCCAGTGCTCAAAACAAGTAAATCATTTAAACATCGCAATGCTTTTTATAAAAATGAAGCCATTATAAGACTCAGTTCCCATCACACAATGCAACGCAAACCGGAGGATAGAGTTTTACCTTATAATGGCCAAAATATGTTTGATACGAATAAAACAAAAGCGTTTGATATTATTACTAGTGTTTACATGTTTCAAAAACAATTTCAATCATAAGTATCAATCATAGACGGCAAAATGCTCCATACCACTATGTCGCCATACATAGGTATACAATCAAAACTGCACGATATCGTATTTGGAAATTGGATTTCCGTCATGAACCAAGGCAAGGGATCGTCTTTACCGCTTCGAGACTGTCTAGCCCGAGTGTAACGACCCGCATTCTATGCATCGAAGGATCCTAGAATATTTATTTCTTTCACATACGAAGTCGTATGGTCATGTAACTTTGGGAGACGACTATTGGGGTCATTTCCAATGTTCATGATTTTTGCCAATTTTTACATGACCATTTTGCCCTTAGTTGATCTTGTTTTGGCCATAACTTTTGATTGGAAAGGAGTTTTGACCTGAAACCACTTCCATTGGCTCCGGATGATGGTTTACAATTCCGTAGACTGGTCACATTAGCCAAACGGACTCATCGTTTGGGAGATATGGCTGAAATAATTTTCAGATAGTGAAAAACAACTTAATTGGGCTTAACCGGGTGATTAACAGCTAGGCCCAATGAGGGATTTCGAGATTAGAGGTATTTGAGGGCTTCTAGGGTTAGGATTTCGGTTTTTCACTCATTTTCCAGCCGCCACAAACCCTCTCTTCAACCTAACAATGACCTCCAACATCTAAAAACACCTCTAATCACTTCTTAATCAAGTTTTGGCTTAAACTACATCAAATTAAGGAGGAATAGCACCAAAGCAAGGTTAGAGCTGCTGTGTTGCATTGGGAACAGCGGCAAACAGAGATTCATTTCAGATTTGGTATTTTATTTGTAGCCAAGGTGAGTGATTTGCATGGGTTTGCACTAATTACGGTAAATTAAGGGTAATTAGTGGAGATTAACGAAATTAGACATGATAAAATTTTGGAAAAATATTTATAAATTCAAAAATAATGTTTTAGACCTCTTTTAGAAATTTGGTTTGATTTGGTTAAGTTTTACTAATCATATCATTAGTTTTGCTTAAACATACTTAAGGAAAAATATGGGTTTTTGGCTATGTTTGATCCATTTTACATGATATAGTTGTTGTTTTGGTGTTTATGATTGATTGTACATGTAGCTATGACTGTATGGTATGATTTGTGATTGCCTAGAAGTGTTAGATTGGTCGAAAACGCCGTCGAATGGCGTAAACAGCTTGCTGGACAAAGTGCAGGAAACTTTGCAAAACCGGATCGGATGGAGGGAGCCCGACCCGACCCGATGGAGGGAGTACGACCTGAACTGGTGTAGTTGCACGATCCGATCCGAAGTGCCTTGACCCGCTGGTGATCCAGGAACCTATCTTCGACCCGATCGTGGAGAGCTATCTGAACCGATCCGCCAGAAGACCTCCGACTCAAACCACTTATGCATCTCCGATCCGACCAGGAGTGGAGAGGAAGACTCGAGCTGCTTGCACCACGAACGGAGACCACGATCCAAACTGCTTGGAGATGTGGACCCCGACCCGAACTACTGGAGGAGCACGACCCGTATGGGGTATTCCGATCTGAACCGAGGAGCTGGTGACCACGACCTGAAGCAGAGAAGTGAAGAAATGAAGACCGAATCGTATAATTAGGTGACGACCAAAACCTGAGATGCAAAGGTAGTCCAAGTGGGAAGTTTGTACTCAGGATCCAGTTGGGAACCAACGAGTCAACTTCATGAGTTGGGCTTTGCTGCGGGACGTGTGCTAAGGGGTTGTCGATGTCTGTAACTTTGGATCCTTATGTGTAGGGAGTACGTGAACGGATTCAGGACCACAGTAGCCTAGGTACGACTAAAGAGCTATAGACCAACGAGGTGGAGTCATTTGTAAAGATTTGGTCATGACTCCATGGGGTAAGCTTGGTAGTAGCAGTAGCTGTACAAGTCGAACTCCGTCACTACTTCGATGGGTTTAGTGATTGACAGTGGTGGGCATCGTATACTTTACGCACTGAGTGAGAGATGTGAGGATGGTTGCTATGTTTGATTTGTTTGCCATCATTATAACATGCACACCCCACCCCCCGTTATCTTTACACCATCTGTTCAGTGGCACATTAGAGTATTGTACAGTATGTAGTTCTAACTCTTTGGTTGCAGGTCCAGGTTTAGGTATGGTTTAGTATACCTATTATTGTTCTGTTTGGCTGCTTATCGCTCATACCAGACTTTTTGTATGACCCAGAGTTTTATGTCTCTTCTTATTACTCTGGGTGCTCTCACGAGCAGACTAGAGACAGGTTAGGGGGTATGCACGAGTAGCTGTACCGGAGGCGAGCATGAGGCTTCCACGTATGATATACATATAGATATTCTCCCTGTGTCGATGCTGGTCACTACTTTGGGTATTAGTAGTGCACCCTTTCTTTCTTTTGTTTAGAGACAGTAATTTGGAAAGTTGTAATAAGCTGTATTTGAATTTCCGCTACTCTGATGATGATGTTGATGTTGGTTTTAGTTATCAGCTTATACACTGTCTCGCCTGTTTTATGTCAAGTATGTTGTTATTATATTTTGTCCCATGCGCTGTGAGACATTCTATAGGTTTTTGATTAGTTCATTCTCTTCTTTCCTTTCTTTGGCGACCGTTCTGTGCAAGTCGGGCATGTGTACAGCGCACTTTCGGAGGAAATGCCGGCTGGTGCGGAGCGGGCCGTCACACTTGGTATCGGAGCTCTAGTTTGCGTAGTTAACCGAGGGAAAGACACCAGGGAGAGATAATAGGTATATGAGAGCGCGTATTTGTGATTATTTTGGTTTTCAAAGGCAATATATAAGCTAAGGTGAAGTCGCACTGCACTGACACCACTAAGATGTTGGTTAATCGTTTTCTTTGTGCAGATTAAACGATGAGCCGATACGCAAGAGGTGCTGGTAGAGGAGCCAATAAAGGGAATGTTGCTGACATGAGGACGATGTTTACTGACCTCATGAGAGAGATGCTTAGGGATGTGCAGAGGGCAGCTCCCAATGCTGGTAATGGTGGTGGTCCAATAATGCAGGCGCCTAGGGCCGATTTCGCCAAGCTGAACAAGGATTATACTAGTCTTGGTGGGAAGCCGTTCCATGGAACGGAGTCGACTACAGATGTTCAGGATTGGTTGGATAGCTGCGAGCGTATCTTCGAAGATTTGGCTATCGAGGATGCGATGAAAAGAAGGCTAGCATCCCGTCAGCTGCAAGGACGGGCGATGAATTGGTGGAATGCTATAAAGGCAGCCACTCCCGAGGATCAGATTACTTGGGATCAGTTCAAGGTTCGCTTTAGCGATAAGTTCATTCCAACTGCTCAGAAGTCAGTGCTGTTTAAGAAATTCTTGGAGCTCAAGCAGAACGGCAGAGCTGTCTCGGAGTATATTGCAGAATTCGATACTTTATCGAAGTATGGACTATCCCTCATTGATATTCCCAAGAAAAAGAATGAGAAGTTCATAACTGGCTTGGATCAGTACTTGGGGAAAAGGCTTATTAACCACATCGATGAGAAGTTTGAATCGATTGTGGGAAAAGCATTGAGGTCAGAGAGTCTTTACCCTAAGTCGAAGACTGAGGTTGCATCTGCAGAGGAGCCAAAGCCGCAAGCAAGCGGTGGAGGCAAGAATGGTTCTCAGAATAAGAGGAAGCAGAACCAGAATAAGGATGGTCAGAAGAAGAAGAAAGATGTTGAGTGCTTCAGCTGTGGTAAGAAGGGCCATTATGCTAGTAATTGCCGGGCCAAGCCAGCGGATAAGAAGTGCTTCAACTGTGGCCAAGTGGGACATCACAAGGATATGTGTCCGCAACCCCCTAAAGAAAAGCAGATGGTGAAAGCATATTCCCTTAATGCTATTCCTTCTTCGTTGAGTGCCCCAACTGCGGCGGAGAAGGGAAAGAATGTCGTCATTCAAGGTATGCTTTCTGTTTATGATGTTCCTGTTCGAGTATTGTTTGATACTGGAGCTTCCAGTTCTTTCATATCTAGTGACCTGGTAGATAGGTTGGGATTGGAACCCGAGATTGTCGATAGACCTTTAGTAGTGACGAACCCGATTGGTGGTTCGACTAACCTTAACATGATTTGTCGCAATGTGGTCTTATCGAGCCATGGATGTATGTTTGTGATTGCTTTGTTTTGGGCTTTACTGGGTTTGACATTATTTTGGGGGTCGATTGACTCCAAAGATACAGGGTGGTGGTAGATTGTGAGGGCTTTTTGGTGACAGCTAGAGCGGATGGTGGACAGAGGGTAGTGTTTGGTGGTCTACCTAGTGATGGGGTAATGGCTAGTTTTCTAAATTCCCTCGACATCCCGCATAGTGAGTTGTCAGGTTTGCCCGTGGTTGGCCAGTATTCGGACGTCTTCGAGGAAGTGACCGGGCTTCCACCACACCGAGAGATTGAGTTCCGTATTGACTTAGTGAAAGATGCCAGACCTATAGTGATGCCACTTCGTCGTATGGCACCAAGGGAGCAGCGAGAGCTCGGGGTGCAAGTCAGCGATCTTTTGAAGAAGGGATTTATCAGAAGGAGTGTTTCTGAATGGGGAGCACCAGTTGTGTTTGCTACCAAGGCGGATGGTTCCCTTCGAATATGTGTAGACTACCGCGAATTGAATAAGGTGACGAGGAAGAACAAGTATCCTCTACCGCGGATAGATGATTTGTTTGATCAGTTGAGTGGCGCGAGAGTATTCTCTCAGTTGGATCTCGCGATAGGTTTTCATCAGCTTAGAGTGGAAGCTGAGAGTATAGCTAAAATGGCATTTCGGACGCCGTTTGGATTTTATGAATGGTTGGTCATGCCATTTGGGTTGACCAATGCACCAGCATATTTTATGGATCTTATGAATAGAGTATTCAGAGATCAGTTGAATAAGTTTGTTCTTGTGTTCGTGGACGATATACTTGTTTATTCGAGGACAGAGGAAGAACACAAGGAACATTTAAGAATAGTGATGGAGGTGTTGAGAAAACACCAATTGAAGGCAAAGTTTTCTAAGTGTCACTTCTGTAGGAGGGAAGTGAGATACTTGGGCCATGTTGTTTCAGAAAATGGTATCACTATGGACCATGCGAAGGTGGCTACGGTACAAGATTGGTCTACGCCCAAGAATGCGACAGACATAAGAAGTTTCTTGGGATTAGCTGGATATTATCGTAAGTTTATCCAAGACCTTTCCAAGATAGCAGAACCGTTGACTCAGTTGACCAAGAAGAATCAAGCTTTCGTCTAGGACGAAAAGTGCGAGAATGCATTCAACAGTCTAAAGGAAAAGTTGACATGTGCACCAGTGTTAGTCATTCCTAAGGGGAATGAAGAGATGACAGTATATACGGATGCATATGGTACCGGACTAGGTGCTGTATTGATGCAAGGAGGTAGGGTTGTAGCTTATGCAAGTCGGCAACTGAAACCGCATGAGAAAAGATACCCTACCCATGATTTGGAATTGGCAGCGATCGTGTTCGCACTGAAGATGTGGAGACATTATCTCTTGGGAGAAAGATTCGAGTTGTTTACCGATCATAAATCATTAAAGTATCTCTTCTCTCAGAAGGATCTAAATCTCCAACAGTAAAGATGGTTAGAATTCTTAGCTTCCTATGATTTCGACATCTCATATACACCTGGAAAGGGCAATGTGGTGGCTGATGCATTGAGTAGGAGACATGTTAGTTTAGGGGCTATGTTTCTTGAATGGAAGCAACTGGAGTGCATCGCTGGGTATGATTTCAGATCAAAGTGCGAGTTGGATCCAGAAATGTTAGCAAGTTTGACAATCAGACCCACTTTGATTGAGCGGATTGGTTCCAGTCCGAGGGACGATCCTAACCTACTGGAAATCATCTCAAAGTTAGTGACGGGAATCGACAAAGTGATGAACAAGTATGGGTTGATCTAGATGTATAGCTTAGAAAGAATGGAAGACTAGTTGTACCCAATGTCAATGGATTGAGAGATGAAGTGCTTAGAGAATGTTATCTCTCAAAACTGACTATACACCCCGGTGGTAAAAAGATGTATCGAGACATGAAGCAGACCTACTACTGGGAAGGGATGAAAAGGGACATTGGGAAGTTTATATCCAAATGCATGAAATGCCAGCTAGTTTAAGCTGAGAAAAAGAAACCTAGTGGTTTGTTACAACCATTAGAAATTCCAGAATGGAAATGGGAACAAATATCAATGGATTTAATTAATGGGTTACCAAGGACTAGATCGGGCCATGATAGCATTTGGGTTATTGTGGACCGATTGACTAAGAGTGCATTTATACCCGTCAAGTCAAACAGGACGGCAACTAAGTTAACTGAACTGTATATAAAGTGGGTAGTGAGATTTCATGGAATACCCAAAGGCATTGTGAGTGACCGAGATCCGTTGTTCACTAGTGGATTTTGGAAGAGCTTACAAGAGGCGTTAGGATCAGAACTACATCTCAGTACCGCGTATCATCCTCAAACCGACGGTCAAACAGAGAGGGTGAATCGTATATTAGAAGACCTCTTGAGAGCCTGTGTATTGGATTTTGGTGGATCATGGGATGACCATTTGCATCTAGTAGAGTTTGCATATAGTAATAGTTATCAATCCAGTATCGGTATGGCTCCATTTGAAGCTTTGTACAAAAGACCGTGCAACTCACCGTCATGTTGGTTAGAAACTGGTGAGAAGTTTGTGCTTGGACCAGATATGATAAGAGAAACTTCAGACAAGATCAAGATCATTCAATAATGAATGAAGGCTGCCCAAGATAGGCAGAAAAGTTATGCTGATAAGAGGAGAAGAGAATTAAAGTTCTCCATTGGCGACTTGGTGTTTGTCAAGATTTCTCCGTTGAAGAGCATGATACGATTTGGCAGGAGAGCAAGTTAGCACCAAGATGTGTTGGTCCATTCCCAGTTCTTGAGCAAATTGGGAATTTGGCATATAAAGTTGAATTACCTGAGAAGATGGCTGGAGTTCATAACGTATTTCATGTTTCCCAATTAAGGAAGTTCGTGCACGACCCAGATGTGACTATTTCACCTGATCAGTTGGATGATATCGAAGTTGAACCCGAGGCGGTTGGGAACCGCAAGCCTATGCGTATTGTTGGGAATGATACGAAGCAGCTTCGAAGGAAAGCGGTGAAATTAGTCAAAGTTCGGTGGGGCGAGAATGAGAATGACTGTACTTGGGAGACAGAGGAGAGCATTAGGAAGACGTATCTAGAACTCTTCGCCTGGTAAGGTTTTAACTTTGATTTAGTCTTTCCGCATGCTAGGATAGGCTTGTTTGTTTGTTTTGCATGTTTGATTGTTGTTTGTGGCTGGTAGGCATGCGGGATCCTCTGTATTTTGGGCTAAGGAATTTCGGGGACGAAATTTCTTAAGGGGGGAGAGTGTAACGACCCGCATTCTACGCATCGAAGGATCGTAGGATATTTATTTCTTTCACATACAATGGTCATGTAACTTTGGGAGACGACTATTGGGGTCATTTCCCATATTCATAATTTTTGCCGATTTTTAAATGATTGTTTCGCCCATAGCTGATCTTGTTTTGGCCATAACTTTTGATTGGAAAGGAGTTTTGACCAGAAACCACTTTCATTGGCTCTGGATGATGGTTTACAATTCCGTAGAGTGGTCACATTAGCCAAACGGACTCACCGTTTGGGAGATACGGCTGAAACAAGTTTCAAATAGTGAAAAACATCTTAATTGGGCTTAACCGGGTGATTAACAGCTAGGCCCAATGGGGGGTTTCGGGATTAGAGGTATTTGAGGGCTGCTAGGGTTAGGATTTCGGTTTTTCACTCATTTTCCAGCCGTCACAAACCCTCTCTTCAACCTAACAATGGCCTCCAACATCTAAAAACACCTCTAATCACTTCTTAATCAAGTTTTGGCTTAAACTACATCAAATTAAGGAGGAATAGCACCAAAGCAAGGTTAGAGTTGCTGTGTTGCATTGGGAATAGCGCCAAACAGAGATTCATTTCAAATTTGGTATTTTATTTGTGGCCAAGGTGAGTGATTTGCATGATTTTGCACTAATTACGGTTAATTAAGTATAATTAGTGAAGATTAACGAAATTAGACATGATAAAATTCTGAAAAAATGTTTATAAATTCGAAAATAATGTTTTAGACCTCTGTTAGAAATTTGGTTTGATTTGGTTAAGTTTTAATAATCATATCATTAGTTTTGCTTAAACATAATTAAGGAAAAATATGGGTTTTTGGCTATGCTTGATCCATTTTACATGCTATGGTTGTTGTTTTGGTGTTTATGATTGATTGTACATGTTGCTATGACTGTATGGTATGATTTGTGATTGCCTAAAAGTGTTAGATTGGTCGAAAACGCCGTCAAATGGCGTAAACAGCTTGCTGGACAAAGTGCAGGAAACTGTGCAGAACCGGATCGGATGGAGGGAGCCTGACCCGACCCGATGGAGGGAGTACAACCCGAACTGGTGTAGTTGCACGATCCGATCTGAAGTGCCTCGACCCGCTGGTGATCCAGGAACCTATCTCCGACCCGATCGTGGAGAGCCATCCGAACCGATCCGCCAGAAGACCTCCAACCCGAACCACTTATGCATCTCCGATCCGACCAGGAGTGGAGAGGAAAACTCAAGCTGCTTGCACCACGAACGGAGACCACGATCTGAACCGCTTGGAGATATGGACCCCGACCCAAACTGCTGGAGGAGCACGACCCGACCCGTATGGGGTATTCCGATCCGAACCGAGGAGCTGGTGACCACGACCTGAAGCAGAGATGTGAAGAAATGATGACCGATCCGGAGAAGAAGGTGACGACCAAAACCCGAGATTCAAAGGTAGTCCAAGTGGGAAGTTTGTACTCAGGATCCAGTTGGGAACCAACGAGTCAACTTCATAAGTTGGGCTTTGCTGCGGGACATGTGCTAAGGGGTTGTCGATGTCTGTAACTTTGGATCACTATGTGTAGGGAGTACGTGAACAGATTCAGGGCCACAGTGGCCTAGGTACGACAAAAGAGCTATAGACCAACGAGGTGGAGCCATTTGTAAAGATTTGGTCATGACTCCATGAGGTAAGCTTGGTAGTAGCAGTAGTTGTACAAGTCGAACTCCGTCGCTACTTCGATGGGTCTAGTGATTGACAATGGTAGGCATCATATACTTTACGTACTGAGTGAGAGATGTGAGGAGGGTTGCTTTGTTCGATTTGTTTTCCATCATTATAACATGCACACCCCCACCCCCGTTATCTTTACACCATCTGTTCAGTGGCACCTTAGAGTATTGTACGGTATGTAGTGCTAACTCTTTGGTTGCAGGTCCAGGTTCAGGTATGGTTTAGTATACCTGTTATTGTTCTATTTGGCTGCTTATCGCTCATACCAGACTTTTTGTCTGATCCAGAGTTTTATGTCTCTTCTTATTACTCTAGGTGCTCTCATGAGTAGACTAGAGACAGGTTTGGTGATATGCACGAGTAGCTGTACCGGAAGCGAGCAGGAGGCTTCCACGTATGATATACATATAGATATTCTCCCTGTGTCGATGTTGGTCACTACTTTGGGTATTAGTAGTGCACCCTTTCTTTCTTTTGTTTAGAGACAGTAATTTGGAAAGTTGCAATAAGCTGTATTTGAATTTCCGCTACTCTGATGATGATGTTGATGTTGGTTTTAGTTATCAGCTTATACACTGTCTCTCCTGTTTTATGTCAAGTATGTTGTTATTATATTTTATCCCATGCGTTGTGAGACATTCTACAGGTTTTTGATTAGTTCATTCTCTTCTTTCCTTTCTTTGGCGACCGTTCCGTGCAAGTCGGGCATGTGTACAGCGCACTTTCGGAGGAAATGCCGGCTGGTGCGGAGCGGGTCGTCACACTGAGCCTCAGGCAAGTACTCTGTCAAGCCTTGGATCGTCAGGGCCGGTCCACACAGAGTGGATTAAAATGTCTGAACACTGCGTTTTCCCGCCCTATGGGGCGTAAAATGGTCATATATCGACCAAACCATCGGCCCCGGAGCGACCGATATAACCGAGGCGCCTCGCTATCCATCATCCACATAAGTAAAATGTCTGGGCGTGTAAAACCTAAAACACCACTCCTAGCTGGAAGGAAACACATGTCCTCCATGATGTCCTCTCCCGTTTCTAGCTCATACCGGGGTGTGTGGCTCGCGAATCAACGCTAAACACAAAGCTAGCTATTTAAAGCCATGCTTTGATCATCAACCACAAGACTCTGCTTTTCAACAAAAGCCTTGATCAAAGCATGCCACGTTGTCAATCTACAACGTCAAACACACATCCTTTTACAAGTCCGTTCTGGGTCTGAACGAAACCGGAGGCACCTTATTCCTCTCCCGTATGTCCAATACAGGAGAGAGGCCCTCGCACATCCGAACGATCAACAAGTACGTCCGGACGACCACCATTGTAACCCCTTCAGGGCAGCAACTCCCATCAAAGGCATTAGTAGCCATCCATTCGATGTGAAGATCCTCGTTCTTGCACCGTTTTCATTTCTTCGACTTCTAACCATTGACCAATTATTTGAAATGAGAATTAACTCGGCCTTTTCAAATAATTCACGTATATTTAGAATTTCAAATCAATTCATTTAAATGGTTAAATTATCTGACATTCATAATTCAGTTCATTAATGTAATTTTCATGTCAAACACATTCAACCATCAAATATCCTATAAACCAAGAAAATTCAGTTTATTTCCATTCCATATCGTTTATAATATTTTATAACGATTTATTGCTATTTTTATTTATTTAAATATAGCTAATTTATTCCAATGACGCTTCAGGCCATAACGCAGCCGTGACACTGTTTTTCTCCATATTTGATTTACACATATCTGGAAATCTAACCGTTGGATCTTTACAAATTTTATATCATTGGAAAGATCTTTTCAAAGCGGACCCAATGGTTCCAGTTTTGGGAAAATCCGACGGTCGGATCTCCTGCTAAAATCGTTTGAAGTTACGATTTCAAAATACAAACTGCAGCATCGTTATTCGATTTATTTTAATTATATTTATATATATAAATAAATATAATCCATTCTGGCGCTGTTTTCATTCAGATTTGAATTAAACATTCCAGACAATCTAACCGTTGGATTGCAAAGTTGGTATCGTTGGAAAGATATTTCCAAAGCGAACCCAACGGTTTTGGTTTCGAGAAAATCTGATGGTTGGATCTCCCGATACAATCGTTTGAAAACACGGTTTCAAAATACGAACTGTAGCTTCGTTATTCGATCTATTATATATATATATATATATATTGAAAATTGGTTCACTTTATTATGACTAAAAACAGTATAGTAGACAAGTTAGCATACTAACCGTTACAAAACTAAACAAAACAAGTAACTCAAAAACTAATCTAAGATAAACCTGCCCCATAAAGAGGCTATCCCTCTTGCAACTCTCTACATCAGAGCAAAAAGCTCCGTTCAGAATGCTCTCAGCACCCCAACTATCCTTGATCCTTGTGTACAATAGTTCTCGAAGCAGCTTTTCATAATCGTTAATAAGCATCTTCTAACTCCAAAGCAAAAACAATGTCATCTCCAAAACCAAAACAGCAATACATAGCCACAGCTAAATAAACAGTCCCTCAAAAATGCAAGAATGCTTTCAGTCCAAAAAATTCTTCAACTTCATTTCAAACATTAAATCTGGTTGATGACTCACAGACGCCTATGAATCAGTCTTAATGCAAGAAGCAACAGAACTTCATATAATAAATGCAGCAAGAGCCGTATCCAACTACTGGCATATAACATGCTGTAATCAGATAACACTGAAGAACTTGAAGTCAAGAAGAGACCAACTAAAATCCATAAAATTTGCGTTCTGGAGAAGCCTTCATAATTTCATTCAACTCTGAAATTCGAAGGCCAGCAGTACCATGAAATAGATGAGCACGCTGACATCAGAACAATATATCCATTGTCTCCAGAACCTAAACCCTTCGATCACTATTGGAACTATGAAACTATGAGGCTAAGATTACATGATTGTTAAAGGATGACCAAAATTTATTACTACTCCCAGTCAAACTGGGAAAACTTAGCAAATTTTCCTCAAGACTAAAACCGATATTACCCCAAAATGTAGTAATCCACTAAATGTTATATACTAAAATCAAAATGTATAGATCTGATCTAAACTGCTGTAATGACTTGTATATTGAAATAACCTCTTTTCCCCCAAATAGGAAATAACAATTTCCAAACCGATCTCCTTATAAATCAGATCTGAATAAGAACACCAACCATAGATGTCAATCGAACTTACCCCAAAATCGGCTGAAATCGATATAGCATAGACAACTGAAAGATCGGTTGGAAGATTTGGAACTGAACCAGTTGCGTCGGCAATGCCGAAACCCAAATCAGCAATGGCTTGATCGTCCAGAGTGCGTACGAATCAGATCCAGAGTCATAAAGGATATCAACTTGAGACCGTGATTGTGTAGTGTTTTGCTTCAGATCTGAAAGAATATGACCTAGATCCGGTAGTAGGAAATCGAAACCCAAATTAGGGTTTAAAAAGTGGAATAAAGTTTACGGATCTGATAATAAGTGTGAAAAACGGAAGGAAAACAAGTGGAAGATGATAGAAAACATTTAGAAGTCGGATAGAAAACATCTGGAGATCTGATGGAACGAAGAAAAAAAGAGAAACTCACGATGAACGAAAGCAGGCGATAAGCCAGTCGCCATGGACAAGTTCCTTGTCTTTTATTTTAATTATATATATATATATATATATATATATAAATATAATCCGTTCTTCGATTTCCAAACCATTTTCTTTTCATATATTTGATAAAAATAATATTTTTATCCAACAAATATTTATTTCACACATGACTATTTTTAACACTTCATGTATGTAATAAAAATGTAATTTTATCGTCAAAACAATTTATTTCCAACATGATTATTTTTAACACTTCGTATATATTATATAAAAATGTGATTTTCATTGTTAAAACAATCTATTTCAAAAATGAAGATTTTTAGCGATTCATATATATTATAAAAAATGTATTTTTATTGTTAAAACAACATATTTCAAACATGAATATTTTATATACTTCATCTACATGATGAAAATATAATTTTTATCTTTAAAACATTTTATTCATCATATGAATATTTTCCCAACACATGAATATATTTCAATGCATGAATATAAATCAAACAAAGGAATATTTCAGAAAATTTCAACAACATAACGACAGGGTAGTTAAAATCGGCACCGTCCCGAGTACGTCTCCTCGCTCTTCCTTAAAGCCTCGCAGCTTTTGACAATGGGGATTTCAATATCTAGTTCGTACGCAGACGAATTTTCCCATAAACTAATCCTATTGGGATTTCAACCACAATCAATTATATCAACCATTCGCATTTATCAACCAAATTTCACATCAACCAAATCCAAGCAATCACAAACAATATATATCGTCCATGGTCTATGGACAGGGGGGGTATATACATATATATATATATATATACGTATATAAATATATTTCGTTTTCATTTCAATATCATTTCAATTCCATTCAATGCATATATGATTTTTACAACGCATATATAACTTATACATCGCACATACAACTTAGGCAACGCTTATACATGAGGTGTACAACGCTTATATAACTCGTACATCGACCGTATAATTTATACATCGTCATTCCCTGTCGTCTATAATTCAGAAATCTCACATTGGGTTCCGCTCCTCCAAAAATTGTAGGAAGCTCCAAAAATCCTTCGGTCTCTTCTAGAATGTAGAAGACGTCCACACGAGTCCAATGTCTCTTATTTCATTGGATTTTGACAACATAGCAAAACGATATGATTTTTACAGTGAAATCACGATTCCTAGCGCTTTAAAGTGCTATAAACAGTTAAAATAAATTCAGCCGTTACCTCTCAATAACCATTCAAAACTAGGTTTTTATTTTGCGCGCAAATCGTTGCACGATAGGAGGATCGGCCACTGCCACGTGGAAGAGGGAGGAGAGGCGCGCCTGAAGGACCTAACCGCGGTGAACTCGCACTAGCGACGATGGAGGAAACTGGCACGAAGCGGCGTGACTTTCGAGGCCGAGACCTCCTTGCACAGGCGACGAAAACTAACAAACTTACTATGGATTTGAAGAGGACGGGATGCTCTACAAAAAGTTCCAAAGGGGCAATGGGTTTCGACGCGTGGTTTGGCCGAAATCGGGTTGTAAAGGGATGAAGCGTTTCCGCCTTCGATCGTAACGGGAGAGAGAAATATGCGTATTTTTATTTTCTTTAATTTAATGAAGAATTTTTTTGATTCGCCGATATATATATTTATTCAAAAATCAGGGTTTTCTCACACGAACTCCAAATCAAACCCAACGACTGTTGTCCCTAGCTAAATACCCCCATTCCAGACTCATGGAATATGTTTTATAGGCCCATTCGACTGTTTCAGTCAGTTTTTCTTCAAATTAAAATATAAAACATTCAATATTTGATTTGAACGTACATTTCAATTTGCCGGGGCCACATACTGATCCGAAAAATTCCAGAAAAATAAATCTATCTACGTTTTGATGATACGGTACCAACAAAACAGATTTCGTCGAATTCGGAGACCGTTTGAAAAATGACCATTTTTAGGTCGATCCAAATTGACTAAAATCAACCAAACACATTTTCTTTTGCCACACTCACATATTAACACAAAAAATTATGGAATTTGGAATCTAGCAATAACTCGACATCTTGGATCCAAGAAAAGTGGTTTCGTCGAAAACGGAGGTCGTTTGCAAAATGTCTATTTTGAAGGGTATATAAACTCCATAGCGACCTTTCTGAAAATTCATTTAGCCATAATTTTTGATTCCCGCTATGAAATTTCGATTTTTCAGATTCGTCAGAAAGATATTGTTAAACAGATTTAAATATTTTTAGTTTAACTAAAATCCATTTTATTTTGCATCCGATACAGTCAATCAAAGTTCGAATTCAAATTTTCAAACTGCCGCTCCATTTCAGGCCTTGTTTTATAATTAAAATAAATATATTCACTATAACTTCGATCCAAATAGATTTTTGGTTGTTATTATTTAAAATAATTTATTGTAAATATTCAAAATTCACTAAAATAACCAAATTAAAAATTTTAAATTGGTTCTGATTTTCCGGGTTCTTACAATAGCTTGTCCTCAGAAGTTATCTGGCAGATTGGAACTTACGAGTAAAGCGTTCATCATTTTTTTTAAGAGTACGATTTTTTCGTTTTGCCACACTATTTGATTGAGGGGAATATGGTATTGTTGTTAGATGGATTATGTCATTTTGTGTACAGAATTACTCGAATGGAAATTCATATTCACCTCCTTTATCAATTCTTAAGGCTTTGATTTTCTTGTGTAGTTGATTTTCAACTTTTGCCTTATATTGCTGTAACATTTTAAACTTCTTATCTTTATTTCTCAATAGGTGCACATAGCGGTACCTAGTACGTACAGTCGTCTGTAAAGATAATGAAATATCTTTTCCCTCTGCAAGACAGACACCTTTTTCAAGTCACATACATCTGTATGTGTTATGTCTAAGGGCTCAGTATTCCTTTTGATGCGGTGAAAGAAAGTTCTGGTCATTTTCCTCAATGCTTATTTTACATTTATAACTTGAATTTATTGAAAACTTAGGTATGAAATCTAAATTAGTCATTTTTCATAATGTATCAAAATTAATGCATCCAAATTGACATGCCATATACTAGAGGATTCAACGATACAAATTTTATTATCACAATTCTTTCATACAACAGTCATTACATTTATTTTAAACAAGTCATCGCTCACATATCATTTTCCTACATAAACTCCATTCTTTGATAAAACAAAGTTATTAGAGACAAAAAACAACTTGAAGCCATTTTTGGTGCAAAGTGAGCCAGAAACCAAGTTCTTTCGAATATCTAGGACATCTAAGATATAGTTTAGTGTAAGCTCTTTTCCAGATGTCATTTTCGTAACGGTTTTGCCTTTTCCTTCAACCTTTGACGTGGATTTTTCCATAAACAATTGTTCATCTTATATCATAGTTTTGTGTTGGAAAACATCCACTTGTTGGCGTAGATATGTCTTGTGATACCAGTATCCACAAACCATTATTTGGTATTACCAATCAAGTTGCATTCAAAAATTACTACAAACAAGTTCGTTCCTGAAATATTATTAGAGAGTTTCTTGCATTCAGTGATATTTGCTTGTTCTCTCTTCTTATTAGGACCTCGACATTCGCTTAACTTATGCTCTTTCTTCATGCAACTGTGGCATGACACTTTGAATTCCTTTGGGTTTTGTGCATTTGGGTTGTATTCTAGTTTACGTTTGTTTTTCATCTCAGCCTTGACCACATTTGCCTTTGCTAGTATTGCATTGGTTGCTTTCTTTTCAGATTTTGTGTTGCCTTCTTTGATCATAAGTCAAATAACAAGATCTTCCATTGTCATTTCCTTGCGTATATGCTTTAGATAATTCTTGAAATCTTTCCATGATTGATGAAGCTTTTCGATGGTAGCAACCACTTGAAATTACTTTCTTAATAGCATTCTTTCATCATGGATTTCATGAATTATCCCCTGCAACTCCTGGATGTGACTGATAACAGTTTTGGCATCTATCATTTTGAAACCAAGGAACTTTTCCGACAAGAAATTCTTCCTTCTAGCATCCTTCATTTTATACTTTTTATCTGGTGAAGTCCAAAGTTGCTTTAATGCCATCATTGTGCAATGCATATTATAGGACTGTTATCTAGTCCATTCAATATGCAGTTTTTCCATATGAAATTTGAATTTTCCAAATGCTGAGTGCTTCGACTTTGCTCTGGTTCGTTTACTTTTGGAGCATCCTAAGTGAGATACTTTGCAAGGTTTAGAGTTGTCAAGTAGAATAATATTTTATGTTGTCAACACTTGTAATAAACAAATCAACGATGATTGTGCAACACATTTGAAAAAACATTTGGCCTGTATATATGCGGTAATGTATTAGCATATCCAAGTATTTCTCTAGATGTCAAAAGCATACACAATCTCATATTGTTTGAAAGAAAAATGACCGTAATAAAGGAAAACTAGAGAAACAACGTATATAAGAAAAATTGATGAGTAGACCATAACAACATGAGTCAAACAGTGAGAACGATGAAAACAAAAATTATAGAGATGTTCGTCGTCACATGCGGGGCAACAAAAATACATTTAGAGAATCTATGACCTGAGATATCAGTTCTAGCCAAACAGTGTGACATATATATAGTAAATCTATGAGAGTAGAAGGGATTTTGAAACTCGTGTTGTTGGAAAAACAGATTAATGCATGCAAAACAATGAGAGGTAGCTTTCAACCCTTTATTAAATCTACAATAAACGACATTTAAAATGTTAGCAAACACATATGTCGTACAATTGTTACTTTAGTAATATTCCAAATAACGCTGCAAATAGTTCTTATTATGCAGTGGTGATTGATGACACTGCGAAATATGATTGTAGAATTGATCCACATATCGCATATGAATTATCGCATTCATACTTTAAAATAAGATTAGAAGAACTTCGATCATATATTAAATTATCGATAAAAGATGGGAAAAAGCTACATTGATCAATTCATGTGGCTGTATTTTAAATTATTAACTTACAAATAATCAAAATTCATAATATCACATTCATGTCTTACGCTGTTTAAAAATATATATATTATTTTCTTAATTTATCATTTAATATGGTGATGCGGTAAATGATAGTGAAGTATTAAACAGATTCAACAACGTCAGTGGAAAAAAAATGATATCAGACATATTGACACGAATCAAGATTGATAAAGCCGCAAAATTGCATCAATATTTTATTCAAAACATACATAGATGTAGTATTTAATTTTTACATCCACAGATGGATAATTACAAATTGAAAGTTGGTGCATGCATTTGGCTCCTTTAAAGCGAATGCAGCTATAAACACCATAGACAACTTATTTTGTTCATCATACTTTTCATAAAGTTAACAAGCTTGTGAGTGTATCTGTTTTTTCTTCATAGAGTAGCATCTCCTACATTCTAATCGGTAGCTATAAGGTAAAACTATTCCTGCTTTTATTTCCTATTACTCTAAGAGGTCTATATTATTGTCTTTGTTATCTTGCTAATTTCAATTGCAATTTCCCTATTGCAAATTAAAAGTAGAAAGAAAAACAACATATGGTAAATAAATGATAATTTGGACGAATGCATGCATGATGTTGACGGGCTCAATCAGATCCCCTGATTTCCACTGTTTTGCACTTAAACCTCTGAATTGTTGGGGGATTTAAATGTAAAAAAATCGTAAATCAGCGGATCTCATTGAAGGGACACGGGAGCACATAGAGATTGGGGACAGAAGAATTGAACCCCGCCTATCATTTGATTCTGTAATACCAGAAAAGACCTGATTACTTAACGGGGCTTCTAGTTTCCCTTTTGTCCTGTTTCGTGTCGCAATAGTTTGAGGGAGCTATCATTTCAGCTTTCTAGAAGATAAGGACGTGATGTTACACACATATTGCCAAGTTGTATAATCCCACTAATCACATATTGTTTATCCAGAGCTGCTTTCGCTTTTGCTAAATGTATTTGAAAAGCTTTATGAACCGTAGGCACGCAAACAAAAAAGAAAAGGATCCAAAATTTACCAGCTCTTGATATTTATATGATTAAGACTGTCTACTTTAACTATGGTTTTTATATCATAAAAATACTACCATGCCTAACATTGTGTATTTACGTGTGCTTTTTAGAAGCTACACGTATACGTTTATAATTTTCTTGTTATAAGCTCCATTTCTCTAGCTACCTAATGCAATATAAAAAGAAATATAATGCAATACTTTATTACTCATAACACCACGAATTCTGTCTCCTGATTGGGGTTGATTTTTTGATTGTGCTTCCATTTCGTTTGTCTACTTTAAGTTCAATAGCATATCTTGCTTTAGATTTTCCTCATGGTTAAACGATTTCTCTTGAAAGTCTAAACATATAGCGAATGGGTGCCACATGAACGATTTCTCTTGAAAGTCTAAACATATAGAGAAAAGTCTAAACCAACGATTATAAAAAAATTGAAACATGAAGGAGGCAAGTTCTAATGATACAATTAGGAGGGATTGAATTTTAATTTGAAACATACTGGAAAAAAAAAAATCAACTGTAGCCACTGAATCATTAACAATTTCGCTAATATGTAGGTAATTACTTTGGTTAATTACATATTGTAGGCTACTTTTTATGTCACACAATTTAAAATCATCTTCCAATTTGATTCCAACTTCATCATATCTTTATGTATCCAAACCACATTCATCATTCATCTCTCTCTCTCTTTTTATCAGTTATATATATTTTCTTTTATTTGCTTATATAAGTACTTTATTTTGTTGGATAACTTCCACTTGCCTTTTTGAGCAAGTTCAACAGGGTTCGTTTGCTTCATTGAACTATGCAGATGAGCCGAAAGTTTGGTTTTGGTTGGTGCAAAAGCACTAACCTAAGCAAGAACGGGGGCCGCTCAAGCAGTTCCTTCACACTGTTGCTATATATCCTGTGTAGATAACGCTTGATAACTCTTTGGTTCATTATGAGCCACAATAACAACAAAGCTTTGTATGTTTTGTTTACCGCTATAAGCATGTACTATCTCTTTCCTGCGTGTGTTGTGAGACTCAGGGTTTGGCGACTTAGCAGCCATATCTGATTTGATGTTGTTTTTTTTTTTTTTTTTTTTTTTTTTTTTTTTTTTTTTTTTTCGAAATCGGGTCATCTTCATTTATAAAATAATAATAATAATTAGGCCTTATATGATTAAAATCTTACATATGACTTGTTTTTTTATACATGGTTAGTTACTTAAACTTGGACATATTCATAAACATAATGGAAAAAAACTTGAAATTGAAGAGAAAATGGTACTTAGTTGGTCTACATGGCAATGCTACATGTATTGATATTGTATGTCATCTCGGCAGGTGGTACGGACAAGAAATGGTACTCTTATATCTATACGATACACATACACTCCAGCTGATGCTCAAAAGTTATATATATATTTTTGTGCTAGAATGTACATGGTGAACTACACGGATATAAGAGTAGGTGATCAAACTCCATGTTACTTCCATTAGTCAGTACAGTTTCATATCTCATGCTTTATATCATGTAATGTGGGTCACGCTATCCTAAATCAATCATATTATGGGTAATTTATGATTCGATATATAACCCACAGACGAAGTCTATTATAATTTTTCATGTAAGATAGGCTATTCTTGAATCATTTCATTTACTGCCACCTAATACCATCAAATTATTTCATACTGAGCTATATAGTTCATTGAATACTGCTGTGAGTGTGGGCACTCGATCCAGCCTTATCTACTACTTCATTGAATACTGCTGTAGCAATTAGATGGGCGATAGTAGCGCAATATATTTCAAATCACAGCAGAAATTTCAATTAGTGCAAATAGACAGTAAGGACTTATTTTGAGTACAGTACCGTAGTGTCTTATTATCAAATCATACATTAAAGCTTGTAAAATTGCAAAGTCAAATAGAGGCTTATCATGTTCTAACTTGGGAGCTAATTCGTCTTCTTCTTTACTAAAAGAAATCCATTTGACTGAAAAAGCTACTACAAAGTTATCCCATGTATTAAAGAATTATAAAGGGAAAAAACACACACACACACACACACACAACATCAATATTTCTCTAATACACGTGTTGCATGCTACTTCCAAATATTGAATATCTTGGAAAATGTTATAATCATGTGAGTTCTATTCTGTTTATAATACATATTTTCCAACATTTAAAACATTGCATTATATATTATAATTTGTGGTATATGTTAGACAATTGCCTTTCGTCCTATTCCAAGGTGGTTTGGATAAAACTAATTATTGGATAGGTCTCTTAACCACCGATTTCAATTAACTAAATAGCTAGCTGGGTAAAGCCGTACATTATATAACAATTTTGTTATAATTTGTACCTACACATTGCTGTTTCCAACTACATCGTAGCTGGATTGGAGATGTTTTTAATTTTAGTTTTAAGTTTATAATGAAAGAAGAAGAAAAACAAATAATTATTAACGACACATAAAAGTATGAACTAAAAAATAATAACCCGGCAAAAATCGCAACAAAGTAGCTTCTAAGATATACAAAATCACTCTAATGGAAATAATAATTCAAGGATTAATGCCAAATTGATCATAATAACAGCTTGCTAAAGGTGAGTGATTGTACCTTAATAGAATCGGTCTTAAATGACTACATAAAATCAAATTATAGTTGTGTAATATGATTACGAATTTCAAATTGAGTAATATATTTATTATGAAAACCATGAACAATCAACTAACCCATTTCAATCTTGAATGACAAAATACTGCATCATCAAACACATGATATGAACATTAATTCTATATGCATATACGCATCCAAATATAATGCAACTCATATTAAATTCCTCTAGCAAGCATTTCTTGATATTCGTCCTCTTGAATTTGTGCCATTGCAATCTTTCCTTGAGCATGTAGTTGCTGATAGAATCTCTTAATAAACTCCTCTGCCTTGTCATCCACTTCACTGCTCAGCCCGTCTCCCTCTTCCGCAGTAGAAAAATTGGAAACTCTGACCGAGAGTGGAGACGGAGCAAATTCACTCATATTATGTGCACATTGTGGTGAATAATCAATTCTGGGAAGCACAGTTACAGAGCATGGGTCAGTATCATTTTCATCGGTTGATGTTGCACCCATGCATGGAAAATAACTATGCTTGCGCTTTGATTTCACATGAAAAAACACAGGGTTTGGGCTATTAGTGCACGAATACTCGTATTCATGTATGCCTATAACACGACCACATGATGCACTATTCGAGTTGCCGCTACCTTGGAGAAACATGATTTTACCTATTGATTTTCCAACGATTTTGCTTCTCTTCATCATAAGATTCATGTCTAGCATTAATTTTTGCTTTGATACCAATCCCTTTCTAATCATGTAGAAAGCTATTCTTAAAATGCTCCAGAATTTTTTTGTTGCCATAGTTAAATTTTTTGAGGAGGTGGAATGATATAATAGATAGTGCGAATGTGAGATATTTATAGATGAGTTATATGCTAATATCAACAATTAAAGAATGAAAAAAAAAAGGTGAAAAGGAAGTAGAGTGGTAGGGAGCATTGGCACTAGATTTTTGTTCTGTTCTGAGGACTGGCACCTGCTAATTATTTTCTAACAACTTGTAATTATATGCAGATTAAAATATAGTTGTGCAGTATGGTTTTTGAACAAATGATATGTGAAACTGGTTGGATTGGTGCTGAATATTGAATAGACTCGCTACTAACTACCAAGCATTATCAATCAATGATATAGAAAAACTCATTGTATATTGCTTTTAAGTTTTAATATGGAAGGCATAAACAGTATATAATTTTGTAATATAATTAAGAATTCGGACATTATTTCATGTTCGTGTCAGTGCTTTTTTTTTTTTTTTTTTTTTTTTTTTTTTTTTTTTTAATTACTATAGACATATCTCTCAGTAATATAATTACATTTTTGTTCAGTTTTTGCACCATATGATATTTGGTGACTCCAACTCAATCATTGGTTACATAAGAATGAGTTATGAACCTAAACGTGGATACAATTTACTTCATAAAATATTGATCATGATTAACATCTAGTCAAAAAAGTTAGTCAAATTTATTGTTTTTGGTTCAGAGAAAATAGTTATGTACAGCTAAGCATGCATTAGGAACTGGTTTTGTTGTAGTTTTTCCATAGTTTCGAGTAGGTGAGTGCACGAATTTGCGACAACATGGATATATATAATATTAGTTAGTTTCTATATTAATTATCACTGAAATAGTTGTATTATCAGGTTATTATGCGCTTGAATGACCTGGGAGAGAGGATCAGGAGTCAATATTCAGCAGAGTAATTAAGAAAACTTAGACCAATGTAAGGATGCGTTTGATTTTTCAGCAGGAAGAGGTATAATTGAAAGGAGTTAAGAAAGTAGAAAATCGATAAAGGGAGATGTGTTTTTATATTATTCCAAAGGGGTATACGAACGAGGTAAATGGGTGTAAAATGGTTAAAGGAGATGAATGGAGCAACAAAATGTTCAAGTTGGAATGTTCGGCTGAAAATGGCAAATGTGGTGGGTCCCACATCGGGTTACACACCACCAAACTCCTTTTGTGCAAACACTACATTCACTTTTAGCCTTCAACACAACTTCACTTTTACAAACCATCGACCCGATCACTGCATACCACCAAACTCCTTTTGTGCAAACACCGATATTCAACAAACAAACCACAATTTTAATACAAACAACAGTTACGACATCAACTGCACACCATCAAACTCTATTTGTGCAAACACCAATATTCACCAAATCAAACCACAACTTTAATACAAACAACAGTCACAACATTAACTGCACACCACCAAACTCCCTTTGTGCAAACACCGATATTCAACAAACAAACCACATCTTCTCTTCTTCAACTCCAATCAAACTCCACAACCAACATTCGACACTCAATCAACAACTCCATTTCACTAAACCAACAAACACCTGAAACACTGCACATTTTTTCCTTTTTTTTTTGGTCTAACTACAACAAACGGTTTTTATAGTGAACTGATCACATTAATGGTTTTTTAAAGTGGACTGACCACTACACACACCATGAAGTGTGTAACATTACTGAACTAGTTTCCTAAGAGGACCCCCAAGAAAAACAATACATAGCAGCTGCTGAGGCAATCTCATAACTCCACACAGGGAGGATACACACTCAAAAACAAATTACATGAACTTAAAACCAACAATTTCATTCAGCAAATCACTTTAGAAAACCATACTTGCACATACCCATAATAGCATTATACAACTTGACATGCTCCAAAATGAACAAAAATCGTCATAGCAAAACAAATGACCGGATCGGAGAACCAAAGGAATTCTTCATGGAAAAATGTTACATCTCAGCGAATAAAAAGCATAGAGATCGCCTAATCTGAAATGAAACCATGACGTCCATAAAACCCAAAGCACACACAATCCGCTGTAAACAGTCACTATTGCCAAAGCTATGGAACTGCCCAAATTACGTTCGAGATAAGGATTCCATGCTAGATCTAAACACTGGGGTTCATCAGATTCGAATAAAATGGGTGATTGTGGATAGTTACGATTTAGATATAAGAGGAAGAATGATGTTTGAGAGGAGAGCGATGGGACATGGGGTAAGAATGACAGAGAAAAGAGAGGCGATGCAACAAATGACCTAGTCTCCATTACCAATTTTGATGAAACATTTTTTTCATTCTCTCCCTTCTCTTTAACCTAGCTTTGATACAATGATAAAACTAAGAGGTTTTGGAGAAAAGTAACTTGCTTTCATTACTGATAATACACCTTCCTTTATACAAGTTTTTACAATCAAATATATGGAAACCAATAAAGTAAAGTATATCATATCCTATAAAATATATCCTAATAAGTTTCCAGTTATATCTCCATAATAGGTTTCTGTTATATCTCCATAATAAATTTCCTATTATATTTCCATAATAGGTTTCCTGTTATATCTCCATAATAAGTTTTCTGTAATATCTCCATAATAAGTTTCCTTTTATATCTTGATTCGAATCAAACCAAATCTCCATAATATATCCATTTAATGTGGAGTTCTAAACAATAAATTGAAAACCATTTAGAGATTAAATTGTATTTCAGATTACCGTTTGTGGGTTAAATTGTATTTTAGATTGTCGTTTAGGATTAAAAAAACAAATCACTAAACAACAAACCGATTCCCGTTTAGTGAATTTTTTACCTTTTTTTGACCCCACTCACTGTTGGGTTAGTGAGATTATTCATACTTTTTTTTGTTTCTCACTAGAAAATCCACCCCTCTGCTGTAATTGCTCTAAAGCAGGAGGATAAATATTTTTGGGGTCATGATGAAACTCATATGCGGTCGGGGAGGTTGAAGCGGATTAATATTGTTAGGTTCTAGCAGACAATCATTTCTAATAAGAACATCTCCAACAGTTTAAAATGCACACATTACATTTTGTGCACTTTAAAATTCTATGCTTGGTGTTCTTCCAAGAATACCGGATCTGACACATATCAAATAGGATCATGAGCCTCAGACGGTTATTCAACAGGCGTTCGAAAACAGAAAAATTCGAGCGTCTGTTGAGCATGTGCCTGAGGCTCAGAGCCTATTCAACATGCCTTTGAATATACACTATGTTAGAGATGAAAATGGGTGTACATATTACAAAAACGTAATATCACTGTTGGAGATACAACATTATACAACATGAATATGAAGCAATTCGAGATCTTTCTCCCAATATATAGAACATAACCTTAATATTTAGTATAATATTCATTATGTAATTGAGAAACCTAAATTGATTTACATGTCTATTACACGTTCGAGTTTGGATGTTTATAAATAAGTGTGCATTACTGAAGTATATATTTAATGGACGTGCAACATAAAAATTAATTGTTGAACAACTTCGTGTGCTTATTTAATTGAATCCTATGTATGTTATCAATTTAGCTCTTCATGTTTCAAATATTGTAGGGTGAGTTCCTTAGAGTTGATGTGAAATGTTTATCCTAAAGCAAAATTAAAAATCTAATGGTAAAATGTCTATTCATATGCAAAACTTAACCTTCTTGTATTGTTGTTTAATCAAATAAAATGAAGATTCCAAGTTATGGAACATGCTTTTTTTGTTCATCTTTATATTGCGGATTTTATAGACTATAACTATAAAACAATGAACATATTGTAATAATCACCGGTTTTCAGCTCAATTGTTAGAGATACATCAATTTAAATAAAGGTTCTAGTGATCATGGGTTTGATCCTTAAAACATCAATGTGGATACTTTAAATTATCATTTTTGTATTAAGAATAAAATAAATAACGTCGAAAGTGGATAGATCTGATCGATTAATCGTACTGGAACGGATGTTTCTCAAGTGGAAACATAAAAATCTCTTTACATTGACCTTTCAAGCTCCACTATTTCAAAAAATATCATGATCATTAACCCTTACAATACCTCATATAACAAATCATGCTTCACGTGGTTTCTATATTATGTCCACACTTTTCAAGTGCTATGTTACTTTGGTAAGCTAGCCTGATGTGAGTGAAGTTACTATTGCAATCTCACTCGAGCTCAGTTGGGGCGAGATTACTGTGGTAATCACGTTTCTCTAGTGCATAATTATGTTCGTTTGTATTTATAGATCTACGATCTCTTATAGAACATGACATGCAAAATTAAAAATAAATAATTTATAAATATACTAGAGAATGAAAGACAAATCAGTGAGTGTTAACAGGAGTAGCCTTAACAGTTTGGTTAGTCATTATGTTTTGATGTTCCCACTCGAGAGCGCCACTTTTTACTTTGAATCGTTGAATCCATCCACACATCTTTAATGTGAGCAATAGAAAGTTCGATCATCTTTTAATAAAAGAATTTTCAAATTATTACGTACAACAAAACTTCTTCTGTGTGTTTGTGTGTGCGTGTGTGTGTTTGTAGGAGCATTTAATAGTGCAACACCCAAATTTCTCGTGGAATCACAAGAGAATACAAAAAGCTTACGAAGACCCCGTCTTCGGGATTACATCGAATCACAACCACTTTCCCTTCCACATTCTCGACTGTCACCTCGAGTTTCTTACAATCCACTTTTACCGCATACCTCTTGAGTCAGTCCATACCCAAAATAATCCCAAATCTAGCGAAGTTCAAAACAAAGCAATCACACACAAAAGAGCAACCATGACCCGATAAAACAAGACCACGACAAAGCATACAAAGGCTAGATGAACCCTCAACTGGATTAGTTACAACTAAAGGTATATCACAAATCTAGGGTTCCAAACCCAAGCGGCACACAAGCTCATTGCAAACGAAAGAATGCAGTGCTCCAGTATCAAATAACAATCGAATTATACACCTCTAATAGAAAGCATATCTTGGACAACAACACTCTTCCTTTTCTCCTCTACCGTATGTGCCCTTGAAGAAGATGACACGGCCGCCAAAGCATACGCCTTCACTATCGCTTCCCCTTAGCTGGTTCTTGGCAATCCTTCTTCTCATTCCCAGGCTTTCCACAGTTAAAGCACTTCCTTTCAGCTTTCAAATTCTTTCAATCTTTAGAGAAATGCCCCTTCTGCTGGCAGTTAAAGCAAACCATCTCGCTTTACGGTTTCTTTTGGCCATTCTTTCCTTTCTGCCATTGTTGCTTCCTCTTCTTGTTATTACCACCCGGTTGTGGTTTCGGTTCCTCTATTGCTGCTACAATAATAACTTCTTCCTTGGGAAACAAACTCTCGTGCCTCAAAGGTTTTTCCGCGATCTTCTCATAAGTATAATCTAGATGATCAACCAACTGATTCCCAATATACTTATCCAATCCCATAACGAACTTCTCGCGTTCTTCTGATAAGGAGAGTCAGTATACGAATGAGCATACTTGGATAAGGCTTCAAAGTCAGAAACATAATCCAACACTGGTCTGTCATTCTGCTTTAGCTCCACAAACTTTTTGAATAGAATCGACTTCTGGGCGGTAGAGATAAACTTCATCCCAAACTTGACTCGGAACTGATCCCAAGTGATCTCATAAGTGACAGAGTTCCATCAATCCATAGCTCTGCCCTGTAGCTGCCTTGATGCAAGCTTCCTCTTAGTCGCATCCTCAATTCCTAAGTCTTTGAATATCCGAATGCAAATATCTAGCCACCATTCAATCTTAACTATCGGCTCTGTCCCTTTGAGCGACTTCCCACCAAGAGCAGTGAAGTCCTTACATAGCTTTGCGAAGTCAACCACCCCCGGTACCTGCACCGGAACCCCAACATCTACCGTGACTGCTCCTGGAGCGAGTTCCCTCCTCATCATTGCTGCCATCATATAGCCTCAAACATAGCTGGGTAATCTGGTATACCGTCATCATCGCCTCTGAGAACAGTCTCCTCCCTAGTAGTATGTTTTGACGATCGACGACTCGTTCTAAATCTGAAAAATAGAATGCCTCACTATAAGTCACTCAATCATATCAAACATAACAGCGGAAAGCAACTAGATATGTATAGTAGAAAACTAATATGTGAGCCTCCTTCTCATCATCGATTTGCAGCATTGTCCTCACTAAAATCTACTACCTATTACCTGCTACTTAGTCTGCCAATCCAAAACCGAATGAACAACCCAAGGTAATAAGAGAAAACATACAACATTGAGTCAGACAACAGTCTTAATGAGAGATAAAACAACTATCTAACATCATCAATAAAGTATATGAGAAATAAGCAGATCAGTTAACTAATCTACAAAAATCAACAGAGAAGAAATTCAAACCCGTCCCCTCCACATCCGACAGTGATAGCCTTTACAAAATCAGAAAACAAATAGCAGCAGACATAACAACTAATTACCATGAGTAGACCATTCTAATTGAGATCAACATCCCTAACCACAAGCCTTGAAGGCCTAAACCAACATCAGAAAAGCACCCATGAGATGTCTCCTTCGACATTGAACAATCTACACAAGACGATACAAGCAAAGCAATTAACATCTATGACTCTGGCTATCACCTCCAATCCTGCCTTAAAACCATCATTAACCATATGACTAGCCTAACTTTCCATCCGTCAAGGACTAATGGTAATCTTGGTTCTAACAAAACTCCATACGCCTTTCAACGATACGTACCTAGGCCTTTCAATGATACTCAAGGTACTCGACCGGGCAACTTCTAGCCTTTTGGGCGTCCCCTCAATACCCCTACTTTGAGTCCGCTAAAACCTTTAACTAACGATAATTTCTCAGCTTTCATTATCTCTAGCCATCCGACTTGATGACTATCCGTAAGCTCAAGCGACTTCTCGAGCAATCATTATCTCTGAACCCACAATTTTGATTTGTCTTCACATTCGTTGCGTTTCGACGATCAATGAACACTTCACAACACTTTGAACATTCCGTCCGGAATAAATGTCGAAGCCACAATCAATGCCGAATAAAAAACTACATTGTTTGGTCAATATTTGATATACAACATTTCACCGTTTTGTTATGCATCACAATCTACAACTTTTTATTCCCTTTCTACAACGTTTGAAAAATGCTATGGTCCATTATTTTTCCCATGGCCGATCCACCTGATCGCACCATCGCACCATGTTTGATCCATTAGATTCGCTCATCAATTGCCGATCCATCACCATGTTGCGCAGCGTCGATCCATACTTGTGAACGTTGCCGATCCATCTAAAAAACTCAACCAATCCACTTGTATTCTCACTTGTCTATCCATGCTCTAGTATTGCCTGATCCATCCTTTGGCCAACACCGATCCATCACAAAACCGTGACCATCCATCCAAATTCCCATGTAGATCCATTATTTTCAAGTGTGCCCGATCCATCACTCAAAGTTTGGTCGATCCATACTTGTGAACGTTATGATTCATACCCAGCCGTCATTGATCGATGGGAATCCCCTTGCCCGATCTGTGCCATGAACTTCACGACTGGTCCATATAAAATGTGGCTTATCCATCTCCAGGCACCTCTGATGCATGCCCAACTAATGCTGATCCTTCCTATTTCTTGCGTAGTTTGACATGATCCACGCTCGAAACCAATTTCAATTCCAAACCCATACGATTTCAAGCAAACATTCAACAACAAAATGAAGCAATCAAAAAATGAACATTAACACAAAGAATATCATTATTCCATCATATAAAATTCACCTAAATCATAATAAATCAATAAACAAATCAAATAAATGGATCTAACTTGCATAAACATAGAATCAACAAGTGAATTTACCATTATAATCTTGATAGATTAGATCCTATGGTGATTCGAATTAAATATTTACTTACATCGATTAGATCTAGATGAAAACAACTTGAAATGATGAAAATAAGATCAAACAACACATATATTTGATTGAATCCGTGCGAGAGAAGCTTATCACTCACCAAATCTTCAAAATAGCTTGAAATCAACTAATCTCTAATCCGGACAGCGAAGAACAATCTTCAAATCACCCAATTTTATGTGTTAGTTCGAGGAGTATGAGATGAGAACTAGACCCTAAACCACTTCGAACCGACTTTGCGTTCGTTAACTAACATTGCAGAGATGCTTATAAGTTAATTTGAAGACATAGATCTTCAGAACTAGAGGGTTGCTCGCTGATGTCTCTGGTTAAATACAAAGATTAAACTTATACCAGTAAACCTCTTTGTTCAGAGGTATCTCAGGTTTCGTTCAGTCCTAGAACGAACTTGTATGGACGGATGTCTATTTCCTATGATCAAGTACGTTGATTTTTTACAATTATACCGAGTATGGTGGTGGAGAAGGTAACTTCTTTCAGCTTAACACTCAGAGTATATTTGTCAAATAAATTAGTGGTTTGACGGATCTAAAAATGTAGCATTTAAATTTTAAATGTGAAGCTCTATAAAAGGTAATCGTGACCTTATGCCCCATCAATCGGGAAATGAGTGAAATCGAGCAGGCAACTTGACTACGTGGGTCATACCATTAGGGTATATTATAGACGGATCTAGAGAAATTGGTTGTTCCCTTTTATGTATGCTTCTGAATTTTTGGTTGTTGACCCCAACCGTTGGTGATGATATTTTTGATACACTCAAGTTGAATAAGTGACCGATCATGCGTGGTCGAGTTGCAAGATGTTCTTGTTAAACCACAGTGTTCCATTTCTAGATGACACTAATCAGAAGGTGGTTTCATACCTATTCATGTTGGAAATCCAATCTTCAATACGAGCCGTATGTTTTAGTTGTAAATCGATTATGTTGGAAAGTGAGATGCAAGCTTTCCGGCTATATTCCTATTTTATTTGTAGTTTGATAGACATTATTATAATATTATCAGATTTTGATATAAAATGTGGTCGTGTCTTATGAGAGTTCCATTATTTCAAAGGATTTTCTAAAGTTAAGCAAGTTGTTTGTGATGTGAATTTATCATTGAAAGTATTCCAAATAGATCAAGGTTGATTTTATTTTGTTTCAAAATATGCTCAGGTTAGATCAAGTATATTTTTCAAGTTAGATTTTACTTAGAGCTTTAGGAGAGGAGCTGAAGTCAAGATGTATTACCATATTTTCTGGTATTAATTATTTCAGCTGTGTGTGTTGTATTTATCTAGTGTATAATCTGGTATTGTAATCACACACACACACATATATTTTTCTCTTTGTGTAAAGAGTATTGAGGTATTATATTTTATTCATTCCGCTGTAAGATTCTAGTCTACTCTGATTCTGTAGTGTTGATGTTTTCTTCTTTTTCTTTTTCTTCATCTCTTCTAGCATTTCTTTCATTCTGCTTCTCATCCTCTTTATTCTTTCTTTCTAAAGATTCATATTTCCGTGCAATTTGGGTTGAATGTGAATTGTAATTAGTCGACACAAATGGTACAGATTTGCGGATCTTTACACTATTTGTCATTGTTCCAACGGTCTTAACTTCGTGATCTTTTAGTCTCGCCATATATGGATTTCAGTTAACACTTTAGGAAGCATGCGATTGCAGTGTCCATTCTTCACAGTAAATATACATCTTTCATCATTTTTACACCGTCCACTTGACTCAAATGGACAATCACATTTCTTACTTCCCTGTCTTCGCCATTTCTGTTGTGTTTTTGAAATATGAGTTTTTGCCTCACAATCAATGTATTTCATGCTTTTTTCACAAGCCAGAACCATCCACGAACATTTTCCATGAGTTGGCAAATTTTAGATTCTGATTATTTTTATCACAATAATACAATTTACACTAATTCCACATTTCATGCACCAATCTTGTACACTTTCCTTTGACTCTGAGAACTACATCATAAAATATCAACATAGCTCAATTAGATTCTTATTACCATAGTAAAACAACATAAATCATAAATAATTTAAATATTTTTTGTATACCCCTTACGCTGTGAAATGCCAAGTTAAATTGAGGGAATCGTAATACGATTGGGTTAATTGATTATTTAGATTCTCATTACCAGCATCTTTTTCAACAAAATTGCTATTGTCTCGTCCTTTTCATTGCCATTATCGTCTCAATGTGCGGACTCATAGCAATTGTCTTCTTCATCCAAATTAGTTCTCCAATCATCGTCGAGTTTCCATAAAATAGTTCAACTCAGAAACTCTAGGCATTTTGTAAATAATAAATAAATTTGACAACAAATAGCCATTTATACTGTATAAAAATACCAACCATGTGCCGTAAATGTTATATTATGTCGGTCTACTGTCACCTTATACAACATAAATTGCTTTTCCTTGGATAAACTAATCCAGTAACTACACGTCTATTACATTACCGTAAAACAACTGGCTTCCTCCAGATAAGTCTCACCTACAACTGAGTACCGAAAAGCCAAATCGATTTGAAAAGACCCAAACCTGAACTGAACCTGATAAATCTTAGGTCGGGTCTAGATGATAAAAAATATTAAGACTCGATCAAACTCTACCCACATTGACCAGACCCGAAATACCCGACCAAAAAACATTAAAATATATCTATTTTTAGTGTGATTATTCAACCGAACCGACCCAATCCGAACCGAAGCTTGGATTGGGTTGGATCCAGATTTTTGAAATGTATAATTCAAACATGAAAAAATTTGACACGCTTAGAACCGATTCCTGTCGGGTCGGATCCAGATCATCGGGTCGGGTCTAATTGTCACCCCTACTATGGGATCAAATTCTCTTATAGCCCTAAATATGAAATCATAAACCCTAGTTTATGATTTAGTTTCAATATAATAAAGTGAACACATTTCTCATGTTAGACCGGCTGAACCACTTTGTATTATCAACGTCGTGTACATGGGCTGGGCTGCAAGCCCAAATACTTATCTTTTACATTAACGTTAGCCTGTATATTATAAATAGGCAAACCTCTGTACAAACAAAATTATTCAGTTCTAATATCAATTTTACAGATTTCCTTTATGGTATTAGAACAATAAGCCAAACGGCAAATATACAAGATTACAAAATTATATTTCTTCATTCCAAATCAAGAGAAGAGTATACTTTATTATTTCTTCTCAGAAAATCTTCATCACTGAAGAATATACCCTTCTCTGATCTGGTTTCTGTTCATATCGGTTTACCTGATTCAAATTGCCTCGCCAAGAGAAAGAATCAGAGAGATTTCATCACTTTCTTCCATCTTGGCTGCAATTTTTGGCCATCTGACCTTTTCGTCATCATTTGCCGAGACCTGGTTGCAGAAATCACCATCATTTGGTGATTTTTCCATCCTAGAGTCTCATTTTTTATCTGTTGGACACTCCTTTTACTGAAGATCTGGTTGCTGAAGGCACTTTCAGTGTTTTAGCCATCCAAGAACCTTCAAATGCATCAAGAAAATCTTTCTGTTGCATTTCTTAATCACAATGGCAGGAACTGGTAATAGTGAAGCTCTCAGTTCTGCTAATTATGTAACCAATCCCACATCCATGCCTCCTCCACTAGACTTTCCACTGATAAAGCCCAAAAGTCAGATAATTACCATCCCACTTGATGATGATAATTACATGCTATGGAAGTTTCAGGTGGAAGCAGCACTGAGGGGATGTGGACTTCTTGATTTCATCAAAGGTACTGTGATAATACCACCTTTTATGGTTCATGACAAAGATGGAAACTTAGTTAGTAATCAAGATTATTTGAGATTTCAAAAACAAGACAGTCTTCTTGTTTCATGGCTGATATCTTCAATTAGTGCAAGCATGTTATCAAGAGTGATAGGTTGCAACACATCCTTTGTTGTATGGAATACCATAGAACAAATATTCAGTGTTCAATCTGCTGCAAGAGTTATGCTATATAGAAGACAGTTGCAATGCATGAGGAAGGATGAGATGTCCATGCATGACTACCTTACCAAGATAAAAACCCTATGTGACAAGCTGAATTCTACTGGACATATTATCAGTGAAAGTGAACAGGTTCTTTACATCACAGGAGGTTTAGATGAAGACTATGAATCAATTGTAACTTTTATAGCCTCACAAAAGATTGTACCTGATTTGCAGTATGTGCATTCATCTCTTCTTGCACATGAAGGAAGAGTTGAACAGAAAAGACTATCTCAATCAGAGCTTTCCGTCAACTATGCCTCCACATCAAGAAACAAAGGTCAGCAAAAAGGCACTACTCGCCAAAACAACAAACAAGAAAATCAGTTTTTCTGAGGTAACCATAATCAAAGAGATAGAGGCAGAGGAGATAGATTCAATAACAATAATAGGGTGAAATGTCAAATTTGCGAAAAATTTGGACATGTTGCTAGCAGGTGCTACTTCAGATTTAACACTGAATACAATGTTAATCAGCAAGGTCAGGGAAACCATAGGGCACCAAGTGTTAATGTGACACAAATGGCACAACAAAGGACTAATGCTGAAGGATCAAGGATGTAGACACAAAATTCAAGCAGTGATGAATTAAGCAAGTCAGAGGACATAAACCTAGATGATTGGTACCCATATTCCGGAGCAACGAATCATGTGACTAACAATTTACAGAATTTAAATCTGGGAAATAAAAGCTACTCAGGTATGTGTTCTGTCTCAATGGCTAATGCTGAAACAATTAGTATATCACATATAAGACACGGTTACGTCAACGGAAAAAGTAACTCTATTTGAACAATTTACTCAGAGTGCCCAAGATTAAGAAAAACTTAATCAGTGTATCACAATTTTTTAATGACAACCGTGTATACTTTGAGTTTCACCCAAATTACTGCCTAGTTAAAGATTTACTGAATAAAGATATATTACTACAGGGTAGTTTGGATTAGGGGCTGTACAAGTTCAAGAAATTGAAATCAAGACATGCTACTGATAATGGAAATTACTGTTGCAATGTTGAATCTATGACTTTTAATGATGACATGTACAAAAATTTTAATGATTGGCATTGTAAGTTGGGACACCCAAATTCTAAAACTGTTAAACATGTCTTGAATGAAAATAAAATTGACTGTAAGAATATACCAGATCATTATATGTGCAAACATTGCCAAATAGGCAAAAGTCATAAATTACCCTTCATTGGGTCTGATACAAAGTACAGCAAACCACTTGAACTCATAGTTGCAGATCTATGAGATCCTTCTCCAGTCAAAACAGATCATGGATACAGATATTACCTTTCTTTTGGGGATGCATTTACAAGATGTACATGGATATATCTGCTCAGAAGTAAATCAGATGCATACAATACAACAATACAGTTTGTCACTCTAGCTGAGAAGCAAACAAACTGCATTGTTAAAATTATGCAAACAGATGGTGATGGTGAATTTAAACCATTAAAGAAATACTTTAATAATAAGGGTATATTACATAGAGTAACCTACCCACACACATCAGAACAAAATGGACTTGTCGAGAGAAAACATAGGCACATTGTTGAAATAGGGCTTACATTAATGTCACAGTCCTATCTACCATTAAAATTTTGGTCAGAAGCTTTTGTGACGTCAGTGTATTTGATTAATAGAATGCCTACTAAAGTTTTACAGTATAAAAGTCCATATGAGGAGATGTATGGTGTTAAACCAGATTATTCTGGGTTGAAAACTTTTGGTTGCCTATGTTTTCCTTGTCTCAGACCGTATAATAAACATAAATTAAGTCTGAGATCAAGTCCTTATACCTTTCTTGGCTATACAGAAAAGCAGAAATGATACAAATGTTTAAGTGATAGTGGAAGGTTATATGTGTCAAGGCATGTTGTGTTTAATGAACATGTTTTTCCTTTTGCAGAAAAGGGCATTAAAACAACTAACAGAATTGTCAATAATGAAAGGAAAATTATAGCATTGCCTGAATTAACTGAAGATATGGTGGGCGACTACAAACATCAAACACAACATGAAGATGGATATGCAGAAAGTGTGCCCAATACTAGAACCGACTACAGTCCAACAAGTTCACTAATTGGAGATGAAGATACAAATCATAATACTGATAATGTAGAAAATGTTGATGTGCAACCTACTGATGACAACAACAACACTACAAGCAACTCAAGCAGCGAAGATGAACAACATGATAAAAAAAAACATCATATGATGACCAGGGCTAAACATGGGATATTTAATCCTAAAATATACACTACATCTATCAATGACAGAGAGCCAATCAATTTTAATGAAGCTGTGAAGTGTGAAAAGTGGAAAAATGTTATTAATGAGGAGTATGGTGCTCTAATCGAAAATAAAACATGGAGTTTAGTTGAAGCACCAAGTCACAAGAACATCATAGGTTATAAATGGACCTACAGATTAAAGAAGGCAGCGGATGATAGTATTCCAAAACATAAAGTCAGGCTAGTGACAAAGGGAAACACACAAGAGTATGGTTTTGACTTCAAAGAAACTTTTTTCTCAGTGGTCAAACATACTACAATAAGAATAATCATCAGTATTGCCCTACATAATCAGTGGTGCATAAGACAACTTGATGTTTGTAATGCCTTTTGAATGGAGAGCTGCGGGAGGTTGTGTATATGGAACAGCCAGAAGGATACAAAAAAGCCCATAACAATCATCTAGTTTGTAAACTACATAAGGCCATTTATGGGTTGAAACAAGCTTCAAGGGTTTGGTATGACAAACTTAAAAATACCTTTATGAAGTTGGGATTTAGTACAACCAAGTCTGACAACTCTTTGCACATCAAAAGAAGTGAGGATTTGGGAAACTTTCTCCATTAAGGATTTGGGAAACTTGAATTACTTCCTAGGAATTCAGGTCATACATAAATCTAAGGATGAAATCATACCATCTCAAAGCAAGTACATCTCAGATTTACTTATTCGAGCCAAGATAGGCAAGGCTAAACCAATGCCAACACCTATGACCAGCAGTTCTAAATTGTCCAAACATAAGGGAGAAGCAACTCAGAATGTCAAAGAGTACAGAAGCGTAGTAGGTGCATTGCAATACCTAACTGTAACTAGACCTGACATTTGCTCTAGTGTAAATAAGGTTTGCCAATTCATGCAATCACCACTTAATGAACATTGGACAACAGTTAAAAGGATCTTACGCTATCTAAATGGAACTATTAACTATGGAATCAAATTAAAAGCCTGCAAGGAATCATATGTTCAAGCTTACAGTGATTCGAACTGGGCCTCTAATCCTGATGATCGTAGATCGACATCTGGATACAACGTATACTTGGGATCGAATCCGGTTTCTTGGTGCTCGAAGAAGCAGCCAACCGTTTAACGCTCGAGTACTGAAGCAGAATATCGGTCACTGGCAAGTACCACGGCTGAGATCATGTGGATAAATTCACTACTTGAAGAACTATGGGGTTTCTTCCCAACAAAAGACCAGTAGTGTGGTGTGATAATTTAAGCATGGTTTCACTATCAGCTAATTCCATTCAACATACTTGCACAAAACACATCGTAATTGATTTGTATTTCGTACGAGAACCGACCACACAGCTGGAAAACTCGAAGTAAATCATGTGCCTACCCAATTCCACAGAGCGGATGCCCTAACAAAGACTATTTCGGTGAAGAACTTCGTTAAATTCAATGAAGAAATGAGAATTGAAGATGGTGGCGGCGCAAAAGGAAAGAGGGAAACCCTAGATAAAATTGAGGGTGGCTAATAAAGTGAACACATTTCACATGTTAGACCGACTCAACCACTTTGTATTATCAGCGTCGTGTACATGGGTTGGGCTGCAAGTCCAAATACTTATCTTTTACATCATAACGTTAGCCAGCCTGTATATTATAAATAGGCAAACGTCTGTACAAACAAAATTATTCAGTTATAATATCAATTTTACAGATTTCCTTTACAATAAGAACTTACATTGTTTTAGCTGTTTCTACATGCTTCGTTGGTACTTTCTGGTTAATTAGGGCATCTACATGAAATGTCATATATATCAACTGACGATTGTTGATTTAGCAACCAGACAAATACCGTAATCCATACGTGAATATATATTCTGGTTATATCACTTTTAATGCTTGAAATCATCTCAAGTTATACTCTCATATTTTCTTTACACATAGATTTATTCTAGGTGGTCAACCGTGTCATTGATTCATTAATTTCCTTCTCAGTTTTGCAGCATGCTATATATATATATTATCTGATGTCCACTAAACCAGCAAGGGATACATATATAATAATATGTTCTTAGACTGATTAGCTTTTGTTGAAATGATTAGGACGAACTTATGCTATTAGCAAGGGATAAGTGTTCATATGTCAACCGATTAAGCTTAAAACGTCATAAGCAATGCTAAGTCCCCACTCAAACCCAAATAAATGAAGACATTTGAATTTGATAATCATATTTCAAACCTCTTTATTTCAGTTATTTCATCTTCAACGGTCAGTTTATTATTTCATCCACGGACTCCTTCTAATATTAAAATGGTTTATCCAACATTATAAATGTCGAAAAATTAGATTTTAATGCGTGTAAAGAATAATTAAATCTGATAACAACACTTGAGTTATTTATCAGTAATAATGTTGGATAATTCAGTGACCTTGAGGATCATCAAAAACGACTTTGACAGGAGAGTTGCTATGATTAAAAAAAGAAGAAGCAGGAAAGTGCTGGCTAAAACGTTTCAGGAGTAGTGCACGCTGAAAACAATGGACTAATAATGTGAAGACCAAAGTAGAAAGGGATGGTTTAAAAAGAAAACTACATATGAATCCATTATTTTCGTCTTCTTTACCAATGTTCGGTTCACCAGACAACAAAGAGTTTCTTTGGACGTTATCATTACTAATGTTATGGCTTAGGAGCGAAGGAAACAAATTTTGTTTTAATCGGATATAAGCATAGCCACGTTACAAGCATCATTTGGCTTTACAAGGTAGTATAGTATGGTTGGTAGCCTCCAAGTCAAATTGAAATTTCGGCTGTGTTAAGTTCACATTTGTTGTTAGATTCATATATAACTTAAGCACTAACAATATATTTACTGTTTTCTTCCTAATTGGATTTTTCTTTTTCTTTTTTCTCTCTCTCTCTCTATATATATATATATATATATATATATATATATATATATATATATATATATATATATATATATATATATATATATAAAAACTCTAAGCCTCCTCCTACGGTACCACAATCCAGCCCACACATCGAAGTTGGCTGAACTCTTGCCTTCCATCACAGGCAGGAATAAGGCTTCATTAGATTTTTCAAATTTTATTTATTTCCCAGATATGCTTCATTAGATTTTTCTACAACCGATCATGGAGAACTGAATTCCATATTTTAAGCTGATTGTCGTAGGAGTAAATCATCATCGCCTAAAGTTTATCGTCACAAAATATTCTCGGTAGTGGATGTGCACGTTCATAATCGATTTTCATCCCCTCGATTACTTTTTCTTCTTTAACAATCATGTTATAGAAGATATACAAGAGAACATGATTTTTGTTGTTTCGTCGGTTTCCCATATCCTATATGGACGACTAACCATTATGATTGTAACGACACGTATTCTATATATCGGAATAATCTCGATACATTATTGTAACGACACGTATTCTATATGGACGACTAACCATTATGATTGTAACAATCATGTTAGGAGTTTCATATCTAAAGTTGAGGATGAATTTGGCTCGGGAGCCAGCAATGCAAATAATCTCGATATTCAGGCCATGTTCACGACTTTCATGAAGGATATGCTGAGAAATGCTCGAGGAATTGCTCCAAATGCAACTGAGGGTAATGGTGCACTAGTGCAGGCCAGATCTAACTTTGCTAAACTTAATAAAGATTTTACCATTCTGAGTGATAAACCATTCCAAAGTACAAAGTCAACTATGGAAGTTTATGATTGACTCGAGACTTGTGAGTGCATCTTTGAAGATCTTGAACTTAATGTTGCTAGAAGAAGAGGTTAGCCTTGTGTCAACTTCAAGGTAAACCTATGAATTGGTGGAATCCCATCAAGATTGCCACCACTGAGAATCAGATCATTTAGGATCAATTCGAAGACTTTATTCAGTGAGAAGTTTATTCCGGTCGCTCAGAAGTTAGAATTATTTTTGATATTTGGTGAGCTTAAGCAGGGAGATAGGAGCATCTCTAAATACATTATTGAATTCGATGCTTTGTCGACGTACATGTTGTCCTTCATCGACACTACCGAGAAGAAGAATGAGAAATTCATCACTAGTTTAGAGGATTACTTTAGGGAGAAGCTCATTAGCTATATTGATGAGACTATTGAGTTCATTGTTGGGAAAGCATTGAGGCAGGAGAGTCTCTCCTTAAGATAAAGACCGAAGTTGATATTCTTTCGAAGGAGGAGCCAAAATCGTATGCAAGTGGCGGAGGCAAGAAAAAGAGGAACAATAAGAGAAACCTTTTCTAACAAGGGATGGGTAAAAATAGAAACATGAGTCTGAAATAGTCTTCTATAATTACGGAAAGAGGGCTATTTCATCAAAGACCGCAGATTCAAGGGAAGGAAGTGCTTTAATTGTGACAAAGGGGGAGATCTTTGGAAAGATTGTAGAGAGCCCTCATAAGAAGTTGGTGAAAGCATATGCTATCGGTGTCATTCCTTCTTCGTCAAATGCCCTAACCATGGCAGAGAAAGTAAAGGGTGTCACCATTTAATGTGAGCTTTCATATATGATGTTCTTATTCGAGTTTTATTTGATTATGGGGATTCTCATTCCTTCATATACACTTTGAAGTTAGGATTGAAACCCGAAATTGTTGACTGGCCATTGGTTGTGATAAACCCCATTGGTGGCCCCACCGGCCTTTGTGCTATTTATCAAGATTGTTGTTAGCGAATCTTGAATGCATTTTTTATTGTGACTGCTTTATTTGGATTTTGTTGGGTTTGACATTATTCTCGGAGTTTATTGGCTTCAGAGATCAAGGTTTTAAATCTCGGATATCGGTCTCGTTTCGTCTCAGGAATTTTATTGACTCGGTCTCGTATCGGGGGAGATCTCGGACGAGATGAGTCAAACTCGGGAGTTCATCTCGGATTTTCATCTCGGGTCTGAAAGTTCATATCGGAACAATCTCGGGGTAAATGATATGTTAAAAATGATATTTTAACAAAATGATTTTTGTGAATGCTATCAAAACATAGTAACTTAAAGTTAAAATGCAAAATAACTTTATTATTCTTTATTTTGCGAAAGATCATTCATACTCTAAACCGTAATATGCTTAAAACAGGAAAATTGGTAGACAGGAAACATTAAAAGGATCCAAAGCATTAAAAAATTCAGCATAAATAGACCATAAAATACATAATTTCATAAGTAACATGTACATAAAAAGATGAATATGAAAATCATATGCATTGTAAAATATATACGAACATACAATATAGTCATTTACCATGCAAAATGTAAAATAACAAAAGATTGATATGGCTAGATTTAAGTTTTTTAATTATAGTACTAGTTCAGGCACAAATTTAAATTTTAACCAAAAAAACTAAGATCTCGGACGATATTCCAGTATTTCGTCTCAGCCGATATATCGTTCGATATTTCAATATCTCGGGTGATATATTCGAAAGGAGATTTGGAGTGATATTTGTTGTTTCGTTTCGGAAGGAGCCCAAAACGAGATCTCGGAGGAGATCTCGGGCGATATTTACGAGATTTGAAACAGTGTCAGAGATATTGGGTAGTTGTGGACTATGAGAAATTTTCGGTGACCATCGGGGTAGATAATGAGCGGAGGGTGGTGTTTTGATGTTTACCTAGTGATGAGGCGATGACTAGTTTTCTATATTCTCTTGATATTCTACACGATGAGTTATCGAGTGTTCTTATTGCTTAGGAGTATCCAGGCATCTTCGAGGAAATAAACAAACTTTCGTCATATAGAGAGATTAAGTACAATTTAACTTGATGAAGGATTCCTGACCCATGGTAATGCCTCCTAGGAGGATGACATCTAGGAAGCAATGAGAGCTCGAGGTGCAAGTAAACGACCTTTTGGGAAAAGATTTTATTCGAAGGTGTATATTTGAGTGGGGACCACCTATTGTGTTTTCCATAAAGTAGATGGTTCGCTTGGATTATGTATAGATAACCATGAGTTGAAAAAGGTGATGAAGAGGAACAAGTATCCGCTTTCACATATAAATGATTTCTCCAATCAGATGCATGGTGCAAAGATGTTTTCTCAGCTGGATCTCGCCACGTGATTTTGTCTGTTGCAGTTAGCACGTGAGAGCGTGTATGTGGCGACATTTCGAACGTCGTCTAATTTTTACGAGTGGTTGGTTATTCCATTTGGATTGACCAATGCACCGGCATATTTCATAGAACTTATAAACCATTCCTTAAGAGATCAACTTATTAAATTTGTGCTTATGTTCGTCGATGATATTCATATCTACTCATGGATAAGTGAAGGATACAAGGAACATTTAAGGGTTGTATTGGAGGTATTGAAAGAACACCAGTTGAAAGCTAAATTTTCTAAATGGCACTTTTGGAGGAAAGATGTGAGATTCTTGGGTTATACTATATTTAGGACATGGTATTACCGGGGACCCTATAAAGGTTGCGGTGGTTCAAAGATTGGACTACACCTAAGAGTGCTACGGATATGAATTTTTTTTCTGGTATTGGCTGGATATTATCATAGGTTCATCCTGGATTTTTCCAAGATATCGACACCGTTGACTTAGGTAATTAAGAAGAATCAGACTTTTACTTGGGATGTGAGTTATAAGCATGCTTTTATAAGTCTGAAAGAGAGGTTGACAAGTGCATGAGTGCTAGTTCTTCCAAGCAAGAATGAAGAGATGACGATATACATAGATGTTTATGGCACCGAACTAGGTGCCACATTAATGCTAGGAGACAAGGTTGTCGTCTACACTAGCTGACAGCAAAAGTATCATGAGAAAAGTATCCCATCTATGATTTGGAATTAGCGGTAATGGTGTTTTCATTGAAGATTTGGAGGCATTATCTTCTGGGAGAAAGATTTGAGTTGTTTACCGTCTATAAGTCATTAAAGTACCTCCTCTCATATAAGGACCTTAACCTTTACCAACAACGATGGTTAGAGTTATTAACCTCTTACGATTTGATATCGCTTACACCCTTGGAAAGAGTAATTAATGTGATCGGCGATGCCTTGACATGCCAACTTAGGGGTAATGTTCTTGGAATGGAAGTAGTTAGAGTCTATTTTCAGCTATGATTTTTGACCTAAATGTGAGTTGCAGTTGGAGATGTTTGCAAGTTTTACAATCAGACCTATCCTGATTGAACGGATTAGTTTTAGTCAGAGACATGATTCTAAATTGGCAGAGATTATTACCACAGTGGAGACTGGAGTTGACCATGAAGGTTTGAAGGTGAACATACTTGATCGTGATAGTTGGCTCCATAAGAACAAGAGATTGTCTATGCCTATCATTGATGAATTGAGGGATGAAGCACTTTGAACATTCCATCATTCGAAGTTAACTATACATCCTGGTGGTAATAAGATGTATCGGGATAAAAAGAAAATCTACTATTGGGAAGGAATAAAGGATGTTGGAATATTCATCTCTAAATGAATGAATTATCAATTGGTTAAGGTTAAGCAGAAGGAGCCTAGTGGTTTGCTACAATCACTAGAAGTTCTTAAATGGAAGTGCAAGCGTGTTTCAATTGATTTTATTGACGGTTTGATAAGGACTCGAGCAGGCTATGATAGTATTTGGGTAATCGTGGATCGATTATCCAAGAGTTCTAGATTTATACCCATCAACTCAAATAGGATGACGACCAAATTGGCCGAATTATACGTGAATGGGTTGTACGATTCCATGGAGTACCAAAAGGCATTGTGAGAGGCCGAAGCCCATATTTTACAAGTGGGTTTTAGAAGAGCTTGCAGGAAACTTTAGGGTCTGACCTACACCTCAAAACTATCACCCTGAAACTGAAGGTCAAACTGAAAGAGTGAATGATATACTGGAAGATCTCTTGTGAGCATGCATCCTAGATTTTGTGAGTTCATGGGATGATCATTTCATCTCGTGGAGTTTGCATACTATAATAGTCACCAATCAAATAATGTTATGGCACTATATGAAGCTTTGTATGGTAGGTCATGCTACACTCCTTTATGTTGGTTAGTAGCTGACGAAAAACTGATATCTCGGTCAGATATAGTTAGAGAAACCTCTAAGAAGATTGAGATCATTCAGCAACAGATGAAGACTACTTAAGAAAGATAGAAAATCCATGCCGATAAAAGACATAGAGACTTGGAGTTCTCCGTTGGCGACTTGGTGTTTATTAAGATTTCTCCTTTGAAGAGTGCGATTTAGTTTGGTAGAAAAGAAAAGTCAGCACAAAGGTTTGTTGGTCCTTTTTCGGTTCTTGAATGGATTAGGAACTTAGTCTATAGAGTTAATCTACCTCAAAAAATGGCAGGGGTGCACAACATGTTTCATGTTTCTCATTTAAGGAAGTTTGTACATGATTCTAATAAAAGTATCATGCCAGTTCACTTTGATGATATCGAAGTGGAACCAGAAGCCATCGGGGCTAGCAAGTCTATACGTATCATGGGCATAATACGAACTAACTTAGAAAGAAGGCGATGAAGCTTTTCAAGGTTCAGTGGGATAAAAATGAGAGTGATTACACTTGGGAGACCGAAGAGAGTATGAGGACATCACATACACAACTCTTCACTTGGTAAGGTTTTCGTTCATCACTGTTATTTTCATTTACTACACCATTAGTTTTCCCTTATGTAGTGTACTATGTGCTAGGGTAGGTTTAGATTATTTATTTCCTTTCATGATCACTATGTATACATGTTTGATTTTGATGGATGAATGTGGCCGGTAGGCATGCAGAATGACCTTGTTAACTTGTTTATGAATTTCAAGAGGGAAATTTCTATAGGGGGAAGAATGTAACGACCCGTATTCTATGGATCAGAGGATCATAAAATATTTATATTATTAGCACATGAGGTTTATGAATCTATAATTTTAGGGAATGATTAGTAGGGCCATTTCTTACCTTCGCAATTTTTGCTGAATTTTTCAATAATCATTTTGCACTTGGTAAATCTTGTTTTGTCCATAACTTTTGATTAGAAAGGAATCTAGAGCTGCTTACATTGGGTATGGATGATGGTTTTCCATTCTGTGGAGTAGTCACATTAAGAAAATGGACCCATCATTTTGGAAGAATGGATGAATTAAGGTTCTAGAGAGGTTTGGACAACTTAGTTGGTAAAAGAGGTCATTAATCAGTGTACCCAAGGCTTATTTCAATATTGAGACTAGTGGAGGATGAAATGGGTAGAAGAAACATCCCTAGTCATTGTACAACTCCAAAATAGATCCCAAACTCCGTTAATGAATTACGCCTCTCAAATCTCCCATTATACCTTATTTTATTAGCCAAATTTCATAATCAGTGAAGGATTAACATAAATCATCATCAAATCTAAATGAGATAAGTTGCAAACATTTATGAATCCATGCAAACCATCACCCATTTAGATGTAACACGATTTTGGGGATTAAGACTAGAATCAGGTAAGGATGAGCATGGGTAGCCAACTAAGAGATGAGCAGGGGACTATCTTACATGTATCTTGTTTATTTGCGTTGTTCACTACTTTAGGTCATAGTAATGTTTACTTATATGACAGTTCACTTTGAGTTATATCCATGTATAACTCTATTGGTACTATGTTGTATTTTAGATCTGTTACTCTGATGCTTACTGTTCATTATCAGCTTTTACGTTCTCGCTTGTTTTTATATCAATTGTGTGCTAGTATTATTTTTTATTCTATGCGCTGTGAGATATACAACAGGTTTTTGGGTTACTTTCTTTTTTTAAACCTTGATGATCACTTCACATCGGCCGAGCACTACGACAACAACATTATTTAGGTGTCAGAGGTATAGGGAATTCATCGCAAAGAACCCCTATAACAACTCGATTTTTAGTACATGAGCATCTAATTAATTTAGATATTTAAAAATGATTAATTTTGGAATTTAATAGCTTAAATTAAATTTGAAAGAGGAGTTGAACATTGAATTAACTTGAAATTTTGGATCTTGAGTTAAATGAATTAAATTTATTTAAATTTTATGTAAAATATTATTGAATGTAAACAATAATAATAAATTACTATCAATGAATTAGAGTGTATGGAGATTGATTTATAATTACTTAATTTTAATTAATACGTTAAATTAGCCATTTTGAAAACAGTCTTGGAATTCGATGAACCAGTTTCATTAAATTCAGTATGTTAAATTGTTACAAGATTTCAGATGACTTATGTGATCGAGTAATCTAGAAACGTTCAACAACAAATTCATGTAAATAACATAGATTAAAACATTGCCTATAAATAACCTTAACTCTTTTAACCTAATTCCCTCTTTTCACTCTTCTTACCTATAGAAACAAAATGAGCAGCTACCTTTTTTATTTCTTTTTATAAAAATGGAAACCTCTGTTTCTTTGAAATTTAAAAAGAAATCAACCAAGAATCGTAAAACTATCAAGCCTACATCTTTGAGCTTATCTTGAGGAGCTCTACATTATCTTTTTTGTTTGTAGGGTTGTGCATGGATTTAGTTAGCTTGACAGTTAGTAGCGTGAGTGTTTGTGTTTATGTGAATTTTAGGCAATGATTTGGAAATTGGAGGTTGGATTTGAGTTTGTGGTAGAAAGTTGCTTACTTTGTGGATTTTTGGTGGAGAACGACATCAATAAGTGTTGCAAAAAATTACTATAGCAACAAGATAGGTTGAGGATACATTTTGATTCAAGGAGGGAAAGGCAAGGTGGTTGTGTCCATAGCGGAGCTCACGAGATCTAGAGTTCAAAGGTTTTTTTTTTCAGAATGTGCTTTTGTCGGGTATAGAGCAAAGGGAAAGGAAAGAAGTGAGCGGAAATGGTGAGTGAAGGAAGTGGCGGACTCAGGACTCAAAATAAGGAAGATATCGTGAGAGGGTAATTAATTTAATAATTAAAATGATTAGTGTTTAATTATTTTTTAATTTATCAAAATCTTATAAAACTTGTCTCTGACTCATACGAGGTCCAAATACAACATGGTTAGTTGCGTTGGATTCATAATGACGTAGGCTATGTTTTGGGATTGGATTTGTTGCTTTTGGAGCTAGTTAGAACATTGGCGAATTTCAAATGCTCTTTAAAATTCAGCGAACCAGAATAAGTAACAAGGCTAGAACAAATTGAGAGTACAACTCACCTTTCTGATTCACTAATGTACTATAAAATAGAATTAAATATTAAATATTTGCTTAATTATGTAATTTACTTATTGTTGAGATTGGAAAATTATCATATTATCAATTTTCTATTGGGATTCATTAAATTCATTAATTTTTGAATTAAATCTAGGAACGAGACATAACATCTTGGGTGCTATTAGTTTGTTTGAATCCGACTTAGGATCATGATATAGCATCTCAAATTGCTATTGGATAATTTTTGAATCTATTTTATATCTAAACTTATTACAAGTATTTGATCATATGTGAATTATTGAACAATACTGATTGATTACATTGTTTAACTTTTAACCTAATTAATTTGAGTATATGCTTGGTGTTCACTATTTGGCCAAATAAACGTCGTTTAGAAATTGACTGAACTTATTCTAATTTACATTATATTAGCAGAATAAAGTATCGTTTTGCTATTATTTATTTGGACATTTTATTGTGGTAATTAATTTATACTGAATAACTGTTATGTTAGCTATTAAATGATAGTTGTTTATTATTTATCTATTTATTTACATATGCTAGTGTAATGGCCCGAAAATTCCCGCCTTTCAAATCGACTGTAATCCACACAAGTCCGACCCAAAACGGTAGAAACTCTCGAGACATTAACTTTGGGCGTACAACAACATTAGACGGAAACAAAAGACTTTTCATTAACATCATTAAAATGTTACATCAGAGTACAAGAATATCTATCATAGTGTTATAAATTACAATACATTCACAGAGAAAATTTAAATACATAACTCTCAGTGGAAGACTTATAATGCTCTGGACAAAGTTTAAGCTTCAATCCGGAATCTTGCTTTAAGTATCTACAAAACCAAAACTACTAATTGCCCGTGTGGAAATTATGGGCACCCAAAGTTTAGGTGGGAAACAATAAACTCAGAGTCAATCAAGTGACTGGTGTGAGAAATAAAATCCATTACTATACATTATTTTGAAAGCAAGGCATATCACAGGACCACGCCGTAACACGGAACGGGTTTCCTCACTACTACTACAAAAGTGGGCATATTCGACACTAATTTGTGTGCGTTGCATGAAAAGTGTGGCGAAAGCTATGCATTCTTTGATCTTCTGCAACAACATTCATTTGTTGTTCCATTAGATGTGAACGTAGTGTTGCGGTTGGAATTCTTGTGTTGTGACATGCAATACCAGTTCAAAGTGTTGCATTACATAAATACATGGCAGGTCAGCGATCCGCGTTATCAGTTTAAACAAATAAATAACGTAGATGTTGATTAATCCAACGGTTCAAGCCGAACCTTGCTACAGCTTAGTGAAAATTTAGCGCGATAGTTTCCCCATTCACGAAATACTTCCCCCAAAACAAATTTCTCCCGTACTCCTCCTTCTGTCCGTTTCTCTCTCCATGAAATCCGTCCAAGAACACCTCCGATTGGTACTCTTCCTCAGGTTACAAACTATAAACCTTCGATTGCTCCTATTTTATAAACTTTACACCTCCAATTTGGATCATTTAGGACAATTACAGGTAGTTAGGGCTTCATCATTTCGGTTTTATTTAGTTGATTTCATCTCTAACTTATTTTGGCCTACGTTCAAAGTCTCTGGGTGATTTGGGTATACCGATTGCCTTAAATTAGGGTTTTTATACTTGAAGTGTTGTATTTATATGTTTGCATGTGTTGAAATTGTGCAAGTTCTGTATTTTTATGTTTACCAAACCATTGATGTATTCGTAAATAATGCTTATTTCGAAAGGTGGGAAAAAAATTTAGAGGACAAAAGAAATCCAATTTAAATGTTTAAATGTCTATTTCTGTTTGTAGTTAAATAATGTCTATTTCTCTTCTTACATTGTATGACTACGAAGATACCCTGGGCATGGGTGATCTACGACTATCAAACCCATCATCACCAGAAACTCCTATTGATTTTTATAAAGAGATGCAAGAAAGGCACTACGATGATTTACGTGACTATGAACTAAAGCAAGAAGAACTCCGAAGACAATGGCGAGAAGAAGAACGACGTGAAGAAAGGGCGATGCGATGGAATATTCATGCTGCCTTACGTCGCCAGTATCAAAACAACCAAGTGGTTAACGAACAGCAAGCTGACTCACTAGTCATAATGCGTGATTGTGGGTATGCCGCTGTAGAAGATGTTATTTCGATTAGATTCAACATTGGTCGTCGTTATTTTAGATGTCGTGTTTATCCCACAGGTTGTACATTTTGGCAGTGGATTGACCAACAGTTTTCAAGTCGAGCCGCTAAGTACGCATACAACATCAACTTACAACGCTGCAAAATCGAGTTATTGGTTTTCGAACTGACGTTAGTAGACTTAACGACCAGCTTCAAGGGCTAAACATTAGAAGACAAAATTAAATTATTGCATCGCTCTTTGTATTTGGTACAACTATATCGTCTTTATATCACCTGTATAGTCTTTGTATCTGTACTGTTTTGTTTTGGTGCAGTCATATAATGTTATGAATTTGTGTTCAGTATCCTTTGTTTCTTGTTTTATGTATTCTCCTGATAACTCAGTTCCAAAAGTTAGTGATAATTCATATCAAAACAATCGTCTTTGTATCATCACACTGATTATGTATATTTGTAAATTATTAACTTGTTTTGCTTTTATTTCTAATTTAGTCAAACATTACAGGGTTGCCCTTGTTTGTGTCTTGAACTCTTAGTGGTATCAAATTTAGTCTTACTAGGTCGTGGTTAGATTGTGGCAATGGATAGTGAGTACTACACATGGATAAGACTTCGAGATCGAGTGCAGAATATGTAAGAGGGGTAACAGCTTTTCTAAGAAATGCATTTCCCATTTATAAAGTAGGTGATGAGATGAAGTGCCCCTGCAAAAAATGTACAGAACGTAATTGGTATTGTGAAAATATCATATACGATCATCTTATTTTTAATGGCCCTTCTCCATTACATACCGGGTGGATTTGTGAAGTTTCACAGACAAAATTAATAGGCGTTGATGACCATATGGATTGTGCAACGGAGATGGATTTTGAGGATAATTTAGATGTGATGTTCAAATGTGTGGGTTACAAATTTGGTCAAAATCCCAAGCACTTTGTAGTAGAACCAAATCCAAAGGCCGAGAAATTTTATCGGCATGTTAAAGAAGGAAAAAACCCGTTATATCCTGGCTGCACTAAATTTTCTCGACTAAGTTTCTTGATCAAGCTTTATCATTTAAAGTGTGCTTACGGGATTGACGAGTCTGCGTTTGGGGAATTACTAAAGCTTATAAAAGAAGCCTTTCCTGATGCCCAACTACCTTTGTTTTCCTACGCTGCAAATAATGTCATTGAGGATTTAGGTCTTAATTATCATAAAATACATGCCTGCCCAAACCGTTGCATGTTATATTGGGCAGAGAATAAAGATAAAGAGGCTTGTGACATTTGTGGTTTTTCGAGGTGGCCTGTAAAAGAAAAAGAAGACATCATTGATAATTATGATCCACCATAGTCTATTCCCAAAGTGCCGGCAAATGTTATGAGGTACTTTCCTCTAAGACCAAGGTTACACAGAATGTTTATGTGCAAAGAATTTTCCAAACTTATGAGATGGCACTAAGTGGAACGAAAAGAAGATGGAAAACTAAGACATCCGGCTGATGGTGTGGCATGGAAGATGATGAATGCTCGCTATCCTGATTTTCATCAGAAAATCGTAATGTTAGATTGGGTCTAGCATCTAATGGATTTAATCCATATCGTTCAATGAATTCAAGTTATAGTACATGGCCAATTGTGTTGGTAAACTACAATCTTCCGCCTTGGTTATGTATGAAACAAGAGAATTTGATTCTTTCAACATTAATATCTGGTCCAGATTCTCCAAAGAACAATATTGATGTATATATGTAGCCTTTAATTGCGGAATTGAAAGCGTTATGGAATGTTGGCGTCGAAACATATGATTCCTTGACTGATGGGAATTTTAATTTACGTGCAAGCATCTTTTGGACCATTAGTGATTTTATGGGATATGCCATGTTGTTAGGTTGGAGCACGAAGGGGAAACTAGCGTGTCCAGTATGCCATTATGAAACTTCTTCAAATTATTTGAAGCATAGCAAAAAAATGTGTTATACGCATCATAGAAAGTTTCTTGATCCGACACATAAGTGGAGGCTGGATAAGAGGAGATTTAATGGCGAAACTGAAATGGGAAGCATTCCAGAAATATTATCAGGAACTGATATTGAAGAGTTATTGCGGGGGTTCAAAAATCAGTTTGGGGATAAGACGAAGAAACCTGGTAAAAGTGACGGCCCTTTTAAAAAAAGGTCAATACTGTTTGACTTACCATATTGGTGTCATAATCCCCTTCGACATAACCTGGATGCCATGCACATAGAGAAGAACATATGCGATAAAATATTAGGGACTTTACTTAATATAGGTCGCATGTCGAAGGATCACCTAAACACTCGTTTGGATTTACAGGAATTGGGCATAAGGATGGCCCTTCATCCTGTTGAATGTGGTGACGGAAAGCATATTGAAATTAGAGCTGTAATATTTGATATGACAAATAAGGAAAAAGAAATCTTTTGCTTTGTATTGAAGAACGCCAAACTGCCCTATGGTTGTGTCTCGAATGATAGTCGGTACGTGCACGTAAAAGAGAGAACAATTGTGGGATATAAGAGCCATGATGCTCATTCCATACTCCACTATTTGTTACAATTTGCCGTGAAGAAAGTGTCAAAACCCGAGGTTGCGTTATCAATGATCAGATTTAGTGCATTCCTTAGAGGACTATGGAGCAAGGTTATCGCAGTGGATGATATCAAGAGGCTGCAGAAAGAAATTATTTTGAAATGATTTTTCCATAGGCTTTTCTCGATATAATGGTACACTTGCCTGTTCATTTATGTAGAGAAATCGAATACGGCGGGCCTGAACATCTTAGATGCATGTATCCAATTGAGCGATATATAGGAAAGTTGAAATCTTATGTGCGAAATAGAAACAGACTGGAAGGTTTGATTGTAGAAGATTACTTGGCAGAAGAGTGTGTGACCTTCTGTTCAAGATTTTTAAGCGTTGATGGAGAAACAGAAAACACATCGATTGATTTTGGAAGATGTCCAACAGATTTGGAATATCATATTGGAACAAAGAAGAATAAAGATGGAAAGATGTTCAATTTGAAAGATTCAGATTAGAAGGCAATGCATCGCTATATTCTGTTCAATTCCGGTAATAAAGAAATTGAGAGTTTGATTGAGTAAGTTCTTAAGTTCCTATATCATTTTCCTTAACTATAAATTAACATCTGCATTTTGTAGTTTTTTGACCTTAATTATTATTTAGGGTTCATCGAGCTCTTATGCATGGTCTTGCTAATCGAGGAAGATACAAGAGGGAACGAGAACATTTCGAAGAGTTTTGGAATTGGCTTAAAGAAGAGGTTCTGAAAAAGGACAATATTTCAACAGATTTAGAGGTGTTTGCATTAGGTCCTAATCGAGTAGCTAGGAAGTTTACTGGTTACATAGTAAATGGATATAGATTCCACACAAAATTTAGAGATTCTCGATGTACCACACAAAATAGTGGTGTATTTTTGACTGCCAAAACCACCAGCTTTGCATGTTCGAAAGACCAAAACCCAATAGTGGGCGATGTCAATTACTACGGATCAATCGAAGAAATTTTTGAGCTTGATTATTAGGGAGCTTTCACAGTGGTCCTTTTTAAGTGTTGCTGGTACCAAGAGGAAAAAGATTCATATGGTCTTACTTGAGTAAATTTTAGCAAGTGCCATAAAACTTATCCTTATGTTCTGTCTTCGCAAGTGCAGCAAGTATTTTATGTGGAAAATGTAGTTGAAAAGAACAGTCATTACGTTATAAAAAAATTGCCGAGAGATTGGTGTGATACTGAAAATCAGAATTCAATGGAAGAAGACATGAGCGATACACATTCACATGATATGGGCATAGATAGTGAACTAGAACCAGAAGTTGTTGATGGGGGTTGGATTATGGATGATGCTCCCGTAATACAACTAGAAACAAAACAAGAAGCAGAAGTTCCTGATCCTGTTCCATCTCGTTAGGACAAAAAATTCCTCTTTCTTATTGCTTTAATTTGGTCTAATTTATGATGTATTTGGCACTTTTTGTTTTAGCTGGAAATTATTATCTTTGATGAATGTATTTGGCACTCTTTTCTCATATTGCAATCTACACTGTTCACATGTTTTATGATTTAATGTCTTTCTTTACTGTTATCTAAATTGGTTATAGACCAAAATGTTATAGTTATTGTTTTTTGTCCACTTTAAAATGCATGTACCTTGTTCTATTGTATTCAGTTTGTATAGGATGGATGAACTTATTAATATCCGACTGCAACATGGCGGACAATTTCGAAGGACATGTTACATCGGCGGAGAATCCTTCGTAGTAACAAAATATGATGTAGACCTGTTCTCTTACAGTGTGCTTATGGACTTTGTTAAAGATTGTCTCCATTACACTGAAATAGGAGGAGTTTATATCAGCAAAGGAACGAGGGGTGGCTGGCAGCTGATATTGAATGACAAGGACATAAACGAGTACGTACAGGGCTGCAATAAGCAAGAAGAAGTGGTTCTTTACATCGACAACACCATTGACAAAGACAATGAGCCGTTGATTCAACTGCAGCCACATGTAATCATACGGCTAAGGAAAAACATAATTCAAGGTATATATGTATATGTAATATAGATCCACTCTTATATATATCTCTATGTGTGTAAAGAACTATGAAGGAGGCCATTGTTATTATTTTTATTGTTCCAGGTTCTGCTAAGAAGCCGGTTGTAAAGCGCAAGTATACTACTGCACATAGACTTCAGCAGCAACACAAAATGATGAAAAACAACCCAACTTAAGTGGGTTAGAAGAAACTATCGTCGGAGCCTGATATGAATAATGATGAAGAAGATGTTACTGTGACGGACAAAGGAACCCGGAGGAAATTAAATGTATAAAATGAATAGGTAATGATGATGATACCCGAGAGAATGAAGCTGATGTTTAGGTATTTTTCAGTTTTCATTTCAGTTTTATTAATCCGGATGAAATCTTATTCCGACCATGAAGGCTGCAGCTAATTCAAGTAACTAATTGTTCTTTATGCATGCATTCTGTCAAAATAGCAAGAACTGTTTATACATCGACTCTATTTGGTTAACTAGCTTAAATTTATTATCGATGGTGAGTAATAATGTTAATCTGCTTGCAGTTCTCACAACCATCAGTTTTGACGAAGTATGAACAAGAGTGAATCGCTCGAATGCAAGAAAATGATGCAGTTAGTAGATCACTTGGGGTGTGTGACGGCCCGCCCCGCACCAACCGAGCGAAAAAGAAAGAAGAGAATGGGCTAATCAAGGAACCTGTAATATGTCTCACAGCGCATAGAACAAAATATAATAATAACATACTTGACATAAAACAGGAGAGACAGTGCATAAGCTAAAAACCAGAACTGAGCATCATAGCAGCGGAAATCCAAAATATAGCTTATTACAACTTTTCAAACTGTCTCAAGGCAAAAGCAAGATAAAGGAGGTACACTACTAATGCCCAAGTAGCAACCACCAACGACACAGGGAGAATATCTATATATCATACGTGGAAGCCTCCTGCTCGCCTCCGAATCAGCTACTCGCGCATCACCAGCTAACCACAACCTGTCTCTAATCTGCTCGTGTGAGCACCCAGAGTAATAAGAAGAGACATAAAACTCTGGGTCAGACATAAAGCCTGGTATGAGCGATAAGCATCTAAACAGAATAATAACAGGTATAATCCAATCATAACTGAACCTGGACCTGCAACCAAAGAGTTAGCACTACATACTGTACAACACTCTAAGGTGCCCTTTCAAATGGTGTAAAGATAACGGGGGTGGGGGTGTGCATGTCATAGTGATGTCAAACAATCAAACATAGCAAGCATCCTCACATCTCTCACTCAGTGCGTAAAGCATATGATACCCACTACCTTGGTCCTCTAATCCTTTAGGCCATGACGGAATCCAATCCCATGTAACTATCACTACAAGCCCACTATCCATCCCTCAGTGGTGGACCAAAGTTATGAATACCGACAACCCCTTTGCACACGTCCCGCAGCAAAGCCCAACCATGAAGTGAACTCATTGGTTCCCATCTGGATCCTGAGCTCTAACTTCCATTTGGACTACCTTTGCATCTCGGGTTTTGATCGTCATCTCCATCCGGATCGGTCTTCCTTTCTTCACTTCACTTTGCTTCAGGTCGTGGTCTTCCTTCAGGTTCGGATCGTGCTCCGCCCTCCAACGGTTCGGGTCGCACCACCCTGGTTCGGTTCGCAGTCACTAGCTCGTGGTCACCCTCTGTTTCGGATCGTGCGCTCCCCTCCAGGTCGATTCGTGACAAGCTCCCTCAGCTCGGATCGTGGTCATCTGCATACGGTTCGGATCGTGGTCATCTGCATACGGTTTGGATCGTGGTTCGTGATTCCTTGGCCATCAGTCCCTTAGCTTCTGAAGCAGTTCGTGGCTTGCTCTCTCAAGCGGATCGTGGTGATAACTCGCGAATGGTGGTGACTCGCGATCGGTCGTGGGAGATAGGGGCGATCCGATCCGGGTTCTACATATTCCCTTCAACTACTTCCAGCGACTGTTTTACGCCATACGACGGCGTTTTCGACCAATCTAACTTTTCTAATCAGTCACAAAGCACATCATACAGTCATAGAAACATGTATAAACATCTACAAACAGCAAAACAACAATATGATATGTCAAAACGGATCAAACATACCCAAAAATCCATATTTCCCTCTTAAGCATGTTTGGGTGAAACTTATGATATGATTAGCAAAACATAACCAAATTATCTCAAATTCACATCAGAGGTCTAAAACAATATTTCAGAATTTATGAATATTTTCCCAGATTTTTAACATGCACAAATTCGCTAATTATCACTAATTACCCCTTAATCCCCCAAATTCCAGGATTTGCAAAATTAGTCGAAATCAACCCAAATTCATATCAGAGGCATATAATGATGTTTTAGAATTTTGGGAATTTTTCTAGATTTTTCTGAGCCATAATTTCGCTAATCTTCGCTAATTACCATAATTAGCCATAATTAGTGAGGAACTATGCAAATCACTCACCTTAGCCACAAACAAACTTTAGATCTGAAATAATCTCTGATTTGGATCCAATCCCTATGTGTTCCAGTAGCTCTCTCTCTAATTTGGTGCTACCCTTCCTTGATTTGATGTAGTTTTGCTTAATCTTCGATTAGAAAGTGATTAGAGATGATTTGGGATGAAATTAGAAGGTGGAGGCCATTGCTAGAGCTTGAAGGAGGTAAGTGGCTGCTGGAAAAATGAGTCTAAAACCGAAATCCTAACCCTAGCAGCCCTTAAATACCCCAAATTCCGAAATCTCCCATTGGGCCTAGTTGCTAATCACCCGGTTAAGCCCGATTAGCTGTTTTTCACCTTCTAAACCTTGTTTCAGCCATATCTCCCAAACGGTAAGTCCGTTTGGCTAATGTAACCACTCTACGGAAAGAGAAACCATCATTCGAAGCCAATGGAAGTGGTTTCAGGTCAAAATTCCTTTCCAGTCAAAAGTTATGGCCAAAACAGTACCAACTAGGGGCAAAACGGTCATTTAAAAATCGACAAAAATCATGATCATGGGAAATGACCCCAATAATCGTCTCCCAAAGTTACATGACCATACGACTTCATATGTGAAAGAAATAATTATTCCACGATCCTATGATGCGTAGAATGCGGGTCGTTACACCCTTCATTGGTTAGTTGTATGCAAGAGGCTGCCGCACGAAATAAGAAAGATAAAGATAAAGATGTTGCTGGACGTGATGAATACATCCCAGAAAATGCTGGTGAAGACATCACTGGTGATTCATCGGATTCGGAGGTATAAAGAAGTTATTTGTTTATTACTTATTGTCTTTGCCTATATGAACGTAAAAAAATCTTGAACTTCGACTTAATTGTAGAGAATCAAAATTGTTAAGTCAAAGGATCCTTTACCTGGACCGAGAACTTGTGCGCGAACCAATGCAGCCATTGAAATTGAGAAGGAAGCGATGAAGCGCACCCCCCTCCAAAGAAAGCTGGCTCCAACAAGGAGTTGATCATGACACACACTCCCAGTCCAAATAAACTCAGTAACCAGGATAAATTCACAGAAACATTAAAGAAATTGATGAACCCTACACCGTCTTTTTCAGGAGTTTTAAAACCTACAACGTCTCGCCCATCCGTTTAAAAACCTACATGTAGAAAATTGTTCAAACAAATAACCAATTCATGTGAAGCTGCTGGTATAGTTGCTCCTTATTTAGCGATGCGGAAACGTCAAAAGTAGAATGTTGAAGCGCCTCTAACAATGGAAAATCTTACTGATCGATTAGAACAAGAATGGATTGCAAAGGAAGATGAAGCAGGTACAAGTACAATATAATGTTTCTTTATCTGTGCACTGCACTGCACTGTTGAGTGTGTATTTTTTCTATTCACATTTTTGAACCTGGCAGGTAAAGTACAAGGTCCAAAAAAACCTAGAGGGAAGTCAAAATTGACCAAGGTGCATGCTAGAACCCCTGATGATAAAGTAGTCATTGAGTTGAATGAGGATGGTCAGCCAATATTTGATAATATTACAGAGTTAAGAAATTTTCTTGGTACACTAGCAAAGGATAATGTGTCTCTTACTTACATCAATTGGCATATTGTTCCTGATCAATTAAAGCGACAAATGTTGGATTATGCTCTGGTACAATCTAAATTCCTTAACCATATACAGTTCAACTAACTTCCTTAATGTTTGGTTTTAATTAATTAGTTTGTCTCCTGAACTTTGTGATTGATATATTGTAGACTAGGTATGTCATACCGGAAGAAGGACACAAGTGGGTTTGAACACGCTTAACGACTCTTGGAGGCAGTACAAGTCTCGCATCAAAGCAAGGTATTATAAAAAAATATTCAACTGATGAGGAAAGGCTTGCAAATAGGCCCATTACAATTCCGTTGGAGGATTTTAAAATGCTCCTAGAATACTGGGGGATGAAGCAGTTCAGGTATGGCTTTAATGATATTCACATTTGTTTAATGTTTAGTAGTTCACAATATCTTGGTTAATGCTAATCTTTTCTTTAGTAGTTCACATTGTCCTTGTTTAGTTCTATTTCTTTTTTGGATTTCCGGGCCCTAGCTGATACTAATTCCGCGCATCGTAATTTGTTAAATGAGACACATACCACAGGTCCCAAAACTCATGCAGTAGCCAAAGAAAAGATAGTATGTGTTTTTTTGAACTTAAGTTATTTTTTATTGTAATTGAGTTGAATTGACCACATGATAATTCTAATTTGTTATATCATTGAATTATTGGTAATCCTAATACTTGACAGAGAAAGTAGGACCATAAAAAGCCTCCCCATCCGCTGCCTTGGTTTATTTGGAAACATATAAACGAGAACCGGATAGAAGTTACAAGACTAACACGGATGAACTAAAGGCCAAATACGTGAGTACATATATAATTAGATACTGAAATAGCAATACTAGTGTCAGTATAATTGGCACATTGTACGTTTGTTGGAGCTGCTTATTAAATCGAACACATAGTTAGTTTGAAAGAGAACCAGTTCTGTTAATAAATTCATTCCTGCCAGCTGCCTATTTATCTATTTACTTGCCTGGTTTTCATTTTGTAGGCGAAGGTTCAAGCAATGGTGGATGCAGGAAACATTGCTGAGGCAGATGCACTTGTTTCTGGTGGGAAGAGCCACACGCGGAACTGGCTTGTTGGAAGGTGAGGTAAATTGGCTGAAAAGTCTCCAACAACTCCTGGTTCTTTGGACAATTATGTGCAGGAGCTGAAAAAAAAATAAGGCAAGAGCTTGAGGCGGATTTGGAAGAAAGGGTGAATAGAAAAGTGAAAGAGAACGTGTCATGGATGGTAAAAAAGCTAGGTAAAGCCAATCCAGATCTTAATTTAGATGTCAGAGACTTTTGTGTCACCACAGTAAGTGATGAAGATGCTGACATTTGTATTCCTTCAACCCCGACAACTGACTGAAGTATTTGGATGGTATGTGTTAGCACTTGTGATATATTCGGATTGTTCTTTTAAATGATGACACTTGTGGTATGTGTTCGTGATGGCAGTTGTGGTATGTTTTGGTGATGGCACTTGTGGAATGTGTTGGTGATGACACTTGTGAGTTGGTATATATAATTGGTTGGTCTGACTATGGTGATGAATGTTTTGGGAGGATTTATTGTATGAATATTTTGGTATATCTATATGAATGTGGTACAATGTTTTTGGATTGAATATATGTAATTACAGGGCTGTATTACAACTACAGTTGATTTTTTTCTAGTGTCGTAGTTGATTTTTTTACCATTGCAGTTGATGTTTTCTGGTGTTGCATTAGATTGTTGTGGTGTTGCGTTAGACTGTGTTGTGGTGTTGCGTTAGACTATGCTGTGGTGTTGCATTAGACTTTGCTGTGGTGTTGCATTAAGTGTAATATTATTAATTCCACAATGGTACAGCACGTATGGCCCATAGCTTACGTGGCGCCACATGGATAGCTGACGCGGCGAGCTGACATGGCATGTGATGTGAAAAGTCCATGTGAACCCCGCTATTATGACGTGGAAGCCAGGCTCTGGCTTTTGCTTAAGGCAACGCTGTATGTTGTTACATTGCATGCATACACTATTGCAATAGGGCAAAAGGTCTACTTAAGGCAACGCTTTCTGTCCGTGACCGTAGATGGGCAAAAGTGTTGCCTTAGATGGCTAATGCAACAGCCGCGGATGCCACGCCCCCCTGGTGTTACCTATTTGAAAAAAGGGCCTACGACAACGCTTTTTTGATCTACGGCCACAACAAAATAGTGTCGAATATGCCCACTTTTGTAGTAGTGCCTCCACATGAATACCGCACCATAAAACTCAAGACTAAAATGGTTTCATCTTCATATTTAGATTTATTAAATCAAATCTACTTCCTTAAGATTAAGAACTAGATAACAATCCGTAATCCATATCATACAATCATCAACCAAGATTCAAACTTCAAAATTCATGCTTTCGAAAAATTAAGCTATTATAAGACTCAAGTCCCATCACACAATGCTACGTAAACCGAAGGATAAAATTTTACCTTATAATAGCCAAACATGCTTGATATTCTTTAAACTAAATATTTGATATTATTATTAATGCCTAGATGTGGAAATCACTTTCGAAAGTAAATGTATCAATCTTAGCTCACATAATGCCCCATCCCACTATGTTGGCTATATAATATACAACTAAAACATGAAGTCTCATATTGGAAATTGTCTTCTGACTATGAACCAAGGCAAAGGACCGTCCTTAACCGTATTCGGAACACTCTAGCAAACGTCCTAGGAGTCAACTATTGACTCCTCGGAGTGGTAGAGCCGACCAACACTAGACGCGACTAATTAGAATCATACCTGAACATAACATTCCCCCGTCATATTTAACTGTCATCTTCATCCCATTTGACCACTATTCAAGGCGCCTCAACTATCATCCACATAAGTAATTTTTTCTGGGCTCCATACAATGGCAACACTATTTAGCTAGAAGAGAACATTAGCCAATATCTCTTTTGTCCACTATCCTATTTTTGGCTCTTTCTAGGGTGTGAGGCCATATAGTCATGTCCACAAAACTCTGCTTTTCAACGGAAGCCTTGATCTATCTACCAGCAGCACTCAGCATGCCACATTGTTAATTCACAACATATGATCGGTGTTTATTAATATATATCTCTCCGAGTACATAAGTCTCAAAGGAGGGTGTTAAGCTAAGAGAATAAATCCTCCACCACCAACTGATATAACATCAATAAAAACCAATCGATTATGTTGTAAACTACAACATCAAACTCACTATCTGTTAGCCTACTTTGTGAACTAGGCAACACAAAGTCAAGAAATCAGACATTGAAGAGCATTTTTAATTAGAAGACTTCGGTTCGGATTGGAGAAGACACTACAACCTAGATTGGATAGCTGCAGTTGTTCGGGTCGGGCCAGAGCAACATATCGGTTCGGATCGGATAAAATCTTCTGTTCGGATCGGTGAACTGTTGCTGAGGAAACTGGTAAGGCATAGCTATTCGGATCAGAGGACAATATAATCTCAATCGGATCGGAAAGCCACCTGGTTGCCAAGGAAATAGATCGGAGTGGAGCAGATTAAAGAAGAAGAGAGCGTTGCATCCAAGCTACTCCGGGTCGGATCGGGCATCCCGATCCGAACCCCTTATATGTGTGTCTCCGACCCGAGCCCATGTTCCATATTATTCTCCTGCAAAAGCGCCTGGATATCCGGACCGGCTATGACCAGTTCCTACCCCTAACGTTCGTTACTCTGATGCGTTGTCAACACAATAATTAATCCGAACCCGAAGCTAATGGGATTGACGACACGTGGCCCCGACCCGGATCAAGTTTTGAGCAAATTCACACCTATAAATACCCCGTCTGGAGACAAAGAAAAGGATCTTTTTAGGCACTTTGAGAATTCAACCACCCCCATAACCCGAACTCCATTACTCCCGGAGAATCCAAATCTTCTTTCATTACTTGTTTTAGTCTATTGAGTGAATATAAGTGAGTTGTGAGTGGAATCGAGTGAAGCTTACATTGTATTTACAATTGAATCATTGAATATAGTAAAAGATAAGTGGACGTAGGCATTTCTTCGCCGAACCACTATAAATCCTGTGTGTTCATTTTTATTTTTATCTCATTTCATTTTGCTTTTAATCAATTTGGGTGTTAGAACCACTTTTGGGTCTAACATTTTGGTGCTTTCACTGAGAATCCTCATCTAAATTCTTTATTTTCCGGGATCTCTTTCTACTTTTTGGACCGTTGAGTTCAAAGAAGTGAATCCTTAAGTTTCTCCGCTTTTTTATATTTGTTGAAGTGATTGTCAAAGACTCATGGCCAAAGGAAAAGGCAAGGAAGTTCAGTCTGTTCGAGGAAATGGAGCTGGCGAAGATCAGCAAAATGCTGTTGTAACAAGGTCTCGGGGGCAGAGTTCAGCAGCAGGAAGAACCAATGCAGGAAATCCGAGCCGCCAGCAGGGGGAGAGCTCCGATCCGATCCGGGTAGGAGATTCTGAAGCAGTGCATTCCCCCAATCTGAACCGACCCGAGCTGCTTGCCACGTACCGATCCGACCAGGCTCCCCAGCTCCGAACCGACCCGACCTCCTACCTCCGATCCGACCCGATGCTTGGTGAAGCTGGAACCTCTACTCGAGTCCCTACGAATGCTCCGATTCCAGCCACCAGGGCTGGTGATCAGGTCAATCCATCTGCGCCCATCACTCAAGGAGATTTCTCGCGCTTGCTTGACATGCTTGAGAGCACGAGGGAGGCCATGAAAGTTCACGAGCGCACTAATCTCATGATGTAGGAAAATATGAGGCTCATGAGTCGGGAGATTAGTGAACTCCGTCGACAGATAACTCCATCACCGGTTCGTCACACACCAGTGGATCAATCTTCATCTTCCGAGGAAGAGCGGCCCCGTGAACGAAGGCCACTCGAACGACCTCAGAACGTGGAGCAGCTGACATTTGGATCTTTTGGATCTCGTGAGGATATTGCACGAGCATTAGGAAACAATGACCCCACTCGGGGGCAAAGACTCCAGTCCCCTCCTCCCGAGATCGACCGGGAGCGCAGGGAACGGAATCGAGCAGAGGCAGCTCGAAGAAGAAGGGCATCTCCTGAACAAGAGCCCAGAAGGAACTCGGATACTAGGGCCAGGGAACCTGAGCGGCCCCTAACTAATGCTGATGTACAGGCAATGGTTCGCCAGATCATGTCCGAGAGCCGGAATTATACAAATGAAGATTATGGCATTGAGCGAAGCCATACTCCCTTCACCGACGATATCCTCGACTTCCAATTTCCCCGACGCTTTAACTTGCCACAGATGGACAAGTACAACGGAAGGACTGATCCGGGACAGCATTTGATGCGGTATTCGTGGCTCATGAATGCTGCTGCCGCCCCTGATGAAGTGAAGTGCAAAGCATTCCCAATCTACTTAGAAGATGTGGCATTATTCTGGTTTACCCGACTTCCTCCTCGTTCGATTTCGAATTACAAGGAACTAAGCGAGCATTTCATGAACCAGTTCCGACTACATGCCCGAAAGTCCAAAAGTGTTATTGAATTATCGAGAATTAAGCAGGCACCAGGAGAGTCTTTGAGGGCATATCTTGACCGTTTTAACCAAGATGTGACTGAGGTCAGTGACCCGCATGAGCCCACTATCCTGATGGCATTGAAGGAAGGAGTCGATCCTGAATCTGAGTTTGGAGATTACCTTTCTGGGAAAACACCTTCCACGAGGGAGATATTCTACGAAAAGGCCGATATTTATCTAAGACGAGAGGAGGCCAGGGCAAACCGAAAGAGAAAGTCTGAGACGGCTTAAAAGGAGAATGTGCAGAGTAATATCGCCGTGAAGCAGTCTGGGGAAAATTCTGGCAAGGTTGAAGTAAATGTAGGAAACAAGGGTGGAAACAGCAATGCTGGAAGCGGGGGTAACAACAACAATAACCGTAATCCAAACGGTAACAGAAGAAACAGAAATAGGGGAAGTGACCCTAACAAAAGACCCCGATTCTAGAACTACGAGAATTATACACCATTGAACGACACCCTGGAAAATATTTACCTGGATACGTACAATGTGTTACAGTACAAAAGACCGCCACCTCGTGATTCGACCGAGAAAGAAATGGCGACAGGGAAGTTTTGTTTGTTTCATGGAACTCATGGGCATTCAACCAATGAATGTTGGCATTTGAGGGATGTGATTGAGAAGCTGCTGCGTGAAGGGAAGTTGGATGAGTACAAGGTTGCCCCGAGGGACAGGGGGCAAGGAGAGCAGGCTCCAAAACAGATTCTACCTGCTCCCAAGCCTACAGCGCAGCAGAAAGGTAAAGGAATTGTTATCAACTCCATAGTAGGCGGACCTCACCCGGCAATCCGAAGTTTCAGGTCAATGGATCAATATGTAAATGCTGCCAAGCACCTAGATGTGAACGAGGGTGATGATTTGGAAGATATCACCCCCATAAAACAACAGAAGACCATGTTTGACGACGTGGTATTCCGCAGCCGAGACAATACTGGGATCCAATCACCCACCGATGATCCGTTGGTTATTACTACCACCATTGGGCCGGCCTTGGTCCATAAGGTATTAGTAGACAACGGAAGTTCTATTAATATTTTGTTCAAGAAGTCATTTGATCAGATGAAGCTTGAATCTGAAGACTTGAAGCCATGTGAAGGATGGATCAGAGGCTTCAACGGGGCGTCGACAGCTCCCATGGGATACATAGAGTTGCCCGTGACCCTGGGGCAAGGAGAATGTAGAAGAGTGCGGATGCTTCAGTTCGTGGTATTGGACGTAGATTCGCCTTATAATGCATTTTTGGGGAGGCCTGCCCTTGCTGAATTCAGAGTTTGTATCGCCCCTTGGTGCTTGTTACTTAAGTTCCCAACCGAAGCCGGAACTGGAGTAATGAGAGGGGATCAAGTTTCTGGACGGGCCTGCTATGTGGCCGAGTTAAAGATGTTGATGAAAGGACTTAACGTTGAAAGTAAAGATGCCTCGTCTCCCTCAAAGGGGGGCTCGGTATAGCAATTAGAGAGATTGACCCCAAAGGAGTTGCCCAAAGGAACACCTGAAGACCTGGATCCCAGAAAAGACGAGGAACCAGAGGCTAGGAATGCAACTCCTAATGAAGCGACAGTGGAAATTCCCATTGATGAAGCTGATCCGACAAAAGTTTTGAAAATTGGTTCTCAATTGGATCCACGTCGAGCTAAAGAACTAACGGAGTTCTTGAAGGCAAACCTAGACGTGTTTGCCTGGACCCATGCTGACATGTGTGGGATATCGCCATCCGTTATAAGTCACAAATTGAATGTAAATCCGAAACATCCACCTGTGAAGCAAAAGAGACGCATGCTGGGCCCAGAGAGGTCGGCTGCTCTCAAAGAGGAAGTAGAGAAGTTGAAGCAGAATGGATTTATTCGAGATTCGACGTATCCCGACTGGATATCGAATCCCGTCTTGGTAAAGAAGCCAAATGGAAAATGGCGGACTTGCATTGACTTTTCAGATTTAAACAAAGCTTGCCCAAAGGATAGTTTCCCACTTCCCAGGATTGACCAGCTTGTAGACTCGTCAGCAGGTCATGAACTTCTCTCGTTCATGGATGCATATTCTGGATATAACCAAATTCCTATGCACGTGCCAGACCAAGAACATACGAGCTTCGTTACGAATTTGGGATTATATTGTTATGTTGTAATGCCATTCGGATTGAAAAACGCTGGAGCTACTTATCAGCGCTTGGTGAACAGAATGTTTTATAATCAAATAGGAAAAACTATGGAAGTTTATGTGGATGACATGCTTGTCAAATCGAAACAGTCCTCCAGCCATACGCAAGACCTGGCGGAAATGTTTGGTATCCTGCGAAAGTACCGGATGAAATTGAATCCTCTGAAATGCTCATTTGGAGTGGCATCGGGAAAGTTCCTTGGCTACATTGTGAGTTCCCGAGGAATTGAAATCAACCCTAGCCAGATAGCAGCGATTAGAAATATCGAAGAGCCGAGGAGAATTAAAGACGTCCAAAGTCTTGCAGGGAAAGTAGCGGCACTGGGTAGATTCATCTCCAAAGCCACAGACAAATGTGTTCCGTTTTTTGATTTGATTAAAAGAGGAAAGAAGAACTTCGAGTGGACTCCGGACTGTATTGAGGCCTTTCGAAATTTATTGGAACTGCTAGAAAAACCGCCGATTTTATCAAAGCCCGTAGATCACGAAGAATTGTTTGTTTACTTGGCAGTCTCAGCTCACGCCGTCAGTACAGCCCTTGTTCGAGAAGAAAATAAAGTACAAAGGCCAGTGTATTATGTAAGCAAGAAATTAGTGGCGGCAGAGCGCAACTACCCAAAAATTGAGAAGCTCGCTTACAGCCTCCTGATCGCATCCCGAAAACATCGTCATTATTTCCAAGCCCATCCAATAACCATATATACCGACCAGCCCTTAAGGCAGGTGTTGCAGAGACCCGAAGCATCAGGAAGGTTGATCAAATGGAACATAGAACTAAGTCAGTTTGATTTGAATTTTCAACCACGAAAGTCAATCAGGGGGCAAGCTCTAGCAGACTTTATTGCGGAGTTCACCATTCCAGAGGAGGAAGTAATCAATGACCGAGTGGTTAAGTCCGAGGATGAGCTAAAGACAAATCCGTGGAAACTATATACAGATGGAGCCAAGAACGACCGAAGGTCCGGAGCTGGAATCGTCTTAGTCACTCCCGAGGGACGGTCGTTATATTACGCCCTGCGATTAGAATTTTCGGCGACTAACAATGACTCTGAATATGAAGCCCTGATTACCGGGCTGAAGCTTGCTAAAGACCTCGGAGTAAAAATGTTAGACATATTTTGTGACTCTAAAATTGTTGTCTGCCAAGTGCGAGAGGAATTTGTGGCTCGAGGACCTCGACTTATCGCCTACCTCGGGAAAGTGAGAGAGCTATTGAATAGCTTAGAGCGGTACAACATAACGCACATTCCCAGAGTTGAAAACCAGAAAGCAGATAGGCTGGCAAAGCTGGCTAGTTCCGACAATCCAGAAGAGACTGAAGTAATTCCAATTGAAACGTTGGAATCACCAAGTTTTGAGTCAATGGAAATTGAATTCGCCTTCGAAGCGGAACCAGAGAAGGAGTCGTGGATGACTCCAATTAAGAATTTCCTTAAGAATGGGACACTCCAATCAAAGAAAAGTGAGAAAAGAGCTATAGTTCGCAAAGCCACCAGATATGTCATACAAGATGATACTCTTTATAGGCAAGGATTTTCTATGCCCCTGTTGCGATGTATAGCACACGACGACATCAAGCGTGTACTAAGAGAGGTGCACGAAGGTGAGTGTGGAGATCATACAGGAGGTCAAACTTTAGCAAAGAAGATATTGCGATACGGATACTTCTGGCCTACGATCAATAAAGATGCAGCTGATTATTCACGACGCTGCGATAAGTGCCAGAGATTTGCCAAAATCCCCAGGGCACCGTCGACCCAGCTTAAATCAATGGTGAGTCCTTGGCCATTTGCCACGTGGGGAATTGATATCATTGGAGTTTTACCAATTGATAAAGGAGGAGCTAAGTATGCAATAGTGGCCGTGGACTATTTTACGAAGTGGGTAGAAGCTGAGCCCTTGACCAAGATCATAGCAAGAAAGGTGATAAGTTTTGTGGTTAGAAATATTATATGCCGGTTCGGGATTCCAAGGACGATTATAACTGACAACGGAACCCAGTTTGATAGTACTGAATTCAGAAATTTCTGTCAGAAGTATAAGATAGACAAGCGATATACTGCAGTTGCCTATCCGCAGTCAAACGGGCAAGTAGAGGCAATAAACAAAGTAATAAAATCCATCCTCAAGAAACGGTTAGAGCGTGCAAAGGCAAGATGGGTTGACGAATTGCCCCTAGCTTTGTGGGCATACCAAACAACATTTAAGACAGCCACCGGTCATACCCCTTTCTCTCTCTCCTTTGGCTCAGAAGCAGTAATTCCAGTTGAACTGGAAGTTCCTTCCCACAGGGTGACATATTATGACCCGATGACGAATCGGGCGCTCTTACTTGAGTCTCTTGATGAAGTCGAAGAAAAAAGGGATGAAGCGGATTTGCGTGCGGCAAGACATCGACGTCAGATGGCATGCTATTATGACAAAAAAGTTCGCCTCAGGACTTTTGAACCAGGAGATTTGGTGCTAAAGAGAGTTTTTCCATCCCTTCCTCACCTCGGCCCAAAATGGGAAGGACCCTTTGTCATCCAACGGAAGCTTGAAAAAGGAACCTTCAAGCTAACGACCGTAGATGGCGAAGAAGTCCCTCGAGCATGGAATGCCCAACACTTAATGCGATATTTGGATTAGAAATGCTATACTCTTTGTTATTTTTCCTATGAACCCTGTAATAAGGCACGACTTGCCTTGGGAAAATCTGACGATATGAATAAAGGACTATAAAGTGGATGTAGGCTACGACTTAGCTGAACCACTATAAAAATATTGTGTGTTATTTACTTTTATGCATTACGTATATACATTTATCAGCTATTCTGTTGCGATTATAAGATACAGGATAACTCACAACTTAAAAAGATTGAAGACAGTTTAGACATAAAAAGAAGCACAATGACTGTTTGTGCGATAAGACATAAAAGAATGAGAAAACGACATTCTTAACTCTAACTCTCCAGAGAGAGAGAGAGTATAAAAGCGTCTCCGACTGAGCGTTGAAAAAGAAGTTCTCTTCCTAACTCTAACTCTCCAGAGAGAGAGAGAGTATAAAAGCGTCTCCGACTGAGCGCTGAAAAAGAAATTCTTCTCCTAACTCTAACTTTCCAGAGAGAAAGAGAGTATAAAGGCGTCTCCGACTGAGCGCTGAGAAAGAAATCTTTCTCCGTTGAAAGACCGGGGAATAAATAGATGACTGAGCTCGAACTCTAACTCTCAAAAGAAAGAGAGTATAAATGAAATGCCAGAAAAAGTGACGGGTACCGACGGCACAGGAAGTGCTATCCCGTCAGAGAATCGGGAGCATTCAGATTGCCCGACTAAGCATTAAATAGTTTGTGGGAATTGACTGGGGACACGTATGTATACGCATATTCCCCCCCTCCACAACTTCGTTTCACAACTATAGACATGCATTTTTACATAAGTGCAGAACTACTAACAAACAAACATTGCAAAAAGTGAATTATTTTTATTTACAAATGAATGAATTTGTACAGGAAAATAGCTAAAAAAGAAAATGCAGGAGCTACTTTTGTAGCAGCAATTATTGGTTCACAAAAATGCTAAAAAGATACAGGGCAATCCACTATTAGGATTTGGAATGAGCCTTGGATTTCTTGGCGGCTTTCTCCGCATCCTTTGCTTCTTTCTCAGCTTCGGTCAAGATTCGTTTTGACTTCTTTTTTCCTGAAGATGCGGTGCTGGAGCCAGTAGACTTCTTCCCGTAGGGCGGGGCACTGGAATCAAGAGAATATTTTTTAGCAAGTTCTTCTGTAATAGATCTAGTTGAGAGCTTAACAACTAACCTTGATCCCGCATCCACAACTGCGAGGGGCTTGAGGACCTCAGGGTCTAGTTCTTCGGCCTTTAATTGCAAGCGCTTATCTTGATCAGCCTTCATTGCAGCCAAGGTAACGTCATCAGCACTTTTTGACTCCCCGGTTATTGCAACTTCTGGTTCCTCTTCATGCCCCCCGTCTCCACCATCGTCCTTCAAAGCTGCTATCATTTCTTCATCATGGGGAGTGGCGACCTTAGTTGGCTCATTTCCTTCTCCCAAGTCTATAGAAGCAGCCTTGTCTTCCCCTTTTTTGGCCTTATCTGTGGGCTTTGTCTCAGCGGTGGCTCCCTGAGTCATATCTGTCTTTACGGATGATTCAACACCTACAGAATGAGAAGCAACAGTTATCAACTCAGGCGAAAACAATGGGTCACTCATCGATTGTTCAATTATGTGGCGAAAGGAAGAAATAGCCCTGGCAAATTGAGGAGAAAAGGTAGGGATACCTTCCGAAGACTTCTCGGCAGGGGTTACTACTACCTCTGGTGCTGTTTCAGGAATAGGGGATAGCAGAGTTGTTCGGGGAATTCCTGGATTTTCAGGATCATACCCCTCTACTTCAGAAGTTGCAGGGGCAGAAGAAGAGGAACCAGATTTGAGAACAGTTTGTTGTTTAGACTTCCGTCTCTCTTCTTCCATGGCCTCAGCAATAAGGCGGCGTCCTTCAGCTAGGCGCTCCGGTTCATCATCTCTTAAATATTTCTCCATCAGCTTATCTTCATCTATGGAATCGACCTTCAGTTCCTCTTTTTCCCACTCGATGATCTGATTCCATACTTGAACCAGAGTGGATGGGTAATCTTCGATCCAAGAAATGTTTCGGCGACGAATAATATGTGCGAAAAATTCAATCATTAGTTCGCCGAAACCTTGAATCTCAGCTTCCGCCTCTGATAGTTGCTTGCGGGCTTCCTCCGCAGATTTAATAGCACACTCTACATTGCCCTCGGCCAGGGCAGCCCTATTCTCTGCCTCCAACAGCTTTGAAGCCAAGTCGGCATTCTTCTTTTCTAATTCAGCACTCCTCTCTGCTAACTCGGCGTTTTTCCGTTCAAGCTCAGCATAAGCAAGGCGTGTCTTAGCAGCTTCTGACTTGGCCTCGTCAGCTTGCTTTTTTAGTTCAGAGCACTCCTGAGTGTGAGATTCAAGCAAGTCATTATAACGCTTTTGCATGTCCTCGAATTGTTGTTTGAAGTTAGAAGCGTCCCTTTGAGCGACAGCTAATTGAGCTTGAGTGTCTTCTAAATCTTTTCCTAGAGCTTTTAAGGCCTTAGCGTCCTCCTCTGCGGTCTTTTGCATTGAATTGGTATTTGTGATTAGAGTGCGGATGATCCTAGAAAGATTGCGTGAATACTTGAACATCTCGGTATATTGTTTTTCCACCGCATCAATCTTTGCTTTGGCTTCATCTGCCCAATTAGAAGAAATAAGTTCAAGAGTAGGTAAAAAAGTCAAGGTCTCGAAGTAGTGCTCGGGAAATGGCTCCTCTAAATATGCTAGCTTTACTGCAGTTCCCGCATCTAGTAGGGGAGGAGCGGGAATTGATAATTCGGTGTCCCTATGTGAAGAGGATTCAGTAGTCTCTTTGTCCGTTCTAGGTCGTTTAGTGGCAGGGACCTTGTGCTTACTTCGAGACCCAGTTTCTTTTGGAGGAGTTCTCTCTCTACTCCGCTTTTCATGGGAAGAAGTGGAGTCTTTAGATGGTGGTCTGTCCTCTTCCCTGCGGCTCTGATAACCCTTGTATTTCTCTTGTTCTAGCCGAACTGGTGAACGAGAACGTGAGGGTCGAGAGCGATAAGGATCATAAGGTCTTCTCTCCTCCCTACCACGATCATCCCGGCGATCATACTCGACATCCTGAGGAGGATTGGACATGCTGCGACGAAGCTTTCTTATATCGTAGTAGGATCGAGACATTGTACCTGCACGATAAAATAAACGAAGTTTAGAATTAATGGATTCACGGAGAAAGAAGTGCAATGAATGCTAATGCTGTTGTGTAAAGTGTATCCTAAGTGGTGTGTTTCCCCCAACCGACCCGAGTCTGAAGCTAGACTAGTACGGGCAGGCTCTTTGGCCTTAGCGGGAGTGGTCTCTTCAGAAGAGGTGAAGACTAGAGGATCCTTCCTGAAATCCTCTGAAGTGTATATAGTCTCAGGTAAGGGGAGATCCCCCAAACCCTGAAATATTTGCTCATCAGTACTAGGAACATCCCCCTCGGAAGCATGAAGTGGCGACTCTTGGGAGGATTTTGACTTGTCTAGAGAAGTAGTTTCCTCGGGGGCAATATATCCTTCACGATGCTTTTCGGCCAGATTAGCCAATTCATCATCTTGTGTAGAAGATGGAGAAGGTGAAGTTTGAAGAGGCACTGTAGGAATTCCCGAGCCTTCTCCTGTCTCTGGAACCACCTCCACTGGAGGGATGTATGCGTAAGGGACCGTCCCATGACCGATGCTACGAAAAACGGACAGCAGCCCATGAAAATGAAGGAATTCATCTTTAAGGACCTCGTCGATTGTCAAGAATTTTTGATCTCCATTAAGAAGTCGGTGCATCCGATCAAAGAACACCTGATCTGATATCTGTTTGGGATTGTCGACTGCAAACAAAAAGGAAAACAGGTCAAGGTGATGATTCAAGCGTATAGAGTCCGGATTTAGAAAATCAGTGCTTTACTTGATTTTGTCCATCTACTGGCGCATCCAGGCTGTCGCTTCACGTAGAACCATTCTAGTCTGGAGTCTCCAGCTTTACTGCTAAATGGTGTAGAGATTATCTTCCTTTTTGGAACTGATTCAAAGTAGCAGAAAGATGGAGTCTCCCGAGTCCGATGCTTGAAATTATAGAAGAAGTGAACGTCATCGAATGTGAGCTCTATGCCTAGGATTTCACGATATGCTATGTACAAGGTGCACAAATAGGCATATGAATTGGGATGCAACTGCATGGGGGCAATCCGCATTTGTCTTAAGAAATCAACGATGAAAGGAGAGAATGGAGGAATGGCGCCGACCATGCACATTAATCGAGTGACCGCCATATATCCTTCTGGAGGGTTGTGGGGACGGTCAGAGCGTGAAGGCACTAGAGTGTCCCTTTTCATTATCCCGTATTTTAAGCAAATTCGGACAAGTCGATCGTTGTCGATTGTTGATTCAACGGAGTCCGAAGGTGATTCCAATATAATGGCTGATTCAAATTCATCAGGGGCTCGATCGTCACCAATCCCTCCTTCCTCCTCAAAACCCAGAGAAACTTCATTCTCTGAAGACACCTCGTCGCTTTCCCGATGTCCAACCCCGTAATCTGGACCCTCGCTGTCCCATTCTGGATCCGAAGAAGAAGATATATTCTCAAGAGTGATTTTGTTAGAAGTTTCCGGGGCTTCTTTCCTCTCAGCTAGTCTGGAAGAACGTCTGGGCCTCATTGTCATGGAACTATTGAAGAAGCAATAGCACGGATTAGAGTAAATTAGCCCGTACCCCCCTGTGTATGTGTGTGAACTAAAATGTGTGCAGCAAATGTGAGAAATGCAAAGTAAAAGTGCAGCAATGTAAGACGAAACTTTGAAGAGAAAGTGATAGTCAGAGTAGTTCTTAATGTTCATTTATGTCCGCAAGGCACTATCCTAACTGTTCATGAAGTTGGAAGTAATATCTTTTAAATAGTTGGACGAAAGTTTGTGTTTTAGATTGAGTAGTGTTCGGTACGGATGCAGACACCAGGTTCGGATCGGATAAGCAAAGGCCCATGCTTAGAGAGATATATCCGGATCGGTTCGGAGATTGACACCTGGAGCGGGTCGGAGATTGACACCCGGAGCGGGCCGGATTAACTTGGATAACCAGACCCCTATTCTCTCTTTTGTTTCACAACCGGGTCCGATCCGAGCGCATAAGTCTTGACCTTCGTTGTATTCGTAGATCCGACCCGACCCGGTCAAACAAGTTAAGACTCATTTCTTGGCCCTATTGCTCCGACCCGATCCGGCTCTGTGAATTTCTCTCTTTTTTCCTTTTTCTCCTACTGTTCCCCTACCCGAACCAATCTTCTTCAGTTTCCTTCCTCTTCCTCCTCTTAAGTAGCGAACCCAACTCGAAATCCCAAGCCTTAATTAAAGTCGAGAGATTAAGCACTCAAGTATTCAATAACGAGTTTCAATACCTTCCTCCAACGCCTCGAAATGGTGTCGATGCCATTGACGACGAAGGCGGAGGATGGAAGAAGCCGTGGTGATGGAATTATTCAATTACTTTGCTAGAATCGTTCAAACTAACCGCGGATGTAAATTAAAAGCGATTATGGCAATAAGATTCAAGATCACAAGACTACCTATGTATTTGATTCGAAGATGGAAGCGAAAATTTTGAAGTTTCTTGGAAAGGCTAGGGCTTCGATGTGGAATCGGTTCGGATGACCAAAAACAGTGAATGAAAGAAAAGAAGAGAGATGAAGTGAATTTATATAAAAGACAAGCTGACTATTTGTATTCCCGATCGGACCGGCTCGAAAAGCCCAGTAACACAGCTTGGCCCACTGGTTCATCGCAGAGTACAGGAGGAAGGAGATCTGTTCGGGTCCGAACCCAAGCCAGAAATCCGTTCGGGTCGGAATCCGAACCGAACAGGATGAAGTACGACAACTTGGCATGTGAATTCAAAAGGAAGGATGAAACTTTTGCGCTATGGCCGTCAAAGCATGCTCCGTTTCCAACAGAAGCATCCTTTGAGGGGGCAATGTGTTAGCCTACTTTGTGAACTAGGCAACACAAAGTCAAGAAATCAGACATTGAAGAGCATTTTTAATTAGAAGACTTCGGTTCGGATTGGAGAAGACACTACAACCTAGATTGGATAGCTGCAGTTGTTCGGGTCGGGCCAGAGCAACATATCGGTTCGGATCGGATAAAATCTTCTGTTCGGATCGGTGAACTGTTGCTGAGGAAACTGGTAAGGCATAGCTATTCGGATCGGAGGACAATATAATCTCAATCGGATCGGAAAGCCACCTGGTTGCCAAGGAAATATATCGGAGTGGAGCAGATTAAAGAAGAAGAGAGCGTTGCATCCAAGCTACTCCGGGTCGGATCGGGCATCCCGATCCGAACCCCTTATATGTGTGTCTCCGACCCGAGCCCATGTTCCATATTATTCTCCTGCAAAAGCGCCTGGATATCCGGACCGGCTGTGACCAGTTCCTACCCCTAACGTTCGTTACTCTGATGCGTTGTCAACACAATAATTAATCCGAACCCGAAGCTAATGGGATGGACGACACGTGGCCCCGACCCGGATCAAGTTTTGAGCAAATTCACACCTATAAATACCCCGTCTGGAGACAAAGAAAAGGATCTTTTATAGGCACTTTGAGAATTCAACCACCCCCATAACCCGAACTCCATTACTCCCGGAGAATCCAAATCTTCTTTCATTACTTGTTTTAGTCTATTGAGTGAATATAAGTGAGTTGTGAGTGGAATCGAGTGAAGCTTACATTGTATTTGCAATTGAATCATTGAATATAGTAAAAGATAAGTGGACGTAGGCATTTCTTCGCCGAACCACTATAAATCATGTGTGTTCATTTTTATTTTTATCTCATTTCATTTTGCTTTTAATCAATTTGGGTGTTAGAACCACTTTTGGGTCTAACACTATCCATTTACTAATCCGTTCTTGGTTAGAACAAATTGAAGGTACCTTATTCCTCGTCCAACCAAGGAGAGAGGCCCTTGCATATTTGGATTATCAACAAGTACGTCCAGACTACTTCCACTATAACCCTATATTAGGAGCTACCCAAGGCATCAGCAAGCAGTTTATTCGATGTGAAGATTTTCGGTCTTCCACCATCTTTGACTTTTAATCGTCGTGTAATTATTCAAAATGGGTTAAACCCGATATTTTCGAAATAATTAGCGCTAAAACAAAATCCAATTTTGGATTATCAACCCACAAACTAAGTCTCATTTAATAATATTAAATCTTATTTTCACATTTGGTTAAGCTGGATAGGCTTCCAAAATCATCTATTCAATTTGGTTAATCTACTAGGCTTCCAAAAATCATCTATTCAATTCTATTAACTCATTTGGTTAAGCTATTCAGGCTACAAAAATCAATTATTTAATTCTTTTAACCTTATAAAATGGTTTACCAAACAAAACCAGTAAAAATAAGATATATAACCTCCTTTTTACTTTTTAAAAAAGAACAATGGCAGCAACCGCTTAAACATCACCTCGAATAATCATCGCTTCTGTTGCATCACTCTCTAATCAAATCCCTCCATCAACATCACCTCCGACCTCATCAGCAGTGCTGCTGCTCGCTACTCTCAAATCTCCTGACCCTCCAGACCCCGCTACAAATGTCAACCCGATGGGTCCAACGTCTGCTTCACCATCGTACCCAAATGCATGCAGTGTTAACACCAAAAGTCAAATGCCATGGACTACAATGTTTAAACATAAGCCAAGGAATGCTGGAAAATACGTACCAGTTGACATGGTACCTACTTTTAATGGTAAAAAACTGAAGTTCACACCTGAAATCATCGAAGCAGGCACTAGTCAATGGAGTGACGCATTGGTGTGGTTTTTCTTGGACCAACCATTTGCCTACACAACAGTAATCGAAAATATTAAGAGCCTTTGAAGGTTGAAGGGTCAGGTGAAAGTAAGATCAGACGACACTCTTTTTCTATTCAAATTTACTTGCTTTGAGGATAAGGAGAGTATACTCCAAGGTGATCCAATTGTTATGCGAAACAAGTTATTTATAATCAAATAGTATGACCCTGCTATCAGCAATGTTCAAGGAAATGTAAGAGTTGTTCTAGTTTAGGTGCATTTTTACAATATCCTTATATCTACGTGGTCTCATGTGGGGTAAACTGGATGGCATGTAGATTGGGGAAGCTGATTTGTTTAGACGAAAGTACAAAAAAATTAGACAGATTAACACATGCCAAGTGTTTGATAGAAGTCGGAGCTGAAGAAGAATTATCTAAAGAATTTGAGGTTGAAACTCCTGAATGTGGAACATAATTAATCAGAGTAGAGTATCCTTGGAAGCCATATATTTGCATTCATTGCAAGGCATTTTATCATAAAACTCTTAACTGCGCTACACATGAAAAGGTGGATAAAGGAAAAACAAATAAGAAGAAACCAAAGGAAAATACTGCAGGGCCATATAAATAGGTAACTAAAGAGATAGAGAAAGAAAATATAAGAAAATGGCATAAGGTTGGTCCAAGAGGAGGAAGAATCTACGAGAAACATTACAAAGTTAAAGTGAATAAATAAGCTTTTGTCAAGGAAAATGAGAGTCATATAAAATTTCATGACTTAGAAGAAGAATTGAAAGAGGGAGAAATAATGAACAACAAAGCAACCAATAATGGTCTAGAGAACAACTAGTGCAAAATGAAAGTGAACTAACAGAGGAACTACCTATGAACAAAGGTTCTGAAAGTATTGGTAAAGCAAAAAATAACAGTGTGGAGGGTACTCGTAAATGCAAAATTCATACTACTAATAAAAATGTCTCTTCCCCTGTTGAGAGGCAAGAAGAAAGGATTATTGCTCCATTCACTATTAATAGCCACCTTGTGGACAATAACGGATATGAGTGCTTAAAATTGGTGGATAATGAGGTTGGCGTAGATGATGGGAATACAGATTTTGATGATATGGAAACAAACACTGCTATGGAAGACACTGATAATGATGAGACAAATGGCACACCGATAATGAAGATTTGGATGAAGAAGTAAGTGATGAAAAAGGTTGAGCAAATAGTGATCAAATATAAAAAATGGTGGAAAATGATAACATTAAAGGAAATAGTTTTGAAACTCTTGATGACGCAAGAGATAAAAATTTAAACATGAGTATGAAAAACTCTTCTACCATTCAGTTAGAAGAAAGCAAAGAAAGTGATGATATCACAACAAAGAAAGGTATAAGTTGTGGGACTTCTTATAACACACTTGGTGCACAATGCACTTCTGATTTAGCAATTGTTGGCTCATGCGATAATGCAAAAGGGATAAATGCAAAAGAAACAACTGAAAAAGCTCAATCCCACACCATGCATGTTGAAGATAAAGTTAGCCATGCTAATCTGAGTGACACAAACGACAAAATTGACGCACAAGGAAAGAAATCTCCATATCCGGTAATTCAACCTCCTAGTGCATACAAGCCACAACCTTCTTTAACATGAAGAGACAATGATCATGATGAGAAGCAAGACAAAACACATAGCAAAGGTAATGACAATGTCAAGAAAAGCACTCCAAAAAAGGAATAGTTCATTGGTAATGCAACAGAGTCTCCACTATCAGCTACATATCCTGGATATGCTAAAACTTTAGATCCAATCACTAGGAGCAAGGAAACTGAAAAATCCACCACCAGAGTTTAATCAATGACACAAAGAATTGGTGTTTGGAATATAAGAGGGGCACATCTGGATATGAAACTCGATCAGTGTAAGTTTTTAATAACTGATCATAATTTAAGTATGCTAGCTATTCTGGAAACTAAACTCAGCAATGAGTTAACCATTAGAGCTTCACATTTTATAAATTCCTCATGGAATATGATAAATAATATTGACCAAGCTCCATATGGTAGAATTCTTATAATTTTGACCAAAATATCCACCAATTATCGAAGCTAAACTCAGACAGGTAAGTAATTCACTGTCATGACTGGCACATACCCACTGCCATTTCATTCTACATATCATTCGTATATGATGACAATACTGCTAATGCGAGAGATCACTTATTTCACAACATACCTAATTGGAGGCAAGAAACACATCCATGGATCATATGTGGGGATTTCAACTATTGTCTTGATCTTGGAGATATATGTGGTGGTAATACACTCTCAATCAATGGCATAACTCCGTTAAAACAACTCACATTGGATGATAATCTCTTTGAGATAAAAACAACTGGGTCTTTTTTTTTACATGGAATAACAAAAAGAAGCAAGGCATTAGAACCTTCTGTGAAATAATTTTGGCTTCAATAACTCTTCTACGTTTCTTGCATGGCTAGAACTTCATAATCACAAACCTGTTACCTTACTATCATTCCCCTCAAATAATCACCATAGGAATGGAAATTAAGAGAGACAAAGCTTCATTTAGATTTTTCAATAATTGGACAGAGGAAGTAGACTTTTTATTTGCTGTGGAAAATAATTGGGATGTCCTTGTTCAGGGCAACCTTTTGTTCATTCTACATAAGAAATTGAAATCCAAAAAGGATGTTCTGAAAGCATGGTCATTCAATAAATTTGGAAAAGGTAATAACCAATCCTAGATATGCAAGCAGAGACTTTCTGGAATTCTAGAGAAGCTGTTAACTGAAATCAATAATCCAAATCTTTCTGCCCTTGAAACTAAAGGTACCAATGCCTATCAACAAGCCAATATATTGGAGAACTCCATGATAAAACAAAAGGCTCGATTAATGTGGAGAATTGAGGGAGATAGAAATTCCTCCTTTTATCATGCTACTCTAAAGACAAGGCAATCTCATCAAAACATATTCAGAATAAAAGACAAACAAGGAGTGCTATTTTACTTTTCCTCCTGATATTTATAAAGCATTTATTTCATATTTTACTAACCTTCTTGGGAATGTTAACAGGTTTATACCCAGTATAGATAGCGTTGATCCAATGATATTGCCAAGATTAGGGCCTCCTGACATTTCTTTGCTCACCTTTGAAGTTATAGAAGATGAAATTGATGCTGCTTTCTCCTCTATAAACAAAGGTGCTTGTGGAGGACCCGATTGTTACAACGCTCATTTTTTCAAAAATAACATTTCTATTGATATGGAACAATGTCATTAAAGCCATCAAGCAGTTATTCTGAAGCTAAAATGCAAGAGTATCATAACAATACTAACATTTCCCTAATTCTTAGGGTAAGAAACCCAAACAAGGTACAAGATTTTCGCCTTATTTCTTGTTGTATTGTTATTTACAAGGGAATATAAAAAATTATAGCTAATAGCTTAAAAAGGTTCTTCCATCCATAATCTCTAATAATCAATTTGCTTTTTTAGAGAAAAGAAACATCCTAGATAATGTTTTTCTATCTCATAAATTAATGTATGGGTAAAAAATCTCACAAATTTCTCCATGTGCTATTTTAAAGCTTAACATCCAAAAAGCATTCAACACTATTCAATGGGATGCTATTGTGAGAATCATAGGTTATATGAATTTCCCCATCCCTTTCATATCATGGATATATGCTTGTAGCTCCACTGTCAATTATTCTATTGTACGTAATGGCTCTTGTGTAGGTATTTTCAAAGGTAAATAGGGTATTCGTCAAGGTGATCCGATGTTGGCTTACCTTTTCATCGTGATCACAAAATTGCTTACACATATGCTTAACAAACTTGTAAGGCAAAAACTTTTTAGCTTACACCACAAATGTGAGGATCCTCAGGTTGTTTCTCTTCTATTTCGTGATGATTTAGTCATTTTTGTAAACCTGATGTTAACACTATAGGCAACATTTTAAAATGTCTTAATGAATTCTATTTGATAACTGATTTGAAAATTAACCTTGGAAAATCTGAGTTTTCTGTAGTTAGAATAAATTCTGATCAAATTAGTTTCATTACACTGACCACTAGGTTACAATGTAATAACACCACAATGTCTTACTTAGGTCTTCCTCTTGTGATATCTGGAATTACCACGCAACAATGTTTACCTCTTATGATAAAATTATCAATAAGCTTGACTCTTGGGCTAATAGATTTTTAAGTCAAGCTGGTAGACTTAATATATTTAAATCCATTATTTTTTCAAAGCAAATATATTGGGCTAGGACGTTTGTTCTTCCCTCTAAACTAATTAAATTAATACAAACTGCTATGATGAGATTCTTCTGGAAAGGAAATACAACTAGCAAGTACCTTGCTCCCACTTCCTTCTCTAATATGGAGAAACCAATTTTCAAAGGGGCTTTGGGTATACTTGATCTAGTGGCATGGAATAAGGTTGCTCAGGCTCAACATATGGATGATTTTTCTAACAAAAGAGAGAGCCTCTGGTAGGATTTGTCGAGAAAACATATCATCAAGAATAATTTTTTTTGGAGCATGGATATTCCCCAAAAATGTAGCTGGACCGGGAAAAGCTTATTCAAACTTAGGGAAGTCTTTCTGCCTATGCCAAAGTTTAATGTGAATGAAAATAATGATATACTATTTTGGAAGGACCCATGGATTTCCTTTGGTGACATTCTCTGTAAGCACTTGAATCACACCGAGATATCACAAACTGACATTCCTTTGCACGCAACGCTCAGCAGTCTAATCTGTGATACTATACTTTGTCTGCCAAACATTTCAAATACAAGGATAAGTGCTTTGTGGTGGCACATCAAGGAAAGATGGACACACTCAAATCACATTAATATTGTAAGCTAGATAAAAGAAATGGAGCTTTCAAGATCAAATATGCTTATGATAGTATAACCCAACATGGAGAATTGAATAATTGGAAGCAAAGAAAGAGGGTTTGGAAGCAAGACAACATTGCAAAAGAAATCTCTTTTTTTTAAGATGTTGAATGGTGCAATAATGTCAAAGGATAAACTGACCTAAAGAGGTATGAATGTAGATGGTACATGTATTTTCTGTGGTTCTCAGAGTGAATCCATCTACCATCTCTATTTCGAGTGCCTAATGGTGGGTGGCATTTGGAAGAATATTTATGAAAAGACTGGAAGAAGAAATGGAGCTGCGAATAACCAAGATGAATAGAAGAGATTGTTTAATGATACTGATACTAAAGATCCAAAGAAGAGATTGATGAATAAGTTGTTTAAATTTTTTATGTGGTGCTTATGGAAAGAGAGAAACACTAAGCTGTTTTTAAATGATAAAGCAAAAGATGCTGCAGCCTTAACAAGTTGGCTAGTTCGTCAGATTAGGAAAGGGATAGATCACACATGTTTTGCTATTGAGCCTGGAATTGCCATGCAATTCTCTTTTTAAACTTTATTTTTCTACTTCTTTTGTGTTGTTTTTTCTCTTTTGTGTTTCCTATGATTGAGACATTGTTTCCTCCGTTTTCTTCATTATAATGTTCTCATTATAATGTTATCTGTACTTTCTCTATATGCTTCAATAAAAAGGTCAGGGTCCTTTAACCTCGTCGACCATGCCAAAAAAAAAGGTTTGCCAAATGTTTTTATTCAATTTATGAATTGAGAACCCTTATCCCTAGATGTTTCTCAAAAACCCTTATAATCAAACTTGATAAATATATATTTCAACTAATCTTGAGAAATCATCTTCTCTTTTAACCGGTTAAAGAACAAGCGTTATTTAAATCATCATTCATGATAAACCCCTAAATAATTGATATTAAATATAAGAATTCAGACAGAAATATATAAACTTAAATTCAACACCAATTTTCGTAATCAACGAATACTATAAGTGGAATAACGAAGTAACACATCTTCTAAATTCCTTGTAATAGTAAATTTTTACACGACGGTAATTAATACCAAATATCTGAAGATCATTTCTGCCCAAATCCAATTTTTATTCAAATTGCAAATCTTTCCTAAATCAAAAGGTTTATCTTATCACTTCTTTCTAATCATGGTTATATTTGATAAACCAACTAATTTAAGTTTATTCCACTTATATTTACTAAATACCATTTTATCGTTTTCAGCTAGTTGGGTTGAAAACGCAAATATCTCAAAATATAGATCGAAACTTCCAATTTCTTTTTCAAATCACTTTGAAACCTTTTATTATGATTTATCATAATTTTTCCTTATTTTTAATAATTTAAAAATATCTCCTTTTGGTAAAATCCATTTTTAGGCCGCTAATAGTTCTACCGCTGTTTTTATTCAAAATTGATTTGAAATTATCTCTAGATCTAAATGTTGGATTTTAAAGCTCTTATACTCATTTGAAAGCTCTTTTCATTTCTAATCTAATGTTTCTAGTTTCAGGAAAATCCAATGGTCAGATCTCTCGGTATGCCAGTTTGAAGTTACATGTCAAAATTCGCGAACTACTACCGCGCGACGAGTTCTATTCTGACCGTACTTCGACATATATTATAAACTACGTCGAATTGCTTCTAAAATAGTTTAAAATAATTTCAGAAACTATATTTTCTTTTTTCACTTCAAAATTCAATATCTTCATTTAATGACTATTATAATACTATTTTATTATTAAAATAATAATATTTTTCAAACTTCAATATTTTAAACCCAATTTTTTTTGACATCCATTATAAAAATAAATAAGAAAGTTTTGTAAAAGAAATCATTTCAGAACCTTTCCTAGATGCCTGAACCGAACTCTTCTTTTTCTAGTTACTATTCATTTTGAAATAAAATAAAAAATTGAACAGGCTATAACCTGCTTTTAATTTCTCCAAAATTATATCTACCTTTTGTAAATATTCATCATAATGAATTATACTTTACATCCATCCAAAGTCGGACATTAAATTTTGAGTTTTATTTTTCAACTATTATTATATTAATAAAATGTTCATTAAAATTGATTTTTATCAATGTAGACTAACTAATGGGAAAATAATTATAATTTTAGCCACATACAACCATGGTAATCACATACCATATTATTATCAACTATGATAACATCAATCACGACTATCGTGATATAATTCACTCCATATGCGCCTTAAACCATTAACGCGTATATGGTTTTGTCAGCAACAGATTAACCACAATCAATCAACATATGTATTCAACATCAATGGGGTTCACAGCCATATACAATAACCAATATCAAGCTTAACTTCCATATCAATGACCATATAAGGTTCAAACCCATAACTATTTTATGTGTCATATATGCATATGACAATATAAATCTCACTAAAAAAATCTTACCTTTTTCATACTACACCATGTTAAATTATCCCAAACATTATCAACCGACAATATAAACTATCAAAAATCAATATATATGTAAACGTGTTCAAACACAATAACTAATATATAATTAGTTCTATTTCGTTCAACGTTTCTCTCATTGGCTTCCACTCCACCTAACTTCAATTGTAAGATACCTTAGAGATCCGTAACGATATCGGCAGCCTTCCAGCGTCACCGAATATTTTATGGAGAAACTTAGGCAGAGGTTCGATGATATGGGGTTTATAAACAAAGTTGTGAACAAGGGGGGTGTATTTTTGGTTTAAGGAGCAAACAGTTACGAGTTTGGAGGAGTTATGGGCTTGGATTGGATGTGGGGTCCACTTTGGGGCTATGTGGGGTCAGGTGGCGGATTATTGGCGATGGTGGGGTGTGGATTTGGGTCGAGGAGGGGCGGGTTGGTGGTGATTAGGGAGGTGGTAGGTTTTAGTGATTTCGAATGGTGTAGGGTGATTTAGAGAGGAAAGAGGACCCGCGACATAGGATGGTGAGGATAGAGCAGGCTGGTGGCGGTGGAAAGAGGGATGGACAGTGGTGGAGGGTTGAGTGGTGGCGGCCATGGCCATGGAGGTAGGGTAGAGAGAAGAAAGAAAAAATTAGAAATGAGAGAGAAGTGGAAATGAGGCCTCTTACTTATAGGAATTTGAAGTTGCCTTGGATTAGCGAGGTGTCAATGATCCAGGGAAGGGGAGAAAGCACACAATGTAGCCTTGGATGCATGACAACTCCAAACAAACACACTTCCCACTTAACTAGTACTAGTGTGAACACAGAGGTTTGAGCACGTGTAATCTATTACACGTCATTTACTCGTGCGACCACATACTAATTTCATTTTCTACGAAATTTGGAATCCCGACATATTTTTCCAATATGGTTCCAAAAAAATTGATTTCGTCGAATTCTGAGCTCGTTTGCTCAAAAAGTGTTCGTTTGAGCTTAGTTCGAGTTCAAATTGTCGATTGGTTTAGATTTAAATTTTATATGACCACATACTAACTCCAAATGGCACGAAATTTGGAATCCTACCATATTTTTACGTTTTGAATCTGATAAAATTGGTTTCATTGAATCCAATATCTTCTGCAAAATTTCTATTTTTTGGCCTATTAGAATAACATTAAAATATAGGATTTTAATATAATTAGCCTTTTAAATCATTTTTAAAAGTTCACTAACCTTATCTTAACTATTTTATAAGTTGTATTCAAATATTTATCTCAAAATGTCAAAATTTACAATTTCGGTGAATAGTGTCAAATATTCATTTTGACCAAAATTATCTGAACCGATAAGTTGATAAATTGATTTATATAATTTATCTGATAGTTATACGTTATGAAATCTTATTTAATAATGAGTGTATATGTCCATAACCATGCGCGGTTATTCCAAATTCTTGAAAACTCGAGTTTTCAAGATTTCAGAAATTTTGGGTCGTTACATTCTCCCATACTTGAAATCTTTTCGTCCCTAAAAAGGAACGAAGAAGTAAACTAATTTATGTTCTGAACTAACAGGTTTTAAACTTATTGACTGTCCAAAATCATCGATAATTTCTATTTCTATATCGCAATTACTCTCATGTGTACGTAATACTCTTAACTCATTATAGGACATTACTAACCACATCTCTATTGAGTACTCTTCTAGGATATTACTAACCCTTGCTCTGATGAGTTCTTTCATTCTATTCTAACAAGTGGTACCCCAAAACTTTTGAATTAACCAAAGCTGTGATACCAACTTTAATGGCCCAAAAATTCCCACCTTTCTAATCGACTGTAATCTATACATGTCCGACCCAAAACGACAGAAACCCTCGATACATTAACTTTGGCGTACAACAATATTAGACCGAAACAAAAGAATTTTCATTAATATCATTAAAATGTTACATCAGAGAGCAAGAATATATATATATATATATCAGAGTATAATAAATTAGAATACATTGTACATCAAAAATATAAATACATAACTCTCGGCGGAAGACTTATAATGCTCTAAACACAGCTTAAGCTTCAATCCAGAATCCTGCTCTAAGTATCTGCAAAACCCAAACTACTAGCTGTCCATGTGGAAAATATTGGCCACCCAAAGTTTAGGTGGGAAACAATAAGCTCTGAGTCGGTCATGGGACTGGTGTGAGAAACAAAATCAGTTACTACACTTTATTTTAAAACCAATGCATATCATGGGACCACGCCGTATAACACGGAATGGGTTTCCTCCACATGAATACTGGTCCATAAAACTCAAGATTAAAATGGTTTCATCTTCATATTTAGATTTATTAAATCAAATATACTTCCTTAAGATTAAGAACTAGATAATAAACCATAATCCATATCATACAATCATCAACCAAGATTCAAACTTCGAAATTCATGATTTTAAAAAATGAAACTATTATAAGACTTAAGTCCTATCAAACAATGCAACGCAAACCAGAGGATTAGTTTTACCTTATAATAGCCAAACATGCTTGATATTCTTTAAAATGAATACTTTGATATTATTATTAATGTCTAGGTGTGGAAATCACTTTCGAAAGTAAATGTATCAATCTTAGCTCGCATATTGCCCCATCCCATTATGTTGGCTATATAGAGTACAACTAAAATACAATGTCTCGTATTGAAAATTGGATTTCGACTATGAACCAAGGCAAATGACCTTCCATAAGCATATTTGGAACACTCTAGCAAATTTCCCAAGAGTCAACTATTAACTCCTCGGAGCGGCAGAGCCGACCAGCACTAAACGCGGCCGATTAGAATCTTTCTTGAGCATAACGTTCCCCTGATCATATTTGGCTGTCATCTTAGTCCCATTTGACCACTATTCGAGGCACATCAACTATCATCCACATAGGTAGTTTTTTCTGGGATCTATACCATGGAAACACTATTCAGCTAGAAGGGAACGTTAGCCCGTATCTTTGTTGTCCACTATCCTGTTTCCGGCTCATTCTGGGGGTATGAGGCCCTAGAGTCAAGTCCACAAAGCTCTGCTTTTCAACAGAAGCCTTGACATTTATCTACCAGCAGCACTCATCATGCCACATTGTTAATTCATAACATATGATCGGTGTCTATTAACATATATCCCTCCGAGTACATAAGTCTCAGAGGAGGGTGTTAAGCTAAGAGAATAAATCGTTTGCCACCGAATGATATAACATTAATATAAACTAATCAGTTATGTTGTAAACCAGAACGACAAACTCACTATCCATTTACTAGTCCGTTCTGGGTTTGAACGAAACCGAAGGCACCTTATTCCTCATCAAACTAAGGAGAGAAGCCCTTGCATATTCGGATTATCAAGAGTATACCCGTACTACTTCCACTATAACCCTATATTGGGAGCTACCTAAGTCATCAACAAGAAGTTTATTCGATGTGAAGATTTTCGATATTCCACTGTCTTTGATTTTTAATCATCGTGTAATTATTCGTAATGGGTTAAACCCGGTCTTTTCGAAATAATTAGCACTAAAACAAAATTCAATTTTGGATTATCAACCCACCAACTATGTCTCTTTTAATAAGATTTAATCTTATTTTCACATTTGGTAATCCTATTTAGGCTTCCAAAATCATTCATTCAATTTGGTTAAGTTGTTTAGCTTCCAAAAATCATCTATTCAATTCTATTAACACATTTGGTTAAGCTATTTAGGCTGTCAAAATCATCTACTCAATTCTATTAACCTTATAAAAAGGTTTACCAAAGGTTTGTATTCAATTTATGAATTGAAAACCTTTATCTCTAAATGTTTATTAAAACCCCTTATAATCAATTTTGATAAAGATTTATTTTCAACTAATCTTGAGAAATCATCTTCTCTTTTAACTGGTTAAAGAACAAACGTTATATAAAACATCGTTCACGATAAACCCCTAACTAATTGATATTAAATATAAGAATTGAGGAAGAATTATATCAACTTATATTCAATACCAATTTCCATAATCAACGAATACAATAAGTGGAATAACGATGTAAAACTTCTTTTAGATTCCTCGTAATAGTAAATGTCTACACAATGGTAATCAATACCAAATATCCGAAGATCATTTCTACCCAAATCCAATTTTTATTCAAATTGGAAATATTCTCTAAATAAAAATATTTATCTAAACACTTCTTTCTAATCTTGGGTATATTTGATAAACCAACTAATTTAAGTTTATTCCACTTAAATTTACTAAATACCATTTTATCTTTTTCAGCTAGTTGGGATGAAAATGCAAAAATTCAAAAATATAGTTCGAAACTTCCTATTTCTTTTTCAAATTACTTTGGAATCTTTTATTATGATTTATCATAATTTTTCCCTATTTTTAATAGTTTAAAAATAGCTCTTTTTACTAAAATCCATTTTTAGGCCACTCTTGGTTCTGGCGCTGTTTTTATTCAAAATTTATTTCAACTTATCTCTATATCTAACCGTTAGATTTTAAAGCTCTTATACTCATTTAAAAGCTCTTTTCATTTCTAATCTAATATTTCCTGGTATTGCAAAAATCCGACTGTTGGATATCCGGTATGTTAGTTTGAAGTTACAGGTCAAAATTTGAGAACTGCGAACTACCGCTACACGATGAGTTTTATTATGACCATACTTTAACCTATATTATAAACTACATCGAATCACTTCTAGAATAGTTTAAAATAATTTCCAGACACTACATTTTATATTTTTCACTTCAAAATTCAATATCTCCATTAATTAACTATTATAATATTATTTTATTATTAAAACAATATTATTCTTCTAACTTCAATATTTTAAACTCGATTTTTCCTGACATCCATTATAAAAAAAAGTTTTGTAAAAGAAACCGTTTCAAAACCTTTCCTAGATACACTAACCGACATGCTGCTCCAACACATATACACAGAACAGTAGTTGCACACATATGTGTCCACAGTCTTGTTTTTATTTCTTTGTACCTTGTATTGCTGCTGTGTGTATTATTGTGAGTATCTCAGAACCATTTGAATTTATCACCACTGTTGTGTACAACTGTGCACACCCATGTATGGTTGTGTACACATTTGCGTATAAGTGTTTATGAAATGCTCCAAATTAATGTCCATTTGCACTATACACACATGTTCCATTCATGCTACATTTGTTTCTCCATTGATCATTTTTGTTGTCATGATTCACCAAGCATGTTTCCATGCATTTGTATGCCACTGTCTTGAACAAAACTGAGCAGATGCACCAAGATTTGTCGTTGCACTTGCTATATTGGGTTGTCCTATTTTGTTTACTGTCTTGTATGCTGCTATGTGCATGCTGACTTGTCATTATTTTACACTCGAATATTTTGAGCATGCTGAGCCATTGTCCTACTATGTAGATACATACATACATACATATATATATATATATATATATATATATATATATGCACATATGTGTATATATATGTGTTTGTGTTTGCATATGTACTGAATTTCTTAGTTCATGTCCATTCACGATGTTTGACCGTATTGTCCCTGCATAGAAATATGTGTATATACATACATATGTATGTGTATACATGCATAATGCACTTGCAGTATATATATGTGAGCACTAGAGGATTTGTCTACATTGTGGTATTTACATTGTATCACTGTGAATATCGCAAGCTGTCTAGACACAAATGGATGTCCATAAAAATCAGATCAAGTCATGAAAAATGATGAGAAACACACCAAAATTCTAAGGCAAAATAACTTTTAAAATAAAAGTTATATCTGCTAGAATATAAAAATATTTTTGTTCTAGTTTACTGTGTTTCTTCTATGATAAGTAAATAAAAGACTAGACTGACAGTGAAGACAAAGACAGAAGACAGAAGTGAGTGATAGTGAGTAAATGAGTCTTTATAAGAGTGAGTTGAGTGAAACAAAATGTATATGTGTTTGTACAACTGAGTGAATCAGTGTTGTAGTGAGGAACAGTGTAACAAATGAAACTGAATGTGAATGCATTGTATTTTAGTGAAATGTACAAATAGTGGAGTTATGAAATCTATACTATTCAAATGTAGAAATAAAATATTATATTGCAATAAAATACTGTTTGAATATTTAAATTCTTGTGTAGTAGTATTTTATTTAAATATAAATATTTTATTATGCCTGTGATGTAGTGGAATAGTACAATTACAAACACATTTATAATAATAAGTGTATGTTTGTTTTCATCAAACAAAAATCATAGAATTGTTAGAAACAACAGATATGGATATCGTTATTCCTTATATGGTATCGGCAGTTTGAAAATTTGGTATTAAATATAAGTCTATATGATTTCAATTTAGAGTCTTATATTTGATATCAAATTGGAATTTGGATTTGCCGTGAATAGTGTCTTCAATAACATTGTTCTTAAACCCAGTTGAAATTGAAGTTTATGGAATAAATCTTTTAATTAAGATTAATGAGGTTTTCTAAAGTGAAGTTTTTCAATTAAAATTTTTAATTGGAATTGAATGGAAGTTGATTTTGGGTTTAACTTGAACGATGTTTTAAATAACATTGTTCTTTAACCCAGTTAAAGGAAAGATGATTTCTCAAGTTTGAGTTGTAATAAATCTTTCAATAAATATTTGAAAGATTGAGAGAGATTAAAACTAAGTTAGATTTTTAATAAATCTTTCAATAAAGATTTGATTGAATGAAATAGAGATTAAAATTATGTTAGAATTTTAATAAATCTTTCAACAAAGATTTGGAATGAAAGTAGGTAATTAAACTTACCGAAACACGGGGGATGTTAGATATGGAGTACTACCAGTTTTGATCCATGGAATGAATAGGATGAGAATAGGATAACGATATGAGAGATTACCTTTTTTTAAGGCTCGAAATCCCAAAAAGGCTTATAAACCTTAATTTGAGTTAAATTTATGAAAAGAGATTATAAATTTTTTTGAAATGATTTCTAAGTAAAGATTTAAACAAGAGTTTAAATGATGTAAATCTTTGATAAGATTTATGGGAGTAATTCACAATGTAAAGGATATTTAAGTAAAAGAATATTCTGAATTGGAATGAGACTTATGATATGTTTATATATCATTTGATTTTAATGATGTGATAGTTATTTGGAAAGACCGGGTTTTAATCCATTCTCAATAACTAATACGATGATTGTCAAAGATACCGAACATGGTGGTAGAAGACTAAAGATCTTCACATCGTTTGGATTATTGTTGATGCCTTGGGTAGCTCCCATTATAAGGCTAAAATGATGGTCGTCAAGATGTACTTGGAGATTGACCAAATATGCGAGTGCCTCTCTCCCTTAAGGGATGAAGAATAAGGTGCCTTCGGTTTCGTTCAGACCCAGATTAAACTTGTAAATGGATGTGTGTATGACGTTGTATTTCATAACATGACCGATTAGTTGTTATTGACGATATACCTGTGGTGGCGGAGAATTTATTCTCTTAGCTTAACACCCTTCTTTGAGACGTATGAACTCAAAGGATATATATATTATTAATAGAAGCTGATCATATGTGTGAATTGACAATGTTTTATGCTAAGTTGCTGATTGATCAAAGATTTTATTGAAAAGCAGAGCTTTGTTGATGATGATGAAAGCATGGCTAGTATAGCATAGCTTTGTATTGAAACATGACTTCGACAAGCCTCACAGCCTATGAATGGCCTAAAATAGGATGAAAGACCATAGAGTAAGGACATATGTTTTCTTCTAGCTGAAAAGTGATGCCATGGTATGGAGCCCATCCTATTTACTTATGTGAATGTTGTAATTTAGGCGCCTCGGGTGATGGTCAATCGAACGACCAGGATAATGGTCTGATAGGACCGGGGAACGTATTGTTCAAGAGTAACCCTAATCCACCGAGATTTGGTGGACCAGCTTTGCCGATCAAGGGACACATGTGTGTGATTCCTAGACATTTTGCTGGAGATGGTTCCGAATCGGATAATAAATATCCTTTGCCTTAGTCGTTAATGGAAATCGAACTTCCAATATGAGCCGCGCATTTCCAATTGTAAACCTATATGGCGACATAATAGGATGCGGTCTTATGCCATCTAAGATTGATACATTTATTTTCAAAATTGATTTTCCACTTTGTACTAGTAATAATAAAAGAGAAATTTTGCGCATTAAACATGTTTGGCTGTTATAAGGTAAAATTCTATCCTCTGGTTTGTGCTTGCACTATATGATGGGACCTGAGTCTTATAATAGCTTCATTTTTGAATGCGAGTTTGTAAATTGGTATTCATGTAGAGAAAACTCGTTCTATATTATACAGCGTGGCCCCGTGATTTACCCAACTTTAAAATAAAGTATAATAAATGTTTTGGTTCTTATACCAGTCACATAACCGATCTGGAGTTTATTGTATCTCACCTAAACTTTGGGTACCCTTATTTTCCACACAGGTAGATAGTAGTTTTGGTTTTGCAGATATTTTTAAACATTGGATCCTGGATCGAAGCTAGAGCTGTATCCAGAGCATTTCATAGTCTTCCGCTAAATGTATTTATGTTTTCCACTGTATTGTAATTTATTGTTCTCTAATATTTTTCTACTGTGTATTTATTGTTTTGTATTCCGATTATTCATGTACTCTGATGTACAATTGTTGTAATAACAATGAAATATTCTTTTGTGTTCTATTTTGATGCATTGTATCTCATAACAATTCTAGGATTTCTACCATTTCGGATAGGACCTTTGTGTCTTACGGTTAATTCGAAGGGCGGGGATTTTAGGGTCGTTACATTAGGAACGTAGATTACATAAATAACTGAATTTATTCATAAATCAACATTTTTAATGAATAATAATACCTAATTTGTTCCGTTGGAAATAGAAAATCGAAATATGTCTAAATGACACCATTAAAAAAATTAAAATAATTTAACTTAAATCTCAATAATTACTGAAAGAAATATCTAATATACTTTACTTGATATGTGTGCATACTACATTAAAGAAACAACGATAAATATATTTATATGTTATTTATTTTCTTCTAGATCTTTAGCAACTTCATTATCCTTATTTATATATTTGTTTAAATGTAAGTTCTTCTAATCTTATCATGCTTCATATTTGTTCTTCTTACTATGATAACCACCCACTATATCGAACCATCCAAATCGACAATAAACCACATATGCGACTTGAATAGTTCAAAATAGTAAGTTGTTACTTTTCTTTGAGGTAAATATAAATCAAAACATAGAATCACAGACGCAGAAACATAGTAACTTGCAGCGGAAAAATAAAGACATACAGTACAGAAGTCATAACCCAATATACATCATGCACATATGTACACAAAAGGAGTCATAGCTCATATATACCATATGATACATAGATAACTGATCATATATATATATATATATATATATATAATTGAAGCTAAATGATAGAAACCAAAAGATAGCTGATAAGTGATAGAAGTCCAAAATGAGAAACCAAGCTACCAAAAGTGTGACACGAACGGCTGCGATACTCAGGTTGACCAGAGCATTAAGTAAAGAAACAAAACACTCGGATCATGACTAATATTCTCATTTAAGTAAATTAACCCGAATGAAACATTCATAGAAATGCACAATAACTTAAAGGATGTTTGAGATTTCATCCTTTAAGGATCCTTGAAACTAATACATATAATAATACGCTATTATAATAGTGTTTATTCAGTCAAGTATAATATTTTAAAAATAGCGTAAGCGGGATTACATTTTTACCCTTACGCTGTTTACAGACATTGTCGTACACATTGCATATAAAACACCCAAGGTAGTGATGCACCGTAATACGAAAATGTTAAATCAAAATCGTGTGGGTTCGATCAAGGTAATATGACAAGGCACGCGAGGCAATGCCCAAGGTAGGATTCTACCAGTTGCACTCCCGGACTGGTGGTAACGTATAGCCGTAGCTACAGCCCACCTCAAACATACTCCCATGTTCAAAGGGTCCCCCAAATAAATCACAATGTAATAGAGATGGTTTCGAAGGATCTTGTTCGATCGGAGTTTCTAGCTCACTTAGTCACGGTATAACTCTTGTTTTAGTTATTTTAATTATGACCCGAAGGTCAAGGTTATTCCATTATCATTCTCTTGCTTCATTCCAGTAACGTTCGCCATTCATCCTACTTCATTTTGGAACCTCCACCACGTACCCAGTTGTCAAAGTGGTATCGGTATTGATAGAGAGTATGTCATTACCGACTCCGGTATCTTTGACAACTAACGTCACATTTCACACACCGTGGTCAATTTATAGAATCGTAATTAATAAAATCATGGTTTCAAAATTTCAAATATTTGCATATAATTCTTATGCCTTTTATATCTCATTTACTAAACCTTACCGAATTTCAGTTATCTTGAAAAATATTAAATCCCTCACTTGGTATTATGTTTTTTTTGGCAATGCCGACCGGTTTTTAAGGTGACCGCAAACACCTTTATTAAGAATAGGAACTGGTACTCTGCACATGCATAGAGTAACAATCTGGTTTGAAGTGTCCAGTCACTATCAAAACATCAAAATAGGAAAAATAACAACATTACTGCATGCAAGGGATAAAACTAGGAAAGCAACACAGCTACAGAAGAACCTGATAGGATCAATAGCGGAGAGTCATATATCGCTTAAGGATCCAAGAGCATGGAGCCTATAGATCATCACATATTACGTTTGAAGTTACAAAGTCGAAGAGCCAAGTCATCCACTATGTTAGGAGCCAGCAGGCGGTTATGATCCCATGATGGATCCTTCAAGAGAACTTCATTGTTTTCTCCAACTGCACCATCAGTTCTCATAATCAGTTTGTCACCATCTGGAGTGAAGAAAATACGATCCTCCTTTTTCTCATCAGTAAAAATGAAGAAAACTTCATCAGTGTCACAATGCATTCCAGAGGGAGAATGAACCCAGGCATGGTCATGTACATTCCAAGAGATGTCAGGATCAGGAGGAGAATCCGACAAGGAAGTAGGTGGAGGCTCTACCACCTCAATCTCAACCTCTGCAACCTCCGCAGGAGCAAATAATCTACCAGTAGGGACCCAAACTCGTTTAGGTGGCTTCGGCAGGGGAGTCTTAACTGGGAGCGGCATATTAGCAACATGCGAACATGCATCAGAGCAATGACAAAAAGATTTGCAAGATATGCATATATCTGGTCTCCATCTATACTTGACATCTACATAATGTACACGATTGTCTAGATTAACTTTAATCTGAGTAGGCAATGGTTTATCAGGAGTAATCTCAATCAAGGCTCTTGCATAAGTTAAGTTTCTTCTTGCAACAGTATTTGCATCAAAGCATTTTAGTTTACCTATATGACATGCTAGCCAATTTAGGCCAAGTAATGGTTGTAGCACTGAGGGAATGCGGGTGAATTGCGCCCAGACAGGAATTGAAAGGACCCGTTCACGAACCCTATCAATCGAAGCACTCCAAGGTGTCACAATAAAAGGTCTTCCTTCAATAATAGATGGCACAGCTTCAAGAACACGGATCCTCTCAGCGAAAGAGGAGAACTTAAAGTAGAATAAGCCATCTACATACGTCATTTTCATTTGTTCACGGATTTTCCAAAGGCTTCGGCATGTTGTACGCATATCAACAGACGGTAGCTTAGAGTCTAGGAAAAATCCTACAATATGTTCATTCCAAAAATTTGCCGCTTCATCATGAATTTCCTGCGGAGGGACAGATCCTGATTCATCGTGTTGTATATCGAAATCCACCGGCAAAAAATCTCCCACAACACGGGGAAGAGAATCAAATAAAGATGTCCATGTTTTGGAAAAATTTGGAATCGGTGCAGCTGCTGCATGCACGAGATCTGCAAAGGAGTGATGTTGGCTTTCTAGGTTATGTGTTGGGGAATTCAGGGAGAATAAATGAGCAGGTAACTGGGTATCAAGTATTTCAATCTGATTAGTTGAGGACTTTTGTCGAACATGTGGTGGGCGTTGGAGAACTTGAGTTGTATCAGTATTAGAGGAGCAAAGGCCAATCAAACCTTCACCAACTAAGGACACATTATCATAACGCATAACAGAGGAGCCTAACTCAGTAGGGACCGAAGTCGTATGCATTGCAGAAGTCTTCTGACCTAACACAGAACCCAAATCTACAAAAAGAGGGGACTTACCAAATTTGTCAGTCGCTGAAGGAGCAGCGTTTATATCGGCAATTAGTCTGTTTGATGGATGATTCCCAGGAAGCTCAAAAACAGATCTCGCAGGAGGCGAAGCTGCTTCATCAGGCTCAACGTCAGAGTCTGAGGGAGATTGGATGGAATTAGCTCAGCTACCAGATCTGGTGGTAATTGAAGAGGGGATCAGTTTAGATTTCTTTTTCTTGGCCATGAGATGGGTGGAAGAAAGGTGGAAGACAGGAGGAGGTTAAAGAGTGGCGGCCGAAGCAAAAGGGAAGGAGAGCAGTTCCGCCATTTTTAATGCTAGGTTGTTGTGAAATGTTTTCAAAAAAAGACTTGGTATTATGTTGTTCATATTCTCGTGTAAACTTCAAAATATAACTATTAAGCAAATCTTGGAATTATTAGTATTAACCCTATTCGTCTTTCTCAAAATCGAGTTATTAGATTACTTTAACCCATATATATACATTAAAGCATTGTATACTTTAAATTTAACATATCTTGCTTATTTAAATTTCAAAATCATAATTTGATGTACATACATCGCTTACTTAGATCTCAAAATACTTCCAAATGGATATTCTAATGAGGTAAAGAAATTCCAATCTTAACTACATTAACTATGTTACATGTTTATATGGTTCAAAAGTAAATTTATACTAACTTTGAAAAATATAATTATATAATGATAAAATAAGTTTAATAGCAAATATTTGGATAATTGCATTCAAAATGTTGAAGCTTTTCTACTTAATCTTAAGTCTTATTTGCTAAGTATGAATAATTTTAATTTTTGAAATTTATGTTTATACATACATTTAAAGAACAAAATTTTATTGAATCTTTGAACCCAATTTACAAAATTTCACTGTATACAATTTAGATAATGTCATGTTTGGAAATCACTATTTGTACTTTAAAATATACATATAAATCCATAAATTTCTAAATTTAAACTATACTTCTATATATCAAAACTTAAAATCTATTTATGATTAAATTAGATCAAAATTTAAGTACGAAATAATTTAAATTTAAATTTATAAATAATTTTTTTTAATGTTTAAAGAATATATTTTAAAATACTTGAAAATCGACCACGGTGTCCGTATATAGTTCTCTACCTAGGTCAAGTAATGCAGATATTTATCATTTCAATCCGTTCCGTTAATATTTTGGGTATTTATCATTTCAACCCAAATTCCAAATTTTGTATTTTCATAAAATCTATGCATTCGTTTGAGTATGTTTGAGTATGTATCATTTCAACTCAGTTACACAATTATCTTGTTAAAATAGTCAGGGAAAGCTACCCTTTTTCATTTTCACCAAGCATGCAACAAATTGCATGCCACATGCGCCTACTTCGTTTTTTTTCTTTTACCTCTTGCGTATGCAAATGACGGCAAACAAATGTGCCCAACAAGGATGGTTACAATACATGCACCTGTGCTTGCTTCATGCTTCCATTCCTTTTTATACATCATGCGCCATGCCGGTTGCTTCCTCCCAAAAAATATTTGTATCCTCCTTTTTCAATGACTTGCGCATGCAAGTATTTGCAAGTTAGTGTGCCTAAACTCAAACAAAAATGCTACTGGTGGCAAAAAATTTAAATGGATTTGTAATCATTGGTTCACCACACATGCAAGTCTTTGCATGCTGCATGCATCCATTTCGTTTTCTTTATACTGTTCTTTTTGTTAAACAAACTTACGCAAAAAAATGGCTTATGGGAATGGGATGGTGCAGCCCAACTAACTTGCACCGAGAAGGAGGGTTCAGCTGAACTTCTTACTTGCGTTTCTTGTTACCTGCGCAAGGGAGTTTTCTCATTTACGTGTAGGGCTGTTATGGTAATGGTTACCATTACCGTTTGTCAAATACCGTTACCGTACCGTTTTTATTGGTAAGACATAATTGCTTACCTTTACCGTTACCGATCGACTGGTATACCGTTGACTGACATACCGATAATCTGGTAACCGTTACACTGGTAATGGTAAATTACCGTTTGTCGATCAAAGTTTACATCTTAAAATATTTTTTGAACACCGTGCATTTTTATTATACTATATGTGGTGTTAGTTTATAAAAAAACATAAACGAAAAAGAAAATAAGTGTATCTGGAATTATTTCATCTGATTATTGAACTAAATATAATCATTTATTTGGTTCTACGTGCATGTAATAAAACATATTAGATGAGTATACTTATGTTTTAAATTAATTGGTAAAATTACCGTTACCGCTGGTATTGAAGAAACGTTACCGATAATTTATCGTTAAAAATGGTAAATTTACCGTTACCATACCGTTTTAGCTGGTATACCGATTTCAACTAAAAATGGTTACCGATCGATTAGTAATGGTAAATTTACCATTACCGTAACAGCCCTATTTACATGTATATTTGTGTCTTTTTTTACAAATATAAGGACAAATCTACCTCACAACAGCACTACACGTCGGTGCAAAGAGCTATAAACAATTACAGGAAAACAGAACTGTTTTATTTCTCAACTAAAGAACTGAAAATACACAGGCAAAAACTAAAATGAAACTTGAAGTACTATAAAATATAATAAGATGAGGTACATTAATTTGTTGCAGCATGCTATAGACTTATTCAAATATAAAAAGATCCTAAAACAAAGCATAAAACGAATCGGTAAACCAGCTTTCCAGAAGAACAGGACGGAAACCACATTACGTGTAAAACTACGCTAAGTTTCAACACTCTCCCTTAGTGCGGATTTCCTATCAGTGAGACCGAGATCTTTTCGAAACAACTCAAACTTTGGTCTTGGTAATGCTTTAGTAAATACATCCGCAACTTGATCTGAAGTTCTAATGTGCAGCAGTTTAATATCTTCATTTAACACTTTCTTTCAAACAAAATGATAATGTATTTCAATATGCTTTGATCGAGCATGAAAGATAGGATTTTCTGCAAGTCTTACTGCACTTTGATTATCACAGTAAATAGTAACGGGATAATCCTTAAAGTCAGTGATCTCCTGAAGTAACCGCTTGATCCAAATGCACTCATGGATGGCCATAGTTGCAGCCACATATTTAGATTCAGTACTAGAAAGAGCAACAGTTCTTTGCTTTTTACTGCACCATGATATGGCAACTGAGCCTGCATTAAAGCAATAACCAGTAGTTGAACGCCTATCATTCACATCACCTGCCCAATCCGCATCAACGAACCCACACAATGAAAAATATATGTTTTGCTCAAACTTCGAACCAAGATCAATTGTGCCTTTAACATATCGAAGTATTCGCTTTACTGCAACCGTATGACCAACGCAAGGCATATTCATGAACTGAGAAACCACACCTGCACAGTAAGTTATGTCCGGCCTTGTTATAGTTAAATAGAATAAACTACCAACAAGTTGACGAAATAATGTAGCATTCTCCAAAGGATCGCCTTCAAGCTTTTTCAACTTCAGATTTGATTCCATGGGAGTGTTTGCTATGTTTGCATCTTTCATTCCAAAACGGTTCAACAAACTTGTACCATAGCTTTGTTGAGAAACAAAATATCCATCAGTTTTCTCCACTTCCAGTCCAAGAAAACAGTGTATCTCTCCAAGATTTTTCATTTCAAATCGGATAGACAAACCATCACAAAGATGAACTAAATCATCATTGTCATCTCCAGTAATGATCATGTCATCCACATACAAAAGAAGCAAGATATACATTGAAGATTTTTTCTTCTCGAATAGGCCAGGGTCACTATGTGAAGGAACAAAACCGCAAAATGTAAGATATTGGGAAATCTTACCATACCATGCTCGTAGATCTTGCTTAAGATCATACAACGCCTTTTACGGCTGACAAACATGATTTGGAAACTTTGATGATACAAAACCTTGAGGCTGTTCCATAAATATTTCATGATCCAATTCACCATAAAGAAAAGCTTTTTTACGTCAAGTTGCCAAATGCTCCACCTTTTGCTTGCAGCCAACGAAATGATAGTTCACACTGTGACCGTCTTAGCTACCGGGCTAAAAGTCTCCTCGTAGTCCAAACCAAACTGTTGAGAAAAACCGCGTGTGACTAAGCATGCTTTGTACCTAGCAGTAGTACCATCAGACTTCCTTTTCAACTTATAAACCCATCTACAGGTGAGCAGGTCAACATTTTCTGGTTTTGGAACAAGCTCCCAGGTTTCATTCTTATTTAAAGCTTCAATTTCCTGATCCATTGCACCTTCCCACTCAGCAATGCCCTTTTCTTCACTGTAGTGTCTTAGCTCATCTTCATAAGCATCTCCCATTTGGAAACAACTTGTCACTGTGCACTGATTCATTTGGACCATATAATCAGATAAATGAGATGATTCCTTCCTCTGTCTATTTGATCTTTTCTATGCAACATCATGCCAATCTTCTGCATAAGGCATGGGAACAGTTTCTGCATTACTGGATTCATCTTCATTTGAGAATGGCTTTAGTGCAATTGGATTTGAAGTTAAAAACTGGGTTCCTCACTTTTATTGTTAGTAGAGTAATAGCTTGACAGCTCGTCAAAGACAACATCTTGTGAAGCTACAAACTTCATCGTTGTAGGATCCATGCACCTCCAAACTTTCCTGTGTGAGTCATAACCAACAAATACACATTTTCTTGCCTTGGGATCAAGTTTAGTTCTGTTACTTTTGGGAATATGAACATAACACAAAGAACCAAACACGCGAAAATAACTTACATTTGGCTTTGATTTGTATAAAATTTCAAAAGGTGATTTTGAGCTACCTGACCAAGGTGGCAATCGGTTAATGACATGACAGGTGCACTGTAAAGCTTCTTCCCATAGATCATTTGGGAGACTTTTTTCATGTAGCCATGACAAGCTCATAGAAGTAATGTGTGCCAATTTACGCTCAGCAACACCGTTTTGCTGCGGGGTATTCGGGCACATCATTTGTCTAATAATTCCATGATTATTGCAATATGAGAGGAACTCTTCAGACATGTGTTCTCCACCGTTGTAGGTCCACAAACATTTCACCTTCGATTCATGCTCTTTTTCTACTAATAGCAGAAATTTCATGAAACTTGAAAATGCATCACTTTTATGCTTAAGAAAATACACCTACGAATAGCGGGAAAAGCATTCTACAAACAACATTACAAAGAGAAAACCACTATAGCTAGGAGTTTTAATTAGCCCCATTACATCTCAATGCACTAACTGAAACTATTCTATAGCTCTGGTCGTTGATTTTGGAAACGACAGACGATGCGACTTTCCATAATGACATCCGGAGCATACAATATCTTGGCGTACCTCTTCCAGCTAAGGAACACCATCAAGCAACTTCTTTGCCAATATTTCTTTCAATAATTGGTAGCCAATATGGCCTAAATGAGCATGACAAAGAGATCCTCGATCATTTTGGTATGTTCTACCTACATAAGCTTCAGTGGCAGATAATACATACAAGGATTCTTTTCTTCTCCCGCGGAAAAGAACAACACCATCGTAATTTTTCAATTTATCAATAATAAGGACATCATTAGGACCAAATAAAACATACCTTCCTGAGTTAGTAATTTGAGAGACCGATAAAATATTTTTCGTAAGTCCGGGAACATAAAAAACATTGCTTAAAGCAATATCATTGTAGTTTATGCCACCGGTTTCAACTTTTATGCTTCCTTATGTAGTGATGGGATGAGTTGTATTATCTGCGGTAACAATAGCTCGTTTCCCTTATGCGGACGAACTTCAGATAGTAATGATTCATTCCCTGTGGTATGATGAGAACAACCAGAATCTACAATCCACTCCTTAGCATAGTATATGTGAGCATCTTTACTGGACTGCAAATCAAGTTTTGCATTGCTCACCTCTTCAATGACCTCAATTGAGTAGCAATGTTCCCACTTCATTTGATTTTCATCTTTTGTTTCATGAACAATGTTTGCAGATTCATTTGTAAGCTTTGTTTAATACTTTTGCTTGATATGAACTGGTTTGCAACACCTAGTGAAGAAAAGATTAACCCGACAGTTTTTCCTAATGTGCCTGGGTTTTCCGCATCTGTGACAAGAAAATGAAAAACGGTCTTGCTCAACTTCAGCTTCTATCTTGCTCTTGTCATCTGAAGAAGATTTTGATTGTTTTGCCTTATCCCACTTGTCTTTGACAAAAAGTACATCACTCGTTTCAGCAACATATGTATTCATCATCTGCTTAATCAACGCCTCTTGATTTGAAAGCAAATTCTCCAATTCTGCAATTGTAGGTTGGGTTGCCCACCCTTGAACAGAGGAAATAAAAGGCATAAATTCCTTCCTTAAACCACGAATCAGATAGCGCTGCATTCTTGCTTCCTTGATTGGATCTGTGGGATCTAACTCTGAAATCTCAGCACACAAATTTTTAATTTTTAGGAAATAGTCCGAAATGGACAGTTTATCTTGAGCAATGGAGGCGAGTTCATTTTCCAAAAATTGCAACCTTGTAGTATTTTTCTATATGAACAACTTTTCAAGGGTATCCCACACGAGCTTTGGGGTATTCATCTCACAGAATGATCAATGTAGTCCTTACCGATTCATGTTCGTAAGGCAAACAACGCCTTCCCGCATTTAATCTTCCACTTCCTCCGTGCATCAGAATTTTATGGAATATTAGCTGGAATTTCAGTTTCATCACCAGAAATAGTCCCATAGATCTTATCCTTGTAAGAATGCTTCTATGCATAACTTCCAGAAGTTATAGTTACTGCCACTCAGTTTTTCCACATTAACTGGAGATGCATTTCCATTCATTTTAGAGGAAAAAAAATGAATTTCCGAGATACTTCACTGCCTGAAAACTTCAGCTGAGCGAATGAGCAAACACTTAGTTGTTTAACCTGGGTTGCTCCGGTACCATGTAAACAATTACAGGAAAACAAAACTGTTTTAATTCTCAACTAAAGAACTAAAAATACACAGGCAAAAACTAAAATGAAACTTGAATTACTAAAATAAAACAAGATGTGGTACATTAATTTATAGCAGCATGCTATAGACTTATTCAATTATAAAAAGATCCTAAAACTAAGCATAAGAAGAATCAGTAAACCAGCTTTCCAGAAGAACAGGACAGAAACGACATTACGTGTAAAACTGCACTAAGTTTCAACAAGAGCCGCAGTCGAAGTCAGGCCGGAGATGGTCGGAGCGGTGGCCGGTCATAGATGGACAGCCCGGACAGGCGGCGTCACGATTGGAATGGTGGAGATGGAAGCCTGCGTGGGAGGAGTGAGAGACGTTTTCTTCTTCTTTTTTCTCAGATTTTTCTCTCTCTCGATATTTTCTTGCTGAAGCAAGATGAAAGCTGTAGAACAAAGTGTGGATGGAGAAGACAGAACAAGAAGTGGGGAGAGCGTATATCAATAAATGATGCAACGTGGAAGAGATTTGCAGAAAATGAGCACATGTAAATCTTTTAAACTAAGCTGCTACTACCAAGGAGTTCAAATCCCCTGTACCCAATTTTTCCTGTACCCCTGTATCTAACCAATCAGCACCCCCTGATTTCCATCTTTTTGCAATTAAACCCTTTTTCTTTTTTGGACTTAATTACAAAAAGTGAAAATCAGGGGATGCTGATTGGTTGGATATAGGGGTACACAGATAATTGGGTACAGAGGATTTGCTCTCGCTACCAAGTGTCGACATAGACAGAAAAATTGCTCTAATAAAATTTTATTCGGATATTAATTTTGTTAATGTGTTAGTCTCCTTCCAAGCATGCTCAGGTGAAAGAATGAATTGTATATTACGGACGGATTTGAACCGATGGAAATCGACTGTTGTCCATACTACACTTTGCCAAAATAAATATTCGGAGCATCGCATACTTTAATTTCCGAAGTCGAAATATGACGTATTACATAGAATTCTACTTAATATTTTTAGGCAAAGTTTGCATGGGTTCCGACACCGTTTCATTTTATAAACTCTTTTTTTAAATGTCTAATTTAATTTTAATGCAAGCCGCGCAACATTCTTATTTTTCTATGGAATTTATTCCTAAGCCATGTCTAGGTAGGCACAGTTCAAATATAAAATTTCACAATTTAATTCATATTTTAAAATTTTAATGTTATTAACGATATATCACTTACGGATTATGCAATCAACCATATAAAACCAACTGAAATAAACTAGCGTAGTAGGACGTCTTCATCTTAAAGTTATTTAAACTACTGTTGTGTGAAAAATATTCCGACTATATTAGATTTTTAATAAAGACTTGATTTAAAAATCATTTAAGTATACTAAGGCATAACAAAAATAAACTCAATAAGAGATCACTTTATTTTTAGTTATTTAGTATTCTTAAAATAGTTATTATACCAAAAATTTATAATAACTTGAGTGCTTTTAACTTTCAAACAAGATTTTTCTATATAGTTCTCATTTATGTTTCTTTTATTTTGACTTTATGGAATCAAGCACCATAAATTATGCTTGTTTCCCTTTATTGTTTCCACAAAATGCTTTCCATTCTCAATAGATAACCCATCAAAATTGGTTATCCTAATATATAACATATCCTTGAAAAAAATTCCAAAATATTTTACCGTATAGTCCTTTTACTCTTACTGTTTGATTATACCACCTTTGAATGTTCTTTATGATATCAAAAAAACATTCAACTGTAATACGGCTAAATAAGACCCTCTTAGTTTCAAGAGATGGATCTATGAAGTCAAGAACATATATTATCTTATTATTCCTTACATATAGTCCCATATAAGATGAGAACACTCTTAAAATTGGCAGACACTTAAGTCAATTTAGTTGAAAAATAAACAAAAATAAAGATTGGACTTATATGCTCACAGCCATATATCAACCATAGTAAATTCAAATAATTGTATATTCTCTTCCCAAGATACTAGTACACATTAATGTCAAGTCTTTGGATGGTAATATCAATTATAAGTGGAACTCTCATTGTAATAATCAAATACTGACAATAATTTCAAGTCAAATAATAATATTCATTTGGACCGATTAATTATTCACTCGTAAAACCTTATAATTGTCATGTATTTATCATCACACATGTGTAAGTTGTTCGGCTAAACATTAGTCTTCCTGTGAGCCAACTAATACTCATGAATAACTATATACAAATATCAAACATTTTCTTGAATTATCAAAATAAGAGAGGTCACTTTGGTGACATGTTATTTTAGTTAGTTCATTATGAATGTAGGATATTTATAGTTGCCAAGAGACACCAAAAATATATTTGAATTTATATCTAACTATTTGTACGATGTACCTCAAGTGTTATAAAACACTCAAAAAATGCTTTAGGTCCACGCAGTAGTTGAAAATTCCAAAAAAAAAAACTTACTGTGGCATAAAATGTTTTAATCATAGCTATTTTAAAAAAATTCTTTGGATATGTGGCTATGTTCGTGGCATTCCCTTAATAAATATGATACAATACAACATAAATAAACCACATAACTAATGTCATAAATTAATGACAGAATTAATGCCACGTAAGATTAAATTTAAATGACATAATAAATGTTATGTTAAATAACATAAATGAACATAATAGTTATGGCATATATCTGACCATAGTATAGCTACATATATGCCACTATTTCATTTTTCTTTTGGTTTGTTATTTGAATACTTAATTAAGCTAGAAATGATGCAGTTTGGATAAACATGCAAATTGTTGCCCTTTTTATTTTATGGTGACCGAAACATGAAAGTGCAACATATCTTCCACATTCTCCATACGCATAAAACATATGTATCTTTCAAACATAAATGCATTAAATAAAAATGTCTTTCTTTATTCCTAATAGAATTAAGCTGAATCATTTAGTTTACATAAAACAGAAACATTTAATGTGTTTATGATATTACCATTACTATAATGATCAGAAATTCCCCGATCTCCGAAGAGACGGAAAATAACGGATTGCTTTGAGACCATGACGCATCAGACACAAAAAATAGAACATTCATTGCTATTACAACAATTACATCAGAGTACAAGATATCAGAGTTCAAATAATATTACACATTGGAAATACAATATCAGAGATTAAGAGTTTACATAGCAGCTGAAAATAATACATAAGTACAATTCGTAGCGGGAAATAACAACTGACACAACTGAAAGAAATACACGGATATAAAGCTTTCTGAATATTGCTCCAGCTGCAATCCAGGATCATGTGAAAAGAAATATCTGCAAAAACCAAAATTACTAGCTGCCTGTGTGGATAATAGGGGCAACCAGAGTTTAGGTTAAAACAGTAAACTCCAAGTCAGTCATAGGACTGGTGTGAGAACTAAAACAGTTATTAAATCTTTAATTTAAAAGTTGGGAAAATCATGGGACCAAGCCGTATAACACGGAACGGGTTTACTCCACATGAATCTTAGTTTAAAATAAAACAACACAATGCTTTTTGAAAAATGAAGCTATTATAAGACTCAGGTCCCACCACACAATGCAAAGCTAGCCGGAGGATAGAGTTTTACCTTATAATAGCCAAACATGCTTGGTACGTTTTAAAGCAAATCATTTTGATATTACTATAAGCGTATAGTGTCAAAATCAACTTCAAATATAAATGCATCAATCATAGACGGCATGAGCGCTCCATCCCACTATGTCGCCATATAGGTTTACATCTAAAGCCAAAAAAATTCGTATTGGAAATTGGATTTCCATCATGAGTCAAGGCTAGCGATGGCTCCTTCCAATTCGAGACACTCTAGCAAATGCCTCAGGATTACACACTCTGGGCAACCCTGGATCCTATAGGGCCGGTCCACACTTACTTTAGTGGATTAGTTATTCCTAAACACATGTTTGCCAGTCCTATAGGACCTATCATTTGGCCAGTAGCGACCAATATCCGGGGCGCCTCATTCCATCATCCACATAAGTAAAAATGTCGGGCTCCATACCATGACACCACTCCTAGCTAGAAAGAAACGTCATGCACTCCCTGCGTCCCTGATACCGTTTTAGACTCATACTGAGGTGCGATGCTCGTGAATTAACGCTATACAAAAAGCTATGCAATTTAAAGTCGTGCTTTGATCATCAACCACAAGTCTCTGCTTTTCAACAAAACCCTTGATCATTTCTATCTCAGCATGCCACACTGACAATTCACGCCATACAATTCTCCACCACCAAACAAATATATATTTAATAGAGATTAATCAACACATAATGAAATCCAATGTCAGACGCACATCCATTTACAAGTCCGTTCAGGTCTGAACGAAACCAGAGCACCTTATTTCTCGTCCTATATGTCCAATACAGGAGAGAGGTCCTCGCATATCTGGTCGATCTTGTAATAACCCGAAAATCTGGGCCAGTTTGAAATTTTTATTTTGGCAATTTTAGTGAATTTTGAACATTTAAAATAGATTATTTTAAATAATATCGACGTGAAATTCATTTTGAATATATAATTCGACGTATATATTATATACGTCGTCGTTAGAATATAAATAATTATATATAATTATAATAGAATTGAAAATGGCGCGGTAGTTCGATAATTCGATTTCAAACTTCAATTGAATGTACCAGGTGCAAAACAATCCGGATTTTAGTGAAACCAAAAATAATGGGATCTAATTGTGGATATCTTTCCATCGAATCCGACAAATCGAAATTTCATAGCGGGAATCAAAAGATATGTCCAGTTGAAAATTCTGAATAGTCGCTATGGAATTCAGGCCCTTAAAAATGGACATTTTGCAAATGACCTCGGATTCCGACGAAACCAGTTTTGTTGGGTCCGTGATGTCAAGTTATTGCTAGATTCCAAATTTCGTAATTTTTCGAATCAATATGTGAGCGTGGCAAAGGAAAACGCATTTGACCAGTTTCAGTTGATTTTAATCGACTGGAAATTGGCCATTTTTCCAACGGTCTCAGAATTCGACGAAACTAGTTTTGTTAGGACCGTATCGTCAATACGAAGCTAGAAAATATTTTTCTGGAATTTTTCTAGTTAGTATGTGACCCCGGTAATTTGAAATGTACGTTTAAAATTCAATATAGTGATTTAAATGAAAATTTAATGGAAACTGATTCAAACGATCAAATCAACCTGTGATACATATCCCATTGAGTTCGGAATGGGGGTAAAACGCTATGGACGACAGGCGATGGGCCTCGTTTCGAGGTCGTATGTAAAAGTCAACTTTTTTTCGAATAAAATAATTAATTAAAAATAAAAATAAAAAAATATATAATCCCTCTTCCCTCCCTATAACCTTTGCCCCCCCCGTTTTCGTTTAACAGAAAGGAAAAAAAAAAAAGAAATTGAAATCGAAATCGCGATCCCCCCCCCCCCCCCCGTAGCCATCGTCGCCGTCGCCCCTCCCCGATGGACCCCACGACCCCCTCCCTCAGCTCGCCGCCCTCCCCTTCTCCTCCTCCGCCACCTCGAAGCTCCAACCCCCCCTGCCCTAATCGACAGCCGCGAGACCCCCCTTCCCCCCATCCACCGACGCAGCCGCAGCCACCACGACCCGCCACCCCTCCGACCCCTCTTCTCCTCCATCCCCTGTAAGTCGTTTTTTATTTTATTTATTTGTTTTTTTATTTTATTTTATTCTTTATAAATAGGAATATTTAAACTGATTTTTTTTAGGAATATTTAAACTGATTTTTAATAGGAATATTTAAACTGATTTTTTTTAGGAATATTTAAACTGATTTTTAATAGGAATATTAAAACTGATTTTTTAGGAATTTTAAAACTGAAAAAAAGAGAATTTAAAATAGAAAAAGGTTTGAATTTTAAATGGAAAAAGATTAGAACTTTGAAAGGTGAAAAGATAGGATTTTTATTTGGTAAAAGATACGATCTTTATATTTTTAAAGTGATAAAAATATGATTTTGATATTTTTTAAGTATTAAAAATATAGTCTTTACTATATAGAAATATTAAAAATATGATTTTTATATTTTTAAAGTATTAAAAATATAGTCTTTACTATATAGAAATATTAAAAATATGATTTTTATATTTTTAAAGTATTAAAAATATAGTCTTTACTATATAGAAATATTAAAAATATAATCTTTATAGGATAGAGAATATAAAAATATCATCTTTGTATATGTAGCGAAATAAAAATCTGATTTTTATTTTATATACGTTGAAATCAAGTGATGATTTTTATAAAGGTGAAATCTTTAAATTTAAAAAGGCGAAATATTTATATAGAAAATAGCGTGATAAAAATATAATTTTTATCTATATAACATAGTAGTAAAAATTCGATTTTTATATATTGAATAGCATAGTAAAAATTCGATTTTTAAATATATGAAGTGATTATAAAAATATGATTTTTAAATTGAAAGTAAGCAAATAAAAATGTGATTTTTATTTTAAAAACATCGAAATATAAAAATGTGTGATTTTTTTTATATATGTAGTAACTACGGGCAACGAAGATGACGAAGATGGGATAACGAAGAAGATTTCAATCAAAAAAGAGTCAAGATGATTGGATAGCTTTCGGTGAGAACTTCTCACTCAAATTCTCTTTTTCTAGTTATATATATATACTAGGATGTAGACGGTGCTTAGTAGCACCCGACACCCGTCATCCACAGACCATGGATGGCTTGTTTGTTAAATTGTTTGGATGTGTAGTTGATTAGTTCATTTGGTTTGAATTGAATTCGTTGGTGAATTGAAATTGATTTGATTGATGTGTGAATGGCGTGGGCCTTCACTAGACCGGGGATAAGGCTAGGCCTTGTCCCGTTTCTAGTATCGTGCCGTTATGCCGCCGAAATTTTCTAAAATATGTTAGAAAAATAAAAATATCATTTTTATTGTGTAAATGAAATGAATAGAAATTCATGTGTTGAAATAAAATATTTTATCGTTAAAAATATAAAATTCGACGTGAAAGTGAATAAATGAATATTTATAAACAAATCGGCCGATTTGTTTATATACACTGATTTGACTGATATTGATTGGGTCGATAAATTTTACACATCGCCCAACTGCACAAATAAAATCTGAGTTTGATTGTTTGAAACCCCACACGGGTGTTGGGATGAAATTTGATGTTCACTCATCCTGATTGATTAAGTATGTCGATCGATTGATTGACAGGCTGTTATAAGCGTCAGATATCTATATTTGATGCTTATACAGTGTAGTGCACTTTGGTTGATGATTGATTATTTTTCAATGCTATTATATACATGTGTTGTATGGAATCCATATAATTAACATTATATGGTGATTGATTGGGCCTCATTCCAATCGGGAAAATAATGAATATTAGAAAAGAAAATTCATGTGTTGAATATAAAAATAGTCATGTGTTGACGATGTTCATGTGTTGAAAATATTCGTGTGTTGAGTAAAATATTTTAAATAATAAAAATTACATCTTTATCATATTTACAATTAGAATCTACTTTACGGTGGAGTCTAATTAAAATCAAACGATAGATACCATAGTTTTATAAAATATTTTACATAACAAAAATAGTGATGTGTTGACAGTACTCATGTGTTGAGATTAGTCGTGTGTGGAAAAATATAGATTCATGTGTTGAATGGGATAAATATTCATTTGTTGAATGAAATAAAGAAGTTGTGAAAAATATAAAGCCGTGTTGACTAGTTTCGCGCCATTTTGACGTGAACGATATTTATATCGATTTCATTCGTTGTATAATGAATATTGAAAAACGATTTCGAAATTAAATATTTTGAAATTGAAATTTGAAATGAATTGAATTGAAAACGATTTCGAAATGAATTGAATTGAAAACGATTTCGAAATGAATTGAATTGAAGACGATTTCGAAATGAATTGAATTGAAAACGATTTCGAAATGCATTGAATTGAAAACGAATTTGAAATGAATTGAATTGAAAACGATTTTGAAATGAATTGAATTGAAAACGATTTCGAAATGAATTGAATTGAAAACGATTTCGAAATGAATTGAATTGAAAACGATTTCAAAATGAATTGAAAACGATTTCGAAATGAATTGAATTGAAAACGATTTCGAAATGAATTGAATTGAAAACGATTTCGAAATGAATTGAATTGAAAACGATTTCGAAATGAATTGAATTGAAAACGATTTCGAAATGAATTGAATTGAAAACGATTTCGAAATGAATTGAATTGAAAACGATTTCGAAATGAATTGAAAACGATTTCGAAATGAATTGAATTGAAAACGAATTCAAATTGAATTGAAAGTGAATTGAAATGAATTCAAATTGAATTAAAATTTGAATTGTTTTAGAAACGAATTTAAAACGATTTATAAAATTCGTTTTAAATAGAAATCGACGAAATATATATTATATATATAATATAATGGCCTGAATAGAACGCGCCGCGCCGCGGTAGTTCGTGAATTTCGACCATTGACTTCGAATTGACGTTGCGGGAGATCCGACCGTCGGATTCTCCTAAAACCGGAACCGTTGGGTTCGTATCGAAAAGAGCTTTCCAATGAATATTAGAAATTTGAAATCTAACGGTTGGATTTGGAATTATGTCCAAATCAAATTCGAAAAAGGTCGCTGTAAGTGCAGTTCGATGGCCGTTGTTGGAAATCGACTGTACGGGCCTTGATAAAATTATTAAAAATATCTATAATTTGTGTAAAATTATAATATGTGAATTGGAAAGAACTGGGGTGAAAAATTCCACATTTGAAAAGATAAAAATAGATTTTTATCGAAATGAACTAGTTTTGAACTAGAATTAAATTCAATTTATTTTTGAAATAAATAAATTGAATCTGAAAGTGATTTTGAAAATAATCGATATTTCCAATACGTGAATTGGATTGGAGTTGAATCGAAATTATCTTCGGGATATTTCGATGTTGGATTTCGTGACTATACAGATATTGTTATGGGAATTTGAAAGATATATTTTATATCGTTATTGCCAATACGATATATGTTGGTTTCAGAATTTGATATTGAATATAAGCCGATATATTTTCTATTCAGAGCCTAGTATTTAATATCAAATGTGATTTGGGTTTGTCGTGAATCGTGTTTTAGAAGACATTGGTTCTTTAACCCAGTTAAAGACATAATATTGATTTTTGAGAAGATTAAAACTAAGTGGAGTTTTAATGAATATTTAATTAGATTAAAAATGTGAATTGATAATTTAAATTATCAAATCTGAAAAGTGATCGAGAGTGGAGTATCACCAGTTTTGCTCCAAAGCGATAGTTAAATCTTTAATTAGATTTGAACGTGAAATGGTAATTAATTTTACCGATAACACCGTGGTGTTAGGAATGGAGTATCACCAGTTTTGCTCCAAGGGATATATAGGTTGGGATTGGGAAATAAAATAAATAATTACTTCGGTGTGGTTCGTTAATCCCGACTAGTTAGAAATGATATCCAAAGGAGGATTGAAGAATAAATTTAGAAGAATTTATCTTTGATAAAATTAATGGGAACCTTTCCCTAAGAATGTGATTTTGTGAATAAAAGAATATTCTGAATTGGAATGAGGCGTTCATTGTGTTTGTGTAACATTTGTTAATTATATACGTGGGTTATTCAGAAAGGCCGGGTTATACCCATTCTGAATAACCGATTCGACGAGATGTCGAAGATGAAGACGGTGGTTGAAGACCGGAAGTCTTCACATCGTTTGGGTGATTACTGATGATCTTGATTGGGCTGTACACCCAGGATGAGGGAATCAGTTGGTGATCGTCCAGACGTACTTGGAGATGGATGGATATGCGAGGAAAGTGCCTCCGGTTTCGTTCAGACCCAGAACGAACTTGTAAATGGATTGTGTGTCTGACATTGGATTTTATTCTGTGTTGATTGATTTCTATTAAATATACATCTGTTTGGCGGCGGAGAATTTATTCTCTTGCTTAACGCCCTTCTCTGAGACGTACGAGCTCAGAGGTTGTATATCGATGGACATCAGTCGCATGGAGTGAATTGCCAGTGTGGCATGCGTAAGTGGCAATTGATCAAGGCTTCTGTTGAAAAGCAAAGTCTTGTGGTGGATGATCAAAGCACGGCCTGTGTGGCGTAGCTTTGTGTATAACGTGAATTCGCGAGCCTCACACCTCGGTATGAGTCAAAAACGGGATAGTGACTGCAGGGAGAGCACGACGTTTCTTTCTAGCTAGGGTGGTGTCAGTGACCTACCAGCCCTGACATTTATATACTTTTCACCTGTGTGGTTGTTGGATACGAGGCGCCTCGGATATAGGTCTGTAAGGACCGGGAAACGTGTGTTCAGGAATAATTAATCCTCAAAAGTAAGAGAGGACCGGCCCTGAAGATCCAAGGATCATAGTGGGGTCCTGGGACATTTGCTAGAGTGTCTCGAAACGGAGAGGAGCTTGCCCCTTGCCTCGGCTCATGATGGAATCCAGTTTCCAATACGTGTGTTTCGGTTTTAATTGTAGAACTAGTATGGCGACATGATAGATGGTACCCATGCCGCCTATGATTGATATTTATGATGTGAAATTGTTTTGACACTATACACATATAGTAATATCAAAATAATGTGATTTAAACGTATCAAGCATGCTTTCGCTGTTATAAGGGAAAACCCTATCCTCCGGCTTGCGTTGCATTGTGTGATGGGACCTGGGTCTTATAACAGCTTCATTTTTCTTTATTTAGCATTGCGCTGTTTGTTTTATGCACTGGTATTCTTGGGAGGAAACCCGTTCCGTGTTATACGGCGTGGTCCCTTGATTTACCGAACTTTAAAATAAAGATTAATAACTGTTTTAGTTCTCACACCAGTCACATGACTGACCTGGAGTTTATTGTTTTAACCTAAACTCTGGGTGCCCCTATTTTCCACACGGGCAGCTAGTAGTTTTGGTTTTGCAGATTTATATTCACAGGATCCTGATTAACAGCTGGAACGATGCTCGGAAAGCTCTGTATCCGTGTATCACTTTCAGTTGTGCTTTTGTATATTTTTCCGCTGCTATGTAATTTATTGTAATCTCTGATATTTATCGAATGTAATTTATTCATTTATACTCTGTATATTCTTGTATCTGATGGAATTGTTGTAATAACAATGAAATGTTCTTCGTATACGCTCATTTATGTGTTGTTCTCAAAGTATTCGTGCTTTCCTTCACGGGGAAGTTACGGGTTCTTTCAGTTGGTATCAGAGCTTTGGTTTACAGAGCTCGAGAACAAGACACATTAGAACCATACGAAAGAATTCATCAGATATTGGATTAGTAATATCCAATTAGAATGACTCGTTAGAGATAGGATCAGTAGTATCCTAGAACGAGTGTGAAGAGTATATTTTTCAAATGGGAAAAAATTTTGTTTTGAAAATTTAAATCGTCTTACACGTATTTGAATATTTATTTATTTTGAATATGGACAATCGAGTATATATAGATTTCGCGTATACGCGTCATGAACGTATATTCGAAGTTTTAATATACTGGGTAGATATAGAATCACATTCTAGACATCCGGGGATGATTCTGATGATGGTGCATCATCATCAGTATTCATATTCGAATCTCGAAGGTGTGATTTCTATATATTTCCATTAGACTGGTGTGAGAACCAAAACTAATAGAGCTAGAACACATTGTTGTGAATTGGCATCAAAAACATGATTTTCTGTATATGTATCAAAATTATGAATTTGAAACTCTAATCCACTAATTGATTGATGTTGGTGTTGATTGTTTATTTGTTTGCTAATTTTTAACCATTTATGCCTAATAGAATCAAATATTGAATTATATTGAAAATTGGTCGCATTTTCTTGTATATACATATACTTACATTGAACAGGTCATAGCAAGGAGGCTAGAGCAGAGAATAAAATTTGTTTGCCCGACAAATAGGTACATGTTTACTACATAATTTACTGTTTTGTTTGGGTGATGATGATTTTATGAGCCTATTGGCTAGCCGCTTGGCTTTTTCTTTTTCTTTTTGAGATCTGAAGGACCGGGGAAGCTATTTGAAATTCCCCGATGCTCCCGGTGCAGGGGAGGTTATGGCGAAATTTTTCGAAAATTTAGGGTGTTAGCCAAATTTTTGAAGAATTTGAAAATTCTCAGAAACTGAAAAGTTGGAGAATGAAAGCCGGATCGAACGTAGAGTTGAATAATCAAACCACTTTCGACTTTGTTCCTTTTCGGGGACGAAAAGTTTTAAGTGGGGGAGATTGTAATAACCCGAAAATCTAGGCCAGTTTGAAATTTTTATTTTGGCAATTTTAGTGAATTTTGAACATTTAAAATAGATTATTTTAAATAATATCGACGTGAAATTCATTTTGAATATATAATTCGACGTATATATTATATACGTCGTCGTTAAAATATAAATAATTATATATAATTATAATAGAATTGAAAATGGCGCGGTAGTTCGATAATTCGATTTCAAACTTCAATTGAATGTACCGGGTGCAAAACAATCCAGATTTTAGTGAAACCAAAAATAATGGGATCTAATTGTGGATATCTTTCCATCGAATCCGACAAATCGAAATTTCATAGCGGGAATCAAAAGATATGTCCAGTTGAAAATTCTGAATAGTCGCTATGGAATTCAGGCCCTTAAAAATGGACATTTTGCAAATAACCTCGGATTTCGACGAAACCAGTTTTGTTGGGTCCGTGATGTCAAGTTATTGCTAGATTCCAAATTTCGTAATTTTTCGAATCAATATGTGAGCGTGGCAAAGGAAAACGCATTTGACCAGTTTCAGTTGATTTTAATCGACTGGAAATTGACCATTTTTCCAACGGTCTCAGAATTCGACGAAACTAGTTTTGTTAGGACCGTATCGTCAATACGAAGCTAGAAAATATTTTTCTGGAATTTTTCTAGTTAGTATGTGACCCCGGTAATTTGAAATGTACGTTTAAAATTCAATATAGTGATTTAAATGAAAATTTAACGGAAACTGATTCAAACGATCAAATCAACCTGTGATACATATCCCATTGAGTTCGGAATGGGGGTAAAACGCTATGGACGACAGGCGATGGGCCTCGTTTCGAGGTCATATGTAAAAGTCAACTTTTTTTCGAATAAAATAATTAATTAAAAATAAAAATAAAAAATATATAATCCCTCTTCCCTCCCTATAACCTTTGGCCCCCCCCGTTTTCGTTTAACAGAAAGGAAAAAAAAAGAAAGAAATTGAAATCGAAATCGCGATCGCCCCCCCCCCCCCCCCCCCCGTAGCCATCGTCGCCGTCGCCCCTCCCCGATGGACCCCGCGACCCCCTCCCTCAGCTCGCCGCCCTCCCCTTCTCCTCCTCCGCCACCTCGAAGCTCCAACCCCCCCATGCCCTAATCGACAGCCGCGAGACCCCCCTCCCCCATCCACCGACGCAGCCGCAGCCACCACGACCCGCCACCCCTCCGACCCCTCTTCTCCTCCATCCCCTGTAAGTCGTTTTTTATTTTATTTATTTGTTTATTTTATTTTATTTTATTCTTTATAAATAGGAATATTTAAACTGATTTTTTTTAGGAATATTTAAACTGATTTTTAATAGGAATATTTAAACTGATTTTTTTTAGGAATATTTAAACTGATTTTTAATAGGAATATTAAAACTGATTTTTTAGGAATTTTAAAACTGAAAAAAAGAGAATTTAAAATAGAAAAAGGTTTGAATTTTAAATGGAAAAAGATTAGAACTTTGAAAGGTGAAAAGATAGGATTTTTATTTGGTAAAAGATACGATCTTTATATTTTTAAAGTGATAAAAATATGATTTTTATATTTTTAAAGTATTAAAAATATAGTCTTTACTATATAGAAATATTAAAAATATGATTTTTATATTTTTAAAGTATTAAAAATATAGTCTTTACTATATAGAAATATTAAAAATATGATTTTTATATTTTTAAAGTATTAAAAATATAGTCTTTACTATATAGAAATATTAAAAATATAATCTTTATAGGATAGAGAATATAAAAATATCATCTTTGTATATGTAGCGAAATAAAAATCTGATTTTTATTTTATATACGTTGAAATCAAGTGATGATTTTTATAAAGGTGAAATCTTTAAATTTAAAAAGGCGAAATCTTTATATAGAAAATAGCGTGATAAAAATATAATTTTTATCTATATAACATAGTAGTAAAAATTCGATTTTTATATATTGAATAGCATAGGAAAAATTCGATTTTTAAATATATGAAGTGATTATAAAAATATGATTTTTAAATTGAAAGTAAGCAAATAAAAATGTGATTTTTATTTTAAAAACATCGAAATATAAAAATGTGTGATTTTTTTTATATATGTAGTAACTACGGGCAACGAAGATGACGAAGATGGGATAACGAAGAAGATTTCAATCAAAAAAGAGTCAAGATGATTGGATAGCTTTCGGTGAGAACTTCTCACTCAAATTCTCTTTTTCTAGTTATATATATATACTAGGATGTAGACGGTGCTTAGTAGCATCCGACACCCGTCATCCACAGACCATGGATGGCTTGTTTGTTAAATTGTTTGGATGTGTAGTTGATTAGTTCATTTGGTTTGAATTGAATTGGTTGGTGAATTGAAATTGATTTGATTGATGTGTGAATGGCGTGGGCCTTCACTAGACCGGGGATAAGGCTAGGCCTTGTCCCGTTTCTAGTATCGTGCCGTTATGCCGCCGAAATTTTCTAAAATATGTTAGAAAAATAAAAATATCATTTTTATTGTGTAAATGAAATGAATAGAAATTCATGTGTTGAAATAAAATATTTTATCGTTAAAAATATAAAATTCGACGTGAAAGTGAATAAATGAATATTTATAAACAAATCGGCCGATTTGTTTATATACACTGATTTGACTGATATTGATTGGGTCGATAAATTTTACACATCGCCCAACTGCACAAATAAAATCTGAGTTTGATTGTTTGAAACCCCACACGGGTGTTGGGATGAAATTTGATGTTCACTCATCCTGATTGATTAAGTATGTCGATCGATTGATTGACAGGCTGTTATAAGCGTCAGATATCTATATTTGATGCTTATACAGTGTAGTGCACTTTGGTTGATGATTGATTATTTTTCAATGCTATTATATACATGTGTTGTATGGAATCCATATAATTAACATTATATGGTGATTGATTGGGCCTCATTCCAATCGGGAAAATAATGAATATTAGAAAAGAAAATTCATGTGTTGAATATAAAAATAGTCATGTGTTGACGATGTTCATGTGTTGAAAATATTCGTGTGTTGAGTAAAATATTTTAAATAATAAAAATTACATCTTTATCATATTTACGATTAGAATCTACTTTACGGTGGAGTCTAATTAAAATCAAACGATAGATACCATAGTTTTATAAAATATTTTACATAACAAAAATAGTGATGTGTTGACAGTACTCATGTGTTGAGATTAGTCGTGTGTGGAAAAATATAGATTCATGTGTTGAATGGGATAAATATTCATTTGTTGAATGAAATAAAGAAGTTGTGAAAAATATAAAGCCGTGTTGATTAGTTTCGCGCCATTTTGACGTGAACGATATTTATATCGATTTCATTCGTTGTATAATGAATATTGAAAAACGATTTCGAAATTAAATATTTTGAAATTGAAATTTGAAATGAATTGAATTGAAAACGATTTCGAAATGAATTGAATTGAAAATGATTTCGAAATGAATTGAATTGAAGACGATTTCGAAATGAATTGAATTGAAAACGATTTCGAAATGCATTGAATTGAAAACGAATTTGAAATGAATTGAATTGAAAACGATTTCGAAATGAATTGAATTAAAACGATTTCGAAATGAATTGAATTGAAAACGATTTCGAAATGAATTGAATTGAAAACGATTTCGAAATGAATTGAAAACGATTTCGAAATGAATTGAATTGAAAACGATTTCGAAATGAATTGAATTGAAAACGATTTCGAAATGAATTGAATTGAAAACGATTTCGAAATGAATTGAATTGAAACGATTTCGAAATGAATTGAAAACGATTTCGAAATGAATTGAATTGAAAACGAATTCAAATTGAATTGAAAGTGAATTGAAATGAATTCAAATTGAATTAAAATTTGAATTGTTTTAGAAACGAATTTAAAACGATTTATAAAATTCGTTTTAAATAGAAATCGACGAAATATATATTATATATATTATATATATAATATAATGGCCTGAATAGAACGCGCCGCGCCGCGGTAGTTCGTGAATTTCGACCATTGACTTCGAATTGACGTTGCGGGAGATCCGACCGTCGGATTCTCCTAAAACCGGAACCGTTGGGTTCGTATCGAAAAGAGCTTTCCAATGAATATTAGAAATTTGAAATCTAACGGTTGGATTTGGAATTATGTCCAAATCAAATTCGAAAAAGGTCGCTGTAAGTGCAGTTCGATGGCCGTTGTTGGAAATCGACTGTACGGGCCTTGATAAAATTATTAAAAATATCTATAATTTGTGTAAAATTATAATATGTGATTGGAAAGAACTGGGGTGAAAAATTCCACATTTGAAAAGATAAAAATAGATTTTTATCGAAATGAACTAGTTTTGAACTAGAATTAAATTCAATTTATTTTTGAAATAAATAAATTGAATCTGAAAGTGATTATGAAAATAATCGATATTTCCAATACGTGAATTGGATTGGAGTTGAATCGAAATTATCTTCGGGATATTTCGATGTTGGATTTCGTGACTATACAGATATTGTTATGGGAATTTGAAAGATATATTTTATATCGTTATTGCCAATACGATATATGTTGGTTTCAGAATTTGATATTGAATATAAGCCAATATATTTTCTATTCAGAGCCTTGTATTTAATATCAAATGTGATTTGGGTTTGTCGTGAATCGTGTTTTAGAAGACATTGGTTCTTTAACCCAGTTAAAGACATAATATTGATTTTTGAGAAGATTAAAACTAAGTGGAGTTTTAATGAATCTTTAATTAGATTAAAAATGTGAATTGATAATTTAAATTATCAAATCTGAAAAGTGATCGAGAGTGGAGTATCACCAGTTTTGCTCCAAAGCGATAGTTAAATCTTTAATTAGATTTGAACGTGAAATGGTAATTAATTTTACCGATAACACCGTGGTGTTAGGAATGGAGTATCACCAGTTTTGCTCCAAGGGATATATAGGTTGGGATTGGGAAATAAAATAAATAATTACTTCGGTGTGGTTCGTTAATCCCGACTAGTTAGAAATGATATCCAAAGGAGGATTGAAGAATAAATTTAGAAGAATTTATCTTTGATAAAATTAATGGGAACCTTTCCCTAAGAATGTGATTTTGTGAATAAAAGAATATTCTGAATTGGAATGAGGCGTTCATTGTGTTTGTGTAACATTTGTTAATTATATACGTGGGTTATTCAGAAAGGCCGGGTTATACCCATTTTGAATAACCGATTCGACGAGATGTCGAAGATGAAGACGGTGGTTGAAGACCGGAAGTCTTCACATCGTTTGGGTGATTACTGATGATCTTGATTGGGCTGTACACCCAGGATGAGGGAATCAGTTGGTGATCGTCCAGACGTACTTGGAGATGGATGGATATGCGAGGAAAGTGCCTCCGGTTTCGTTCAGACCCAGAACGAACTTGTAAATGGATTGTGTGTCTGACATTGGATTTTATTCTGTGTTGATTGATTTCTATTAAATATACATCTGTTTGGCGGCGGAGAATTTATTCTCTTGCTTAACGCCCTTCTCTGAGACGTACGAGCTCAGAGGTTGTATATCGATGGACATCAGTCGCATGGAGTGAATTGCCAGTGTGGCATGCGTAAGTGGCAATTGATCAAGGCTTCTGTTGAAAAGCAAAGTCTTGTGGTGGATGATCAAAGCACGGCCTGTGTGGCGTAGCTTTGTGTATAACGTGAATTCGCGAGCCTCACACCTCGGTATGAGTCAAAAACGGGATAGTGACTGCAGGGAGAGCACGACGTTTCTTTCTAGCTAGGGTGGTGTCAGTGACCTACCAGCCCTGACATTTATATACTTTTCACCTGTGTGGTTGTTGGATACGAGGCGCCTCGGATATAGGTCTGTAAGGACCGGGAAACGTGTGTTCAGGAATAATTAATCCTCAAAAGTAAGAGAGGACCGGCCCTGAAGATCCAAGGATCATAGTGGGGTCCTGGGACATTTGCTAGAGTGTCTCGAAACGGAGAGGAGCTTGCCCCTTGCCTCGGCTCATGATGGAATCCAGTTTCCAATACGTGTGTTTCGGTTTTAATTGTAGAACTAGTATGGCGACATGATAGATGGTACCCATGCCGCCTATGATTGATATTTATGATGTGAAATTGTTTTGACACTATACACATATAGTAATATCAAAATAATGTGATTTAAACGTATCAAGCATGCTTTGGCTGTTATAAGGGAAAACCCTATCCTCCGGCTTGCGTTGCATTGTGTGATGGGACCTGGGTCTTATAACAGCTTCATTTTTCTTTATTTAGCATTGCGCTGTTTGTTTTATGCACTGGTATTCTTGGGAGGAAACCCGTTCCGTGTTATACGGCGTGGTCCCTTGATTTACCGAACTTTAAAATAAAGATTAATAACTGTTTTAGTTCTCACACCAGTCACATGACTGACCTGGTGTTTATTGTTTTAACCTAAACTCTGGGTGCCCCTATTTTCCACACGGGCAGCTAGTAGTTTTGGTTTTGCAGATTTATATTCACAGGATCCTGATTAACAGCTGGAACGATGCTCGGAAAGCTCTGTATCCGTGTATCACTTTCAGTTGTGCTTTTGTATATTTTTCCGCTGCTATGTAATTTATTGTAATCTCTGATATTTATCGAATGTAATTTATTCATTTATACTCTGTATATTCTTGTATCTGATGGAATTGTTGTAATAACAATGAAATGTTCTTCCGTATACGCTCATTTGTGTGTTGTTCTCAAAGTATTCGTGCTTTCCTTCACGGGGAAGTTACGGGTTCTTTCAGATCTCCAAGTACGTATAGACGATCACCACTTATTACCTTGTCTTGGGTGTATAGCCCAATCAAGACATCAGTAATCATCCAAACAATGTGAAGATCTCTAGTCTTCAACCACAGTCTTCATCGTCGACTTTTAGTCGTCGTATCAGTTATTCAGAATGGGATAAACCCGGTCTTTCCGAATAACTCGCGTATTTTATAATCAATAATCAAGTGCTATAAAAACACATCATACGCCTCATTCCAATCAAGAATATTCTTTTATTCCAATATTCACATTTCTAGGGAAAGGTTCCTATTAATTTTATCAAAGATAAATTCTTTTAAAATTATTCTTTAATCTTCCTTTGGACATTACTTCAAAAGATTTGATTTTATCCTTTATCAATTCTAAACAAAATTAAGGTTTATCAACTAGTCGGGATTAGCGAGCCTTACCGAAGTAATCAATTATTCATATTAACCCAATCCTAACCTATCCATCCCATGGAGCAAAACTGGTAGTACTCCATATCTAACACCCATGGTGTTATCGGTAAATTTAATTACCATTTCACGTTCAAATCTAATTAAAGATTTAACTATCGCCTGGAGTAAAACTGGTTGTACTCCATCTCGAAATATTTCTTGAATTTGGTAAATTTAATTACCCCATCCCATTTCAATCTAATTAAAGATTCATTAAAACTCTAGTTCGGTTTTAATCTCCAAAAATCATTATTTAATGATTATCCAAACTTAGGAAATAAATCCTGCCTTTAACTGGGTTAAAGAACGAATGTCCTTTAAAACATCGTTCATGATAAACCCAAAATCATCTTCCATCAAAATGGAATCTACAAAAAAATCATAAGATTGTATAATCGATGTAAATTCCCGTATCAGACTAATAATATAAATGGAATAGCGGCAAAGCCTTTTAAATTCCATATATAGTAACAGTCTTCATTCACAGAAGCTCATCTCGATTATTACCAAATCGAATTCCATTCAATTCTAATTTAATCTATTAAATTGGAAAATTTAATTTGGATAATCTCCATTAAATATTAATAAAAAGATTTATAAATTCCAAATCATATCTTCATTGTTAATTGGGTTAAAGAACAAATGTTATTTAAAACATTGTTCATGATAAACCCAAAATCCAATTCTTTTATTCAATTCCAATTAAGTTAATTAATTGGTAAACTTCATTAAATCTTGGTTAAAAGATTTATTCTTTTCTTAACTGGGTTTAAGAACAGTGTTATTTAAGACACCATTCACGATAAACCCAAAATCCAATTTAATAATAAATACAAGGCTCTGAATAGAAATTTTATCGGCTTATATTCAATATCAAATTCTGAAATCAACAATCATTGTATTAGGAATAACGATATTTATATCTTCCAAATTCCTCAACAATATCCGTATAATCATGGAATCCAATATTGAAATGTTTCGAAGATAATTTCCAATCCAAATCCATTCCAATTTATTCATCGGAAAATTCTAGTTAATTTAAAACCATATACAAATCCAATTTATTTATTTCTAAAAGCCATTGGATTATTATCTAGTTAATAACTAGTTCATTTCGATAAAAATGTATTTTTATCTTTTCAAACTTGGAATTTTTCATCCAATATCTTTCCAAATCATTTATTATGATTTTACACGATTTTTTTTCCATATTTTTAATAATTTTAATATCGCCATTTCAGTCGGTTTCCAATAATGGCCACTGAACTGCATCCATAGTGACCTTTTCTAAAAATGGTTTGGACATAATTCAAAATCCAACCTTTCAAATTTAAATCTCTTATACTCGTTGGAAATCTCTTGTCGATACGAACCCAACGATTTTAGTTGTAGAAGAATCCGACGGTCGGATCTCCCGTTACATCAATTTGAAGTTAATGGTCGAAATTCGCGAAAGGTTGTTGCGCGGTGTGTTCTATTCAACCAATTTAATATATATAATATATATTTCTTCGATCTTCATTCAAAACGTATTTTATAAATCGTTTATAAATTCATTTTAAAACGATTTCAACTTCATTTTCAATTTTAAATCAAAATTGAATATTACATATCATTATAATATTAAAATGATAATATTTTCAAAATATTAGATTTTGAAATTAATTATTTTCGATATTCATTATAAAATGAATAAAATTGACTGATAAACTCGTTCGGGTTAAAAATGGCGTTCAACTACTTAACTCGGCTTCATATTCATTTCAGTTCTGAATATTTCAATATTTTCGTGCCCATCCAAAATCGAACATCAAAATCATATCTTGATTCTTCACTGAATATTATTTTAAAACTATACAGAATATTAATTTAAAACTATACTGAACAATAATTGAAAACTATACTATATAATATTAGAAAACTATACTATATATTATTTTAAAACTATTCGTTATTTCTGAATTGGAATCAGACTCAATCAATTACCATATAAATATATTTATACGGATTTCCATACATCGCATGTATTCAAAATAATGATAAATAATCATTAGACATCCACACATTATCCAGAGTGCATTCTACCACTGTATAAGCGTTAAAATAAATAAATAACGCTCATCACAGTCTGTCAACCCATCGATTGAAATATAATTAAATTCAGGCGAGATGTGAATAAATTACCGTCCCCAGACCCGTGTGGGGTTTTAAAACAAAAACAGTCTACTCAAAATAATCACTAGTTAATTAATTTAACCATTTCTAATTTGATTTGAATTATTTTTCTAATTTACCAATTTTCACTGTTTAAAGTATAATTAAATATTTATAATTTAATTTCAAATACCACATTAATGTTAACATTATTTTTAATATGTTATTCATCACAACATCATAATCAAAACACAATACAGTCAATTAGATCGTCCATGGTCTGTGGATGAGGGAGGTGAGCTAACAGGTACCGTATATAATTTATAATAATTAAAACTCATAAAAATCTACATTGGCAATTCTATATATTTTTATACATGAATACAATAACATGATAAAATATACTTTAGTGAGAAGGAGTTCCAACATTGGTTTCCACTCTATCATTCTTTATTCGAAGATTTTATTTCTATTCGGATTTGAATTTGCCTCAAATATTAATTGGCTCCGTTTCTGCTCTAGTCAGTTCCATTGCGAAGTGTTCGTTGAGATGATTCCAACGCTTCTGAAAATGCATGATTCCGTGCTCGTATGACAAAGTTATGATCTTTTATACATTGAGTAATTAAATAATTAATTAATTAAAATAATTAAACTTAACCTTATTCACTAATTATTCTCCGTCTCCGCTAATTACTGGAGCTTGAACCCAAATGTCAGCCTCGACATTTACCTGCGCCTCCGCCTTCGAACCGCCGGACGATGATCGGAGGTGCCCACCTGAACCGTCTTGGTGCCTCCTACCATCACCTAGACCCTAGCCCAAATCGAAGGCCCCACCGCGCTTGGAAGTGCACTCGAACGGTGCACGTATCTGATGAAATTCCGACTGCTTTAGCGCCTCTTCGTCGATCACCACCGGTCAAGCTGTCAATCTTGATGAGCTGAGGAGTTTCCTCATTAGAAATTTCAGGGATTAACGTACGGTGATGGAGAAAATTATGGAGGAAGAATCGATCGATTCGGATCTTTAGTTTTTAAATGGCGGCCTGTTTAGGGCGCTGAACATGCTCGGAAAAGAGGGCTTAGAAACTAGGGTTTTACACTTCATATATATTATTATTTTATTTTAATTCCCAAAATAACTTGTTAATCGATTCAAACTCCAAACAAGACCCAACGACTGTCGCCCTAGCTAAATACCCCCATTCTAGAAATAATGGAATATGTTTTGTAAGCTAATTCGACTGTTTCGATCAGTTTTCGTCAAAATTAAATTATAAATCAATATATACTAAATTCAAACATACATTTTAATTTACCAGGGCCACATACTGACTCCAAAAATTACAGAAAAATAAATCTAATTATGTTTTGACGATACGGTCCTAACAAAACTAATTTCATCGAATTTGGAGAACATTTGAAAAATGGCCCTTTTTATAGTCTATTAAATTTAAACTGAATTAACAAAACACGTTTAAATTTACCATGCCCACTTATTAAATCCAAAAATTATGAAACTTGAAATCTACCAATAATTTGACATTCTAGATCCAACAAATGTGGTTTCATCGAAAATGGAGGTCGTTTGCAAAATGGCTATTTTTTAGGGCTATATATTATATTAAAATATATAAATTCTACAACGGCTATTTTAAATTTTAAACTGGACATAAATTTTAATTTACACAGTGAAATCTCAGTTTCTTACATTCGTTAGAAAGATATAGTTAAACAAATTCTAACATTTCTGGTTTTACTAAAATTCGATTTATTTTGAATTATGTACATTCATTTGAAATTAAAAATTAAATTTTCAAACTACCGCTCCATTTCGAGGTCATTTTATAATTAAAATAAATTTATATGTTCTAACTTCGATTTAAATAAATTTTTAGTCACTATTATTTAAAATAAATCATTTTAAATATTCAAAACCCATTAAAATAACTAAAATAAATTTTTTAAATTGGTTCAGAATTTCCGGGTTGTTACAATCTCCCCACATAAAATCTTTTCGTCCTCGAAAAGGAACGGTGCTAAAAGTTGTTTAACTAACCAACTCAACTTTCATTCTGGCTTGAGTTCTTCAACTCTTCAATTTCTAAGAATGTTATAATTTCTCAAAAATTTGGCTAACGCCTTAAATTTTCGAAAATTTTCGCCATAACCTCCTTTTACAGCCCTGTTGGTAAAACCGCAACTACCTCACCGGGCCCTCATTGATCAAAAAGAAAAAGCCAAGCGGCTAGCCAGTCGGCTCATAAAATCATCAAAACCCAATAAATATAGTAAATATGTACCTATTTGTCGGGCATACAATATTATTCCTCTTCTTAGCTTCCATGCTATGACCTGTTCAATATATATACATGTCTATGTATGCAATTCAAATCTATTTTCAATTCAGTTCAATATTAAATTCAATTTGGCTAAATTTTACCTTCCATTCTCTTATTAGTTTAATTAATTATCATTCCAATATTTTTATTTTTTAAATTAATAACCATACAACACAGCCAACCATCAATTTGTTAATTAGCCTTTCAAACATATAACTTTCTATATATACTTAAAAATAATATTTTTAGTGCCAAATCACAAACAATAAATTTTAGCTATGTTTTGGTTCTCACACCAGTCAATTGGAAATATACAGATATCCCACTTTCGAAACTAAAACATAAATACTGATGATGTCCGAACATCACCAGAATTATCCTTGGGCGATTATAGTGTGATTCTATATCTATCTAGTATACTTGAGACTTCAAATACACATTAATTACGCGTATATTCAAAATCTTCATATACCCAATAGTCCAAATTCAATATAAAATAAAATATTCAAATACGAATAATAAATATAAAATTTCAAAACTAAATTTGTTTTTTATAAATAATACTATTCTAACTCATTCTAGGGCATTACTAACCCTATCTCTAACGAGTCATTCTCATAGGATATTACTAATCCTATCTCTGATGAATTCTTTCATTTGGTTCTAATGTGTCTTGTGCTCTAGCTTTGTAAACCAAAGCTCTGATACCATACTATAACGATCCGAAATCCCTCGATCTCCGAAGAGACGGAAAATAGCGGATTGCTTTGAGAACACGATGCATCAGACCCAAACAATAGAACATTTCATTGCTATTACAACAATTACATATCAGAGTTCAAATAATATTACACATTGGAAATACAATATCAGAGATTAATAATTTACATAGCAGCGGAAAATAATACATAAGTACAACTCGTAGCAGGAAATAACAACTGACACAATTGAAAGAAATACACAAATACAAAGCTTTCCAAATATAGCTCTAGCTGCAACCCAGGATCATGTGAAAACAAAAATCTGCGAAAACCAAAACTACTAGCTGCCCGTGTGGAAAATAGGGGCACCCAGAGTTTAGATTAAAACAATAAACTACGAGTCAGTCATGGGACTGGTGCGATAACTAAAACAATTATTAAATCTTTAATTTAAAAGTTGGGAAAATCATGGAACCACGCCGTATAACACGGAATGGGTTTACTCCACATGAATCTCAGTTTAAAATAAAACAACGCAATGGTTTTTGGAAAATGAAGCTATTATAAGACTCAGGTCCCATCACACAATGCAACGCAAGCTGGAGGATAGAGTTTTACCTTATAATAGCCTAACATGCTTGGTACATTTTAAAACAAATCATTTTGATATTACAATAAGTGTATAATGTTAAAATCAACTTCAAATATAAATGCATAAATCATAGATGGCATGAGCGCCCCATCCCACTATGTCGCCATATAGGTTTACATCTAAAGCCGAAAAATGTCGTATTGGAAATTGGATTTCCATCATGAGTCAAGGCTAGCGATGGATCCTTCTGATTTGAGACACTTTAGCAAATGCCTCAGGATTACACATGTTGGGCAACCCTGGTTCCTGCAGGGTCGGTCCACACTTACTTTAGTGAGTTTGTTATTCCTAAACACATGTTTCCCAGTCCTACAAGAACTATCACTTGGCTAGCAACGACCAATATCCGAGGCACCTCATTCCATCATCCACATAAGTAGAAATGTCTGGGCTCCATACCATGACACCACTCCTAGCTAGAAAGAAACGACGTGCACTCCTTGCGTCCCTGATCCCATTTTAGACTCATACCGGGGTGCGAGGCTCACGAATTAATGCTATACACAAAGATATGATATTTCAAACCGTGCTTTGATCATCAACCACAAGACTCTGCTTTTCAACAAAAACCTTGATCATTTGCATCTCAGCATGCTACACTAACAATTCACACCATACAACTGATGTCTATCAATATATAACCTCTAAGCTCATACGTCTTAGAGAAGGGTGTTAAGCAAGAGAATAAATTCTCCGTGACCAAACATATATATATATATATTTAATAGAGATCAATCAACACAAAATGAAATCCAATGTCAGGCACACATCAAATTACAAGTTCGTTCTGGGTCTGAACGAAACCTGAGGCAACTTATTCCTCGCCCCATATGTCCAATACAAGAGAGAGGTCCTCGCATATCCGGTCGATCTCCAAGTACATCTGGATGATCACCTCTTATTACCTTGTCTTGGGTGTACAACCCAATCAAGACATCAGTAATCGTCCAAAATATGTGAAGATCTCCGATCTTCAACCACCGCCTTCATCGTCGACTTTTAGTTGTCGTATTAGTTATTCAGAATGGGATAAACCCGATCTTTCCGAATAACTCGCATATTTTATAATCAACAATCAAGTGCTATAAAAACACATCATACGCCTCATTCCAATCCAGAATATTCTTTTATTCCAATATTCACATTTTTAGGGAATGGTTCCTATTAATTTTATCAAAGATAAATTCTTTTAAAATTATTCTTTAATCTTCCTTTGGACATCATTTTAAAAGATTTGATTTTATCCTTTATCAATTCTAAACCAAATTAAGGTTTATCAACTAGTCGGGATAAGCGAGCCTTACCGAAGTAATCATTTATTTATATTAACCCAATCCCAACCTATCCATCCCATGCAGCAAAACTGGTAATACACCATATTTAACACCCACGGTGTTATCGGTAAATTTAATTACCATTTCACGTTCAAATCTAATTAAAGAATTAAGTATCGCCTGGAGTAAAACTGGTTGTACTCCATCTCGAAATATTTCTTGAATTTGGTAAATTTAATTACCCCATCCCATTTCAATCTAATTAAAGATTCATTAAAACTCTAGTTCGGTTTTAATCTCCAAAAATCATTATTTAATGATTATCCAAACTTAGGAAATAAATCCCGTCTTTAACTGGGTTAAAGAACGAATGTCCTTTAAAACATCATTCACGATAAACTCAAAATCATCTTCCATCAAAATGGAATCTACATGGAAATAATAACATTGTATAATCGATATAAATTCCCGTATCAGACTAATAATATAAATGGAATAGCGGCAAAGCATTTTAAATTCCATATATAGTAACGGTCTTCATTCACCGAAGCTCATCTCGATTATTACCAAATCGAATTCCATTCAATTCCAATTCCATTCAATTTCAAATTAACCTATTAAATTGGAAAACTTTACTTTGGAAAATCTCCATTAAATCTTAATAAAAAGATTTATAAATTCCAAATCATATCTTCATTGTTAATTGGGTTAAAGAACAAATGTTATTTAAAACATTACTCACGATAAACCCAAAATCCAATTCTTTTATTCAATTCCAATTAAGTTAATTAATTGGTAAACTTTATTAAATCTTGGTTAAAAGATTTATTCTTTTCATAACTGGGTTTAAGAACAGTGTTATTTAAGACACCATTCACGACAAACCCAAAATCCAATTTAATATTAAATACAAGGATCTGAATAGAAATTTCATCGGCTTATCTATACTATATTATAATTACTGAGTTAACATTGGAGCGCTCATAGCTTCTCTCGGCTTAATTGAAACTGAACCGTCCCTTTCTTTCACGTACTCCACTGCATTGCGCGTTTCCTCATCGTTTTCCACTGCATCACTTCGCTTCTTCACGGAGCTTTAATTATTTTTCACCCTATTCCTCCGCTCTCTGTCTTTATCCTTTATATTTTTTATTTCGATGAGGCAAACTGAATGGCTTTCCTTCCGTTTCATGATGGATCTTTCTTCTATGTGCTTTCCGCCATCCACTCTTAACTGTAGCTGTCGCCTAAGGTTTGTTCGATTTACGAGATCTTAGATCGATTTGCTTAGCTATTTTTACGTCCATGGTTGTAATTCTAGATGCGTTTATATAGATTGATACCGGATCTACCTGGGTATCTCTTTTAATGCCCTTTGACATCCGAAAGCATGAAACAATTGAATCCATCTACGTATTTTAAAAAGATGATTGATTTTAATATCATCAAATTAATTATTGCTTATCAGAAGATTAAAAAAAAATCATTTTTCCTTCTTACAGTACTTTGCGTTTTGTGAGTATTATTACCTTTGAGAAAAGAAATAATGGAATTACTTTCACCAAAACTGATGGATATCATATACTAGAAAGGCCTGTTAATTTTAATTGTATATTTTAACCTTTACTTGCATATCTTCATTCTGGTATCTCTTTAATTCATGTTAATGAATTCATTTCTGAGAAAGTTTTACGTGTTTATTTTTAATTTAGTTACATGTTTCTGTTTTGTTTTGTAACTAATAGGGTTTGTAGTCAATTTTGTAACTATAGCTCTTTAATTTGTTATCTAAATCTGATACGGTTTACTCCATATTTGAATATAATCTTATGATGCTAGCTCTAACTTATATCATTTATGTCTAATTTAGTTACATGTTTTCTGTTTTGTTTTGTAGAAGCCATATAACTTTCTTTTCTTGAAGGACACTTGGAATTAATGGGCTCTCCAAGTTTCGCAAAAGGCATAATTGCACATGTGTTGCCACACTAATAAGGTTTGCACTCAATTTTAAAACTATTGTTTTTTTAGGTTTATTATCTAAACCTGCTGGTGTTTTACTCCAAGTTTGGATGTAACCTTATGTTGCTTGCTCTAACTTATATCATTTATGCTTCACACAAACAATTTAGCAAATACTTTGAGCCTGATTGCTGACTGATATATGTATTTCATTCGAAACATCGAAATATCTAAGGTTGTAGACTTTTACTGTCTAGATACCCGCAGAAATTGTTAGTTGATGTGGATGTGTACTTAATAAGTGCAAAATAAATTTGTGTTACACAAACTATTTAATATTCGTTGACAGTTCTACTTATTTAGTTTAAGATCAATTTGGTATTTTCCTTTCTTAATAGCACTGTGCAGGTTTTACCTTTAAAATTGATAAATCAAGTGAACTATTTATTACTAACAAAATTTATTCTTCCTGTGAATGACATCAAGTAAATGGTAAATAATGAATACTTCAGTCTGTAATTTGAAAAAATAACAATGTTTTCAAGTAATATTTTTTGCGAGATTGTAAATTTTTAATTCTGTATATTCACAGTTTACGTTAGTTAATGCATAAAATGATAAAAACATACGATATCTTGATTGTTTAAAAAAGTACTTATTACTCAGGAGAACATCCTCATCTAAGTAGCCTACCACGTGTATTTGGACGATTAGCCGCCTCATATTTCTGTAGGGAACTATTACATGCATTGTTCTCCTCCCCTTTATGATAGTTTATCATAATCGAACTTATGGCCATCCTTTCCTCTTCACTCTACACTATCGAACCATAATTTTAATCTCACCTAATGTCAAACGTTTTGACTCCATTGAATTGCCTGAGAAGATTACGCTTTCCAAATTTTCAGTCATGCTCACTCCCATTTCTAAGTCGAGAATCTATCTTTCAATCGTCGGTCCTTCCATCCTACACTTGATTTTGTTGCTCTCATTGTCTGCAGTTTCCGATCCTGTTGGAACATTACACGCACTGTAGAGTTTAGTTTTTAGTAAGCCTTTGAATATTTAGATATTTCATAATTTTTGCCCTGTTTTTGTGATATTCAGGTTTCTATGCCGATTGAAATTCAGTTTTAAACTGTGTATTATTTTGTTAAAATCTGTTTTTTTTTTTTTTTTTTTTTATGTTTAATTGCTCACATGGATATTAAATATTGGTGAGTAGTAACTAAATACCGTGCAAAGGGAACTTTGCAACTTCAATTTATTTATAGGTTTCAATTTTAAAAAAATAGGTTGAAACTATTTGCTACTTGAAAAATAGGTTGAACAATTCAACATGTTTACAGGCTTAGTGTTCTCAAAACTGTTGTGCTTATTGGCTTCCAACTTTTTAACCAACTTTAGGATGTTTATCGCTTTTGATTAATGGTGAAAGTTTTGAAAACTTTAATATGTTTATGTTGAATGAATTTGAAGTCTACATTTGCATTAATGCTTTGGCTTTTGGAGAAATGTTGCCATGATTGAATTTGACATTTCAAATGGTAATTACCTAGGTTTCACCACTAAACTCCAGCTTTTAAGTGAAACAACTTTTTTTGTTCTTAATTGCAATTCTGTATGGAATATACATGATTTATATACTCAAATATTTGATATTTTTCCAATGTTAATCAATTTTGGTTCAAGATCTTATGTTTTTATCTTTTGTTCATGTTCCTTGGCATAGCACTTCTTTTGAGCGATTATGTATTAACTAAATAGAAACTCAGAAAATAACAGTAATGTTGTATTTTTAGAATTAAATTGCATCCATTATGTTAATATTGAATTGAAACTGATTTTTTAACAGTCTAATGACTATAAGTAGGGCAATGTGTCAGTATTTTTAACTTTATGTAGTGTTGGGTTAGAGGTTGTGATGGTTTTTATTATATCATTTTAAATTTTTTTATAAATTAAAATTAGTACAGCATTTGGATTGATAATGCGAGTTGAAATTAATTCTTCCGAGAATAATTACAAGTTTGGGTGGGTTGTGAATGTACATAAGATATTTTGTTTCCTCCACCACTGATGATAAGCATTCAACTCAACATGTGTTTCTTTAAAAATGAATAAAGAATATAATACTAATGTCAAAATACAATCGGGTCTACCAAATTTTCTTGCACTCCTACTGCATGGGCAAATTTATTTAGCAGATTTTCTAATTAGCGCACAATGAATAAAGAAAAGTCCCACCTTGATTGCATAAGGAAAAAAGTGCTATTCAAGATCATTAATTGCTTCAAATTGAGTGCATTTTTTAGGAAACTAGATTTAAAAGGCAAAGTCAGATCAAAAACAGCGTTTTGAATTAACTTTTTATTTATGGCAGAAGAAGCAAGATAATTTTCTGATGGAAGGAAGTTTATCTTTCATTAAATGAAATACATAAGTAGTAAATTCTGTACCAGTTATTTTTTTCCTTTGAACTGCTATAATGGAATTAATTTTTACCCATATTCGATGATAGTCAGATACATTTAGCTGCTAAAAAGATCGATTTTCTGTTAATGTAAGTATTCTTTTTCTTCCATCTATATTAGTATGTTTGCCATATATTAACTTTTGAGTGGATATAATCTAATTAGTTGTGATGTATACAAAATACATATACTGTAACTTAGAGAACTTGAAGTAAATTTCATTGGCCGAAACCACATTACATCCATTAACATAGTACTCTCAAAACTTCAAATCATAAATCTCCTTCTGATGGAAGCATTTCCTTTTTTCAAATATATGTTTACTGAGATTTAATTTTGTAATCTTATGTGCTTGACAATTAGTAATTCCTATTTGAATAATTAAAATAAAATCACCTGTTAATGAATACTACATTAATCAGTTAGTATTTGAGTATGGAGTAATCTACAATCAACTTTTTTAATACTTGAGTGATGTGTTCCTTCCATACTTATGTTTAACTGATAAAACAGTTTCTTCAGTTATTCTGTTAAGTGTTCTTTTGAAAATTTTCCAGTTCTATTTTCCTAAAATACGTAGATGCCTAGGTTGTTTTAGGTTAGATTTTGTTCCAAATTTCCTTTTATCTTCACAGATTCGTAATTTCTATTTTGTTATTTTTGGGATTAATTTGAACGCTTGCCACTGTCAAAAAGAGATAATATAGGTCATATATCGAAACTTTCTCATTTAACTTTCGATTATAAAAATGTAATTAACAACTAAAAGGTCCCAACTCCCAAGTGTACCAATTTTACAGTTAAGTTCTGAACTGTGTATGGGATGTTATCGTCAAAGTTTTGAATTTTTTTCCTTCTATGTGACTTTGAGAGGAGGAAAGAATGTAATGCTTCTTACTTTAATTTTGACTAAATTTGGGTCTGTGAAATTCTACGATTATATTATTATTGAAAATTTTAAATCGCACATTCCTATATTTTAGCTTTGAATTCTTTCCGCTTAATATTTTTTTTCGTAGTTATATTATTTTTTGTTCCAACTTTTGTTTACTTTTTATTTATTTATTGGTTCTTTAGTTGTTTGATTTTTCCATAGTTTCTAGCGAAAATCGCAATTAATTCAGTGATTTTAAGAAAGTGCAATATTTAACGAAAATAGCAATTTATTATGAATATTTCATGTTGGGTATAAAGTATAACTATAACGGCATTTATGAGAAATTTTTGGTTCTCATGTATTAAATTTGCTCTTCTAACCAAATTCATTTCGTCTTCCTACAAAAATAAATAAAACACCTAATGTTTGTGCTACAATATTCTATTGCTTTGTTAGGTTCCTCGAAAGTATGAAAGTATAAAACTTTCTAATGAATTTTATTGCAACTGCGTTCTATACAAATGGAATAATTTGTATCTAAGTTAAGTGATCAATTTTTTTCTTGCTAAATGATTTTTCTTCGTATATCATATGCCTCTCTCTCTCTCTCTTTTTGTATTTCCCCTATTTTGTAGCATAGACAAATTATTGAATTATATTGGAAAGGGGAATATTTTATGGACAATAATGATTTTTAACCATTGTTCTACATTTGTTGTTTTTTCAAATATGAGTATGGTTGAAAACGTAAGTGACAAGCAATCAACAATGATTTTGCTTTGACGTTGAATAATGATAATTATGGAGTAATCAATAACATATAAAAAATAGGTTTATTTGACAGTTGTATGTTCCTATATATTTCAGTTAGAACATTATACATCTTTATTGCATTTTATCGTGTAGGCACAATAATGCATTCTATCGTGTAGGAACAATAATTAGAAATTTATCTCCCAATTATAAACAACCAGTAATTGCAAAGTTGAATTCTGAAATGTTTGCGTCTCAATATCTTAATTATAATGGTGTCTATTTATTCCTTCAAAAAATTTCTTTTCCATACTGTACAATTCCCATGAATTATTGTTTTGCTAAATATTTCCTCCAGTTTCTTTGTAATATGCAATAGGAGTCAAATATGATTTTTAATGAAATGGTTCACGGTCCCTAATAAGAAATTCAGGTCGTTTTATATTAAATAAATTTCTCATTGAATACCTGCATTGAATGTTTCCTTAACTACATGTCGAAAATTCTCTTTTTCCATCTACAAATAAATATGCCCAAAAAGTATGACAAGTAGCCAACAAAAGAAGTAAACATTTTAATATTGATTTCAATTTTTTTTTTCATAGTCAATACTTATTATTATAGAATATTATGTTGTGTTATGACAGTCATGTGTTCTACGAGTGGATTAACAAATTTCAAGTGTCCAGGAGGACTCAATTAGCATTATTTATAATGTGGTTTCAGGATATGAGGCTCAAATTTATTATATACTACAAAACTTTCATTTAGTTCACTAGATATATATTCCTTCCTTCTGCATTCACCACAAAAATATTGAATTTTATTCTAGATGCCTGTATCATTTCAACAACCTTCAGTTTTTGAGTGTTCGATTCTAAGGAAACACAATATTGAGTTTGTTGACATTATATATGACCATCTTTAGCCATCTACGTCCTATTATGATGATACATTTCAATGGGTAAATTATAGGCTGCATTTATTAATAGAGGCTGCATTTATTAATAGAAGCTGGCACTAATTTAAGCCTAAACGTGCCCGAAATAATTAACTAAACAGCAGCACATCAAAAAATAGGCGCACATATGTACTTGATGTTTAATCCAAGTATATTCAATTTCCATGCATATTTCTCATTTTTTATCCATAAGCGGCATTAGATGATAAATTAAATGCATCCAGGACTGTATATTTTGGAAAACGGAATGGATGATGTAGCATGGAATAACTTCAACCTAACGAGTTCAACAAGTTATCTTCGAAATGAAACATTATTCTATGGCAAGTAATTACAGTGCAAACTAATAAATGCATTTTCTTAATACAATAGTATTAGAGAAAGAGGAATGGTTCTAGGATTAAAGATGTCATATCTTCAGAATGGGGGAGTAGCTCAGTTAAAGCTTTAGAGTTATCGAAATAACAGTCATATAACGATTACATGTATCACGTAGTAACTTAATTATAGTGATTGAAATGTATTTGAACTTTATTTTTATTAATTGTCTGAACTTAGTTTTATAACAAAAAAAGCCAAGGGTTTTTATACATTGCAAGTAACATAAAAAACTAAGAGTGTTAGGTTACATTAGCTGTTTAGACTGACATATAATTTCTAATGTGCATTGCAATAACATTTATTGGTAAATAAGACAAAACGAAATGATACCAAAAAATTCATTTTTTAAATGTGCGTGTCCACATTTTCAAAATTTCGTCATAGTTAATAAAATACTAATCCGTCAGTGAATCACCAATTTCAAATTTTCCATCGATTCCATAATTCCATGTGAGAAACAACTTTTTCAATGTACCGTTTTCATTGACTATTTCAATTATTTGACTGCATATATAAATATTAAATGGCATAAGTTGTTTTAACAACTTTAACTGCATGTTTAGTATTGCATGTCACACACACACACACACACACACACACACACACACACACACACACACACATATATATATATATATATATATATATAACACTTATTTAATACTGCAGCATCTTTAATTATGTTTTAAATGTATAATATTTGGTCTGTGAATTCCTCCCTGCACCAAGTTATAGCAAAAAGTAACTTTAGATTATTCTTTTAGTTTGCAGAAAATTTATCCTGAACAATTGAAAAATGCCATGAGTTTTACGAAAATTCAATGCATATTACTTGCTTCGTTTCATTATTCAGAATTGAAAACAAAAGTGATGATAAAATTTACAAAGTGGAAATGCAATGGCTCCACTCATATCCAGGGGTAGAGCAGATAACACAAAATAACTGAACATGCTATGATTTAAACTTTTACATAATAAATAAGCTTCAAGTTCTGCTAATCTAATTTATTTAAATAAATATTTCTTTACTCAGTTGCATCATTAACACTTTCTAATGCTACATGTTTGGTTCTTACTGTAGTTTATATTAGCGTAACCATCTTTTAAATAAAAAATAGACATAAGTTAAACTAGAAGCATGCCTATATATCTGCACAAATATATTTCTCGGATTTGATCCTAACTCATTTAGTTGGTTTTGAGCGGCGAGAAGCTATTATACTCCTGGACTGAATCCTAACAGATTTGTTGTATAATGTAATACTACATTTATAAGGTAATGTATTCCAACGTAGATATAAATTAAGTGAAGTAATTGGACCGCAATGCCAATTACGAGAGGATATTAGGATTTTTTTTTTAGTTCAAATGTTTTAAAAGCTTTTGTCATCAATTAATGCTACTCTTGCTTTATTTAATTTGAATAACTAATTATCCCCTGTAATGTATTGTCATGCATAAAGGAGTTAAAATATTTTGCACAACAAAGATTTCTAGCATTATTCATAAAGAATTTTTTTTACCTTCTTCTAACAATGACTGGATAGTTATTCAGTACTTAAATCAAATTACATTTTTTTTTCAGCTAATCATTTCATTTCTCATAGTATATTCTATACGTTTCTTTTGATATTTCAAGTAAAATTATAATTTCCCAAACACAATGAGCTCCCATATTCCAAAAGAATACGATGCACAACTATAGCTATTTCTAGAAATTGACACAACAACATCTACTTAGCATCCTCGGGAGATAATTTTGCAGTTGATTCCCACATATAAATGTGAATTTTAAATATCATTGGTCCAAATGGAAGTTATCGGTAAAAGGGGAACTTCATGTTTAGAAGATGGATCAAGGCATTTATACAATTTATAAATAAGGAATAAATTCAGGAAAAGAAAATCATGAATAGCGCTTATAGAAGTGGATCATATAGTTCTTTAACTAAAAATTACTCAATATTAGTGGTATGCAATCAATTGCCATCTTTTAATTAATTATTCAAAATATGTTTAGGTAACTGATGTAAGGAGGAGTTTGGTAAATTTTGATGTACGATATCTCATTCTTAATTTTTTTTTTTAAATTAAGAAAATCAAATTTGATGATTGATTTGTACTACAGTCATTTCTATTTCATACCATGCATTTGTTTCATATTCATGGGATGTAGTAGAATGTTGTTAGGTGAGCCAAGGCGGTGGACTGCAAATCTACTTTTACGACAAACTAATATCATAATTAAATTTTGCAATATGCATCATATAAATAAATATATCAAAATAAGGTTTTATATTATGCATCATATAAATAAAAACAAGGGACATAACATTATTTAGAGGTGTGTTTCAGATGTTTAATACTGTAGATTGGGTTATTGAAAGTCAGCTCAGTGCAAACAAGTTTTGGGTTGCACAAGAACAATACTTAGTTTTAACTCAATGGTCAATATAAGCTAAACAAAATGTATGTATAGTTGATTACTGTTTTCCCCCTTCTTTTCTATTACCCTTCCAGTATTTTCTATTTCTTAAAACTTTTGATTTTTCTCCTCTTCTATATAGTTCATACTCACTGTTGAATTGGAAAGAAACTACGCTGCACGATCACAAGTTCTAGCAATATTAGGTATTTTTTATTTGGTTTTTTAACTTAGATTTCCTGTGTTCAATTTGTGTACTTTTTGATGAATATTGTAAGTTTAATTAACGGTATGTCTGTTATCTTCAAATTATTTATAAATCAAAATTTCTCTCATTTTTCATTGTTGGGGTGCAAGTGATTGGATTCTTTATTTAATTTAATTTGCCATAAAAAGTGGCCAAATTTAGCATGGTTGACTAACCTGCATACTCTGATAACTAAACCACAAATAATCTGAAACAGGGGTGAAATAGTTTATCACTAACCAATTCAGATACCATTACTAAGAATTCTTGAGCCTTTATGAATAATAATTTTTATTATTTTCTTTCATAAAGGATCTTCATATTTAAGTAGGATAAGTTGGTTGATTATTTGGGTGGTTATGTTCTATTTATGCACGATATTGTATTATTGCATAGATGTGAAATTGAGCTATAAATGTTAAGATTTTATTTTTTATTTTTTATTTTTATATATATCTTTCAGTTTTGGGGTTAAGGCAACATAAAACAACATGGTCATGTAAGGTGGTTTTTGGCTCAAGGAGAGGGGAAAATCAATATTCTTGAAATTTTATTGATTTATGCAGAATGGATTATTGTGGAGCAGCTAATTTGAATTCATATAGCTGTTTCTTGAGAGCAAGGAAAGCTTTTGGCCGCTCTACAGCAATCCTTCTCTATTTTGTCGACTGTTGTATTATTTGTTGTTAAAGGTCTGAGGACCATTCTTATCATCATTCTTTTAAGTGTTCCCATTTCCTCCCTGAATGTGGCCGATTTGCAGTGTTGCAAGGTACGACATATTTAAGCCTTCAAAGAGGTGTCTCTTTACGTAGAGGTTTCATTTTCGGTCCTAATTATACGAGCTTCTAGGAAATTAGCAGTTGATTAAGTTATTTTGTCTTCATTGATATTCCGCTCCCACCTATATGAATCCTGCTTGGTCCTGCCAACTATAGTCTATATGATTGAACATTAATTGTCAAAAAAATCACTGTCAGTCTATGTGGTCAAACAATTTTTTTTGGCTTAAATGCTTTTTTGATTATTCAGTATGAGTTCGATTGCAGCATATATATGAAATTTCAGTCTTTGGTATGCTCAAATTATACAAACATATTTCGTTTTATTTTGTTCATTTATTGAAGGTTTCTAAGGTGGATAATTATTTGGATAATCAATGAACTTGCTGGGATGACTAAGAATGATTGTTTCTTGGATTTTGATGGTGAGGATGGTACAAGATTCTTATGCAATGTTAACGCTCAATGGCACTTGAAGAGGATTACGAGTTCTGGGTTTCCACTTTTTTACCGAAGCTTGAACGTGTGGTTACTTATTTGGGCATCTGGCCGAGTATTAAATATTGAAAGCGCTGCTTGCTAATCTTTCGTTATGTTTTTGTTGAATTGGTAGTTAAGATTATATGTTGATTCATATTATATGGAACTGTTGTTTTGTACATGTACTGCTTATGATGTGTTCTTTGTTGCAACTTTTTTTCAGAAGTATTTTTTCTTCTATTAAAAATTTCAATAGAAAAAGGTCATGCATACGTTTTGCTGTTAACTTTGAACTGGGTGCTTTGGTAGCATGATTTAATACGTATTTCTTTTTTCGTTTATGTTATTGCACAAATTAAGATTATGTAATTACTATTATTGGTAAAACATTTTATGTCGTTAGCTATGTCTTCATTTGGGATTTATGCTTATCTAATATGTTTATAAACTGGAATAGCAATCAATGAATATGCCAGCGGACCGAGTGCGTAGCACGGGTTCGCACTTGTATTCAATATAAAATTCTGAAATCAACAAACATCGTATTGGGAATAACGATATTTATATCTTCCAAATTCCTCAACAATATTCGTATAATCACGGAATCCAATATTGAAATATTCCGAAGATAATTTCCAATCCAATTATTTCATTGGAAAATTATGGTTAATTTAAAACCATATACAAATCCAATTTATTTATTTCTTAAAACCATTGGATTATTATTCTACTTAATAACTAGTTCATTTCGATAAAAATATATTTTTATCCTTTCAAACTTGGAATTTTTCATCCAAAATCTTTCCAAATAATTTATTATGATTTTACATGATTTTTTTCCATATTTTAATATCGCCATTTCAGTCGGTTTCCAATAATGGCCACCGAACTACATCCATAGCGACCTTTTCCGAAATTGATTTGAACACAATTCAAAATCCAATTGTTCCAATTTAAATCTCTTGTATTCGTTGGAAAGCTCTTGTCGATACGAACCCAATGGTTTCGATTTTAGGAGAATCCGACGGTCGAATCTCCCGATACATCAATTTGAAGTTAATGGTCGAAATTCGCGAATGGTCACTGCGTGACGCGTTCTATTCAAACCATTTAATATATAAAATATATATTATATATTTCTTCGATCTCCATTCAAAACTTATTTTATAAATCATTTATTAATTCATTTTAAAACGATTTCAACTTCATTTTCAATTTTAAATCAAAAGTGAATATTACATGTCATTATAATATTAAAATGATAATATTATAAAAATATCATATTTTGAAATTAATTCATTTTGATATTCATTATAAAATGAATAAAATTGACCAATAAACCCATTTGGGTTAAAAAAATCGTTCAACTACTTAACTCGACTTCATATTCATTTCAGTTCTGAATATTTCAATATTTTTGTGCCCATCCAAAACCGGACATCAAAATCATATCTTGATTCTTCACTAAATATTATTTTAAAATTATACAGAATATTAATTTAAAACTATACTGAATAATATGTGGAAACTATATTATATAATATTTGAAAACTATACTATATAATATTTGAAAAATATATTATATATTATTTTAAAACTATTCGTTATTTCTGAATTGGAATCAGACTCAATCAATTACCATATAAATACATTTATATGGATTTCCATATATCGCATGTATTCACAATAATGATAAATAATCATTAGCCATCCACACATCATCCAGAGTGCATTATACCACTGTATAAGCGTTAAAATAAATAAATAGCGCTCATCACAGTCTGTCAACCCATCGATTGACATATAATTAATTTCAGGGGGGATGTGATTAAATTACCATCCCAAAACCCGTGTGGGGTTTTCAAACAACAACAGTCTATTCAAAATAATCACTGGTTAATTAATTTAGCCAGTTCTAACTCGATTTGAATTATTTTTCTGATTACCAATTTTCACTGTTTAAATTATAAATAAATATTTATAATTTAATTTCAATTACCATATTAATGTTAATATTATTTTCAATATTTTATTCATCACAAAATCACAATCAAATCACAATACAGTCAATTAAATCGTCCATGGTCTGTGAACGAGGGAGGTAAACTAACAGGCACCATATACAATTTATAATAATTAAAACTGATAAAAATCTACACTGGCAATTCTATATATTTTTATACATGAATACAAAAACGTGATAAAATATAATTTAGTAAGAAGGATTTCTCACATTGGTTTCCACTCCGTCATTCTTTATTTGAAGATTTTATTTCTGTTCGGATTTGAATTTGCCTCAAATTCTAATTTGCTCCATTTTTGCTCTAGTTAGTTCCATTGCGAAGTGTTCATTGAGACGATTTCAAAGATTCTGAAATTGCGTGATTCCGTGCTCGTATGACAAAGTTACGATCTTTTATACATTGAGTAATTAAATAATTAAATAATTAATATAAGTAAACTTAACCTTATTCACTAATTATTCTCCCTCCCCGCTAATTACTGGAGCATGAACCCAAATGTCGGCCTCGACATTTACCTGCACCTCAGCCTTCGAACCGCCAGACGACGATCAGAGGTGCCCACTTGAACCGCCTTGGCACCTCCTACCATCACCTAGACCCCGACCCAAATCGAAGGCCCCGCCGCGCCTAGAAGTGCACAAGAACGCACGTTTCCGATGGAATTCCGACCGCTACAGCGCCTCTTCGTCGATCACCACTGGTCATGCTGTCGATCTTGATGAGCTGAGGAGTTTCCTCATTAGAGATTTCAGGGATTAGCGCACGGTGATGGAGAAAATTGTGGAGGAAGAATCGATCGATTCAGATTGTCAGTTTTTAAATGGCGGCCTGTTTAGGGCGCTGACCACGCTGGGAAAAGAGGGCTTAGAAACTAGGGTTTTATACTTTATATATATTATTATTTTATTTTATTTCCCAAAATAACTTGTTAATCGTTTCAAACTCCAAACGAGACCCAATGACTGTTGCCTTTAGTTAAATACCCCTATTTCGGACACAATGTGATATGTTTCGTAAGGTAATTCGACTGTTTCAATCAGTTTTCATCAAAATTAAATTATAAATCAATATATATTGAATTTAAACGTACATTTTAATTTACCGGGGCCACATACTGACTCCAAAAATTATAGAAAAATAAATCTAGCTATGTTTTGACGATATAGTCCTAACAAAACTAATTTTGTCGAAGTTGGAGACTGTTTGCAAAATGGCCTTTTTATACTCAATTAAATTTAAACTGAATTGACAAAACTCGTTTAAATTTACCACGCCCACATATTAAATCCAAAAATTATGAAATTTGAAACCTAACAATAATTTGACATTCTGAATCCAACAAAAGTGGTTTTGTCAAAAACGGAGGTCATTTGCAAAATGGCTATTTTTAAGGGCTATATATGATATTAAAATATATATAAATTCTACAGTGACTATTTTAAATTTTAAACTGGACATAACTTTCAATTTATACAGTGAAATCTCAGTTTCTTGCATTCGTTAGAAAGATATAGTTAAACAGATTCTAACGTTTCTGGTTTTACTGAAATCCGATTTATTTTGAATTCTGTACATTTATTTGAAATTAAAAATCGAATTTTCAAACTACCGTGCCATTTCGAGTTCTTTTTATAATTAAAATGAATTTATACATCCTAACTTTGAATTAAATAAATTTTTAGTCGTTATTATTTAAAATAATTCATTTTAAATATTCAAAACCCATTAAAATAACTAAAATAAAATTTTTAAATTGGTTTAGAATTTCTGGGCTGTTGCAATAACAAATACTATTAATGCATTTATAATATATAAAAAATGAAATTGGCCATTATGTGGTCTAAAAGGTAAACCAACATTACAACAAACAGATTTATTTCAAAATATATGAATCAAATAAACAATGTCATTTCATCTTAAATCTAGGAATGCATAAATATCTCAAAAGAAGCATATTTGATTCAAAATATCCCAAATACCATATATATATATACATATACATATATGTATATATATTATACGACTGTATATCCAGATTACTTAAATTAAGGAACCAGATTTGTATTACCTTGCACAAATAGTTCTAGATTATTTAAATGATTATATACCATCAATAAACCCTAAAGGAAAACAACTATACATAACATATTCAAAATGCTCTTTCACATTGAAATTCATTACTAATCCAGAAATACTATAAAATAATAACTTATAATGTTATGACTGACAAAATTTTAATTTTAAATTTAAAGTGATTCAGATTATTTTGCAAAAAAATTAAAAATTTCAAAATTTAGACCATTTAGATCTACCTTTCTGAACCAAAACTGTTACAAAAGTTAGCTTTTTGATTTTCAGTTAAAAAGGTTACCAAAACAAATCCAATTATTTACAAGAAAAAATGCAATTTTCCCAATGAAATCAATAATAGGAAGCTCTGATACAACTTATTGGAATTTCTATATACTTTACGATTTGATTAAGAAGAAGTTAAATAAAATAAATGAATTATCGGAAGCCATACCTGAATCCATATATGTTTATAGAGAGAAGACTAAGCACATCAAGATACTGTTTTTAATTTCAAATTTGACACAAGATTTAGATCTGAATTGATGGTTGCTGCTTTTATCAACTGATTGAGAGAAAAGAAAAACCTAACAGATAAAATTTGGATATGATCTTCCAAATTAATATAAACGTAGGTATGAATTATTTTGCAAAGAAGAGATTAGGAAATAACTAGAGCTTATGTAATTTGGGGACCATAACCTAGTATGTATAATAGTGTGACATTTTCAATTTGGCCCTTCAACAAATTGAAAATCACTCCAGTCTCTACGCATTCTTTACATGACTGTTACATCCTTAACCTTATTTGTTTTATTAATTTATTTAATAACTTTAATTAGGCTTTACACTAAAATAGCATAATACAATTTATTTTTCATTGGTGGTCCACATGTTGAAATTTTCCAATATATTCATCTATTATCTTATAATATTTGCCTCACATTATTTAAAATTTCAATTGGTAGTGATTTTTTTCCTTATTTTTAATTATAGGTTACTTGTAACTAAAATAATAATTATTTCTTCCAAATGGTGATATCGAAAGTAAGAATGGAAATGGGGTGGGTTTCTTGCGCCCCAGACCAGCCCCGAAGTTTTCGAATCTTGCCGTAGACCCGTCCCGTAGACCCAGTGCGTGTTTAAACCAAAATTGGTCTACGACACCAAAGGTACTTCGGTAGTACTTCACCAAATGGTTAGAAACGAAAAAAGGAGCCACAATCGCAAAATAAGTGGGAAAAAGTAAGGAACACAAAGTTTAGAGCGGTTCAGCTAAGGAAAAGCCTATATCCACTATGAGAATAGCTTTCATTATCATAGTCAACTTTACAAATCATACACACTCTCTCATTACATTCATTTTCTCCCTCTCACAAGCTTTTCACTTTGATCTATTCAAATTTGCTAAGGAAATTGATGGCATTCTCTATGTGTAGCAAGTAGTGGTGTTGATCTACGATTCCTCGAACACTTGATTGAATTTCAATGATTCCATGGCGGATTCAGTTTTAGATCTTTATTTGGAGATGACTGGAGGAGTTAGAATCACTTGAAATGGTGGAGAAAATAGTTGGACAGCCCTTCAGGGTCTTAGAAATCGATCACCCTTAATGTGGAGTTCATCCCCTATTTATAGGTATGAGGAATGACTAAAATATAGTGTGCAGGATTTGGGTCGGCTCTAAAGTTATTTACGAAAATGCCACTGCCAGCTGTTGCTAGTTGTCACCTTTCTTGGTTGTCCCCAATTGATGCCGACCGACCCAAATCTTGCTTGGCAGACTCGTACCACATATCCAAATTGAATGATCTGCGCTGCTTTATCTGACCGACCCGTTGCTTCTGAAATAAGACCGACCTGCTGCCTTTTAAAATGAGATTGACCTGCTGCTTTCTAAAATGAGATCGACCTGCTGCTTTGGAAGTGAGTCCGACCCGCTGCTTTAGAAATGAGATCGACCCGCTACCTCATGAAATGAGGCCGACCCACTGTGAAAGATCCAGATCGATCCGTTTCATGCTAACTCTGGCCAACCCAAAGCATGGTGAAATTCATCTGGTTGACCGACCCGTGTTTAGAAGTGATCACGACCGACCCATACTTGTTTTATTTGTTCGATCCATCAGAGCATGAACAATTTTTAATGGATAACATTTTTCCTCTCGGAGTTTATAATTTTCATTTGCAGAAAATTATGAGTTCTAAAATACATCAAATCCATTGTACTTTGATGGACCATCCGTATTACACTACATGTTTCAGTTCTGGGTCGGTTGCAATATCTCCATGGACCGGGTCGGTTCGCTTGTGACGATCTGAGTCCGCCCAATACACATGGCCGTTATATAATCCTTTCTGTCCTGTTACTCTTCTTTACTCTCATTTCTTCAAATCAAAAGTTTTTTTAATGAAGGCCGGAGGTTCTTGAGGGAAATCCAATCCAAAAATCTTCAATTCCTTCTTCCAATCAAATCCACCTCTCAACTGAAGCCAATAGCCTTCTATCCCTGGTCGAAGCAACCCAGCGTTGAGTCAATTCTCCAAAAGAGGATTTTTCATTGTTGTTGATCCCGTCACAGTCCTTATTCCTTGAATTCAGCTTGTCAAAGTCATAGGTACTACATCCCTTCAGGATTTTGCGTTGAACTTGGTATTTCTTGTGTTAAGGCTTGAACCGGTTCGGTTGGGGACCGAAATGAACACAGAATTCTTGAATTATAAATTTTGGTGTTGAAATGACTTCGATTGTACTAGATTCGATTGGGATAGGTTTAATGTTGTATATGAGAGATTAGAATTGCATTGATCCTTTTTTAAACTTGATTTTGGTTTTAATTCCCATCATGTGTTTGCCGAAATGCTTGAGTCATAAAATTACCTGAAATGTTCAAGTTTTTGTACTCAATTTTGTTGTCGTAATATCGGTTGTCCTTTTTTCCTAAAGGTATTGTGCTCAAGTTCAATTTGGTGATAGAACCGTGATGTGCAGATTTGTCTGTGTCGATAGATGAATGTGATTGTGCTTGCATAATGTGAATCTCCATCTTGAACTTGCACATTTCATGCATATTTGAATGCAATACATGAACACATAACTCAATAGTTGGCCATTTTAAATTGCTCGTGCTCGTAGTGCTGAAACATTACATGCCATGGTGAACTGGCCACGGCTAACCCCCTCTGGAGTATTAAATACCGACCCAAATTGGGTCGGTTGAGACCGAACTAGTATGGGTTGGTTACCATCGACCCATAGTGGGTTGGAACCGACCCACTGGTATGGTTCGGACCGACCCAGTATAGGTTGGTTGAGACCAACCCATACCTGATCGGTTGGAGCTGACCCATAGTGGGTGGGTTAATGCTGACCCAGTTAGGTTGGTCAATACCGACCCATATCGGGTCAGTGGATGCTGGTCCCCCATGCACTTGTAATTTTTCAACTATCCTCCTGAACACTGAATGTGTACTATGTCGAGCACAAAAGCGCTTATTAACTCCTTATCTATGATCCATTTTTTAAATGCACTTTTATCTTGTCACCTATTCTGCAATAAACACTTTGTTCTTGGGCTAATATACTCTATCGTCAATTGCCCCGTATCGACAATAAGTTAGATAATGGTTTAGAAAGTTTATGCACTGAACTACATGACTCATACTTGAATGATATGTTCGTGCTAGAGTGCTTTATCGACCATTTTCACTTAATCACACATCTCTAATACAAGCTTGGGCATTCAAATATAAGTTTGTAGTAAAGCTTGGAATTGACTAATCACTTCATGGCAACTTTTAAATTCCAAACCATACTTTTACTTAGTTGCACATAATACTTCTAATTTTAGGAAACGTGCACCTGTAGCTTCTTTTTCAAGCACAGCTATTTGTGCTGAAATGGATACTAGACAAAAATCACGCTAGCAACTTGAGGAAGCATCAAAGTCCACTCAGGCTAATATTTCTGTCCAAGTTACTAATGTGGTTGCAACTAATACTCCCGGATCAGACATTAATCCATAATTCATCCTAAACCTCTTACCGAAGTACCTGACGAGAGAAAATCGACCCAACTTTCTGAGCATTCATATAAGAATTTATGTGCTTAGTTTAGGATTTTAGAAACTGATGCCAAATTCCCGGAGAAGAATGAATTTGTAGATTCTTCGCCTCATAAGTATGTCGTAGTCAATTGACACATGCTAGCAATGGGAGTTGTACCTCCTTTTAATTCATTCTTGGAGACAATACTTAAGTGCTTAGCGATCGTCCCTATGAAATTACACACAAATGGCTATGCCATCTTAAACAGTCTTTACGTGCTTTGCATGAGGGTCAAGCAACACGCTCCCACATTTTAGGAGATTTGAAAAGAGGAAAGATAAGCCATCGGTTATTTTTGTCGAAGGAAAATACCCCAAGATTATTACTGATCTGTTAAAAAGTGTTAAGGGATTTGTAGATCAATATTGCTTTATACGGTGTCCCGATAGCTTTTACGGAAGGTGGATGGAAGGGGGTGAGAATATACTATCTCGTATTCCTTTATCTACTCCTATGCTTAGGTTTTGAGTAATAAATCCTTTCTTTGTTTTACAGAACTCCCATCTTCTAATCTAGAAGATACTGCTGGTCAGGAGTTGTTTGACGCTTTGAAAACTGTCGATGAGGGGGAGCGAAGTAGGAGATTCTTCATCACAGAACAATTTCTCCGTCAATATCATTTGCCTGACCCTTCCTGTAATCTTAAACTAGATCTGACCTTTAAGAGAGAGATTGGCAATAAATCTCCCGCTAAGAAAGATAATTTAAAAAAATGCTCAAACATTGTGGGCAGTAGAAAAATGCCTCCCAAATCTAAACTGGTTTCCATTGGAGAAGAGGAGTCTCAACAACACAAAGATGAAAGTGAACAGGTTGAGAAGGAAACCGAGCGAGTTGAGAAGGATAGAGCTACTTCAGAAACCTTTTCAGATCCGATGAAGGGGGTCAAACAATCTGGAGATGCCGAAACAATTTCTAAGGATAATGCAGATAAGGTTGATGAGAACCATATTACCCAAGTTACTCAAGGTGAGAGTTCTACGGATACATATAAGGGCTTGAGCGATCTAAGTTCAGCCACAGATATTATCCAGGGTGAAATTGACATCCAACCTCCTAAACCTCAAATGTAACAACCCGCATTTTTAACTCAAGATAATAAAATAGGAATAACTTAATTAAATATTCAAAATTAAGTGAAACGGACTGTGCCATTGCGTCCATCTCGGAATTTTGGTCTAAATAGACACTGTTTTGCGTAAAACGGACAATGTATGAAGAAGTTATGAGCGTTAGAAGTTTATATACGTATAAGGAACTTATATATATATATAATGGAACAAATTTGTCTAGAGAAATCAAATTTTCGCAGCCGGAAAAGTAAGCTGGAAGTTTGCCTGTTGGGGATCGACCCTGGGGTGACCCATTAACAGGGGGTTCGACCCATGGGTCGACCAACCCAAAGGGGGGTCGACCCCGGTGTCGACCTTACCGTGGATTTGAAATGTTGTTTTGACGTGGTCGGTTCTGATGATTTGTGAATCAAATCTAAAGGACCCGGTTTCTCTGATAAATAAGCCCGTAGATCCAACCCTAAATCTCATATTTCTGAGACAATGCAGAAGCTCTGCCATTCCTCTTCCTCCTCAAATCTATTCAGAAAATTAAGATTATTAGTTTAGGAAAAATTCTGAATTTAGATCTGATGGAAAGGAACGTATGTTTGTAAATGGGTGTTTAGATCTCTTATCAAAGTGAGGTAATTCCTAGATCTTGTTTATTTTCCATTCTCTTCTCTTTCTTCTTTTTCTTTCTTTCTTTTAGTAAAAATTATGAGTCCATGGTTGTTTGGTTCTGAATCCAATTAGGGGAAAAACCATGGAATGATAGATATGGACCAGATCCAGGATTTGGAAAGCATATGAGATGAGTGGATTTAAGTTATATCATTTTAGATAATGATATATTATCGTTTAACATTTACCCGTTATCGTACAATGTGAATTGGCTAGAATAATTAAAAGTATTGAAATGTTATTATGACATGTTTAAATATGATATGTTGAAATGTTTAAACTTGTGTTAAAGGATTAATGTGACGAATATGACAGGTTGGAATATTAATATGCTAAGATATTAATATGTTGGAAAATTTGTCAAAGTATGCATAGCGATTACTATTGTTCCAATTCCATGTTAACTTGTGACATTTATGTACCTGGACCATTAACGGTAGAAATTGGGACAAAATTACATGATTTGGCAATCGCATGTTATTGTTAAATTAGGATAATTATCTGATTAATTGATTACATGATGGAATAGAATTGATTATATGTTAGAAGGAATGTATGACATAAAATAGGAATAATTTGATGACATGTAAATTAGATTATAGTAAAAGTTTGGAAAGAATAATATGCCTAAAATTTACATTATATAGGAAATTGTAACCGCACTTAGAAACGAGGTTAGATTAAAATTGTGGTAGAAGTCTGCCCGAAACCGCCTGGCACATCCAGCATCCACAAGTGTCTAATGTGAAGCATCTAAGTGCATAAATAAAACATGTAACGGTGCTAAGACATGAGGTTAAGTCAACTTGTGGAAGAAGTATGCCCGAAACTGCCTGGCAAATCCAACATCCACAAGTGTAGGCTTAATGTGAGAGGTCTAGTACATAAATGTGTGTGTGTGTATATATATATAAATGGTAGGACTGATGAACATCATTAATTGTAATTAATGGAAATAAATGGAATTGAATGAAAGATAATTACAATAGTGAAGAATGGAATGAATGAGGAATGATAATAACCTATTATAAATAAATTACATTAATAAGAGTGTTGTATAATAGGTAGACTTATCCTAGGGACAAGTGAAGATTATAACTTAGGTTATAATAAACTAGCAAGGACATGAGATAACTGGTGAAATGAGATAAGTGGAACTTAATTTTAAATTAAGTAATTAGTAAATGGGGAAAATTGAAACCAGTTGTTTGTAATAAGTAGAGGAAAGGGGGAAAGTTTATGAAATGTAAGAAGTTGTACTTAATTATAAATTAAATAATTTGTAAACTTAGAAGTATGAAATCTGCTGTTAAGAATAACATGTTCAGGCTTGTCCTAGGGACAAGAGGAAATTATAACATAGGCTATAATAAATAGAAAGGAGACTTATCAGTGAACCTTAGTTAAGAGAACTAAGTTAATATGTAAACAACGATAAGTTGTAGTGACAATGTAAGATGGAATTATGATTAAATCGGAAAGTGGGAGACAAACTTATGAAATGAAATAAGTTATATTTAATCATAAATAATAAGTGACATGTTAGACAAAAAAATGTAAATTGAGATATACTTAATTACGTATAAAGTAGAACATGTTATTGTAACATTGAATCAAATAAGAATATAAAGGGATTATGGATTACAGACCTTGGATCACAATCTAGAGAATAACATGTTGTGGGCTTATTAATAAACATAAATGGGTTAAGTTATATGATTGAAATTAATAAGCGAGAAGGGCCCATTCGTTAGAGATATAAGGTGCTAGAAAGAACTTGGTAACCTGAATAAACAGTTAAGATGATAACCAAGTTAAATGGAAACCCAATGAGGTAAAGCAAGCGCATAAAAGAATGTTTAGACATAGGGTCTAATAACATATTAAAGTGAGGCGCTTGGACCAGTCCGCACGTTTGAGGGTGAATAACCCAACGGGGTAGATCATCATGGTGTCATAAGGCACGAGGGGAGCGCATGTTCATTTGATTATTTTGTCAGCTCCGAAGGACTGGAAGGGGAAGCACGCGGCTTCCTAAGGTACATAAGGTGTTCCTGGTAGTCCTCTGTGTGGTGGCAGATGTTTAGGCTATGCTCTCAGAGGTTAGGTCTGCGTGTAACTGCCAGGTGGGTGGGCCTTGACTACAAAAGTAGCTTTGTAGTCAGAATGCTATAACGAGGTGACACTAGGGTGATTCGGCAGTTGCCTCAATGGGAGGCAGAGGGTCACGACCAATAAGGATAGTAGATCGTCGGATACCCCTCATCGATAGCCAGTGGGATGCGAAAAGAGTAGAGCTAAACCCAATAGACCATTCACATTTCACTATCGGGGTACGATGGTTGAGGGGAGACGCCAACTGGATGTTTAGATTGTTTGTTAGGGGCAAGCCACTTAGCTCTTGTAGTCTTTACTAGTTGAGGGAGGGGCCAAGGTGGGGCTATAGCCACCATGAAAAACAGACCCGAGGGATATCTGTGTTAGGAGGCTCTTAAAGACACACCTATACAGATATGGGAAAGCCCCCGACCAAATTCCGTGTTTCTTGTATAGCCCTGCCACGGAACCCGGTGCACATTATGTGCGATTAAGGCATCGAATACGATTGACGATATGGGACAGTCTAAATACTTTCATGTCGGCTCTAGGTGGTGTATCGTAGACTTGAGGGCATTACTCTGGTATGAAATTTGATTCGATCGACGGTGGCAGTCCGTACGCTTACATAGCGTAGTAATGACAGATATATGTGGAACGTAATATTGTTATGTAGAGATCTGTATGTCACTCCGGCGTAGGATGAGGGACTGCGTTCATTTCAGTGGCATTACGGTGGAGACCGTGCGAGTGGGGTACCATGGGGTGTACCTCAGTATTGAGGGGTAGCTACATATATACTATATTAGGTTAATCCACTGGGAAGTAAATGGGTACGACGTGTGTATAAGCCTTGAGTGTTGTTAATCCAAGTAACCTAATAAATAAGAAAATATGATTAAATGGTATATGTAGGATTATCCAAAGTGTATAATTTAAATCCAGTCACCAGAACTTGTGTTCTGACCCCTTCCTCATAACATACTCGCAGGTTAGATTTGTGGCAGAGACGTGATAGCTTTGGATACTGGTTAGGCAATATTATTAATATGGTAAGGCTATACTTTGATTATATTATATTTTATCCATTTTGCTGTGTGATATTTTTTGAGCTCTGACATATTTTATGTCTCTGTCTTTTCTACAGGATACCAGGGCAAACCAACACAAGTTCCAATAGATCAGAATTTTGAAAAAAAATTCGGTCCGTTGGAATTCGGGTTGTTACATCAAACCACAGAAATGGTAATTAATATAGTTGGAGCCCCTATCACTCGACCGGGAAAAGTGCTCGCAAGTCTAGGAATCGCCTTAGAGCCGACTGTAAAACTTGGTTCATTATTTTATACACATTAACAAGCGCTTACTTATACCATGAGTTTACAATTCTTTGCATTAGTTTCTTAAACTTGCCCCAACATTTGTCAATGAGAACACTAATTTTTTTGCTTTGTCGCTTTTCTCAGGTTCAGAAATGATGCCAAAGCCCTCGTTTATGAAAGATTTTAATGAAAGGTCAAGTCAGCAAAATCTAAAGCATCTTTTAAACAAATCTCGTCCTTCGCGATATTCCTATCAATCCGACCGTTCACGACATCCAAAACCTCCCCACCAATCCCGGCCAATACCAGAACTTCCTAAGACTGACGATCAAAGGCGGTGAAGAGAGGATCATGTGAACCATTTCTTATTTTTTCAAGCTTTCCTTCATAATCTTGTGAACCATTTCTGATAGGCGTTCCTTGTCGTTGTGCTGGTCCACGGGGCGGACACCATCCCCTTCGCCGGATGTTTTCCTAGGCAAACGATCACAGATCGGGTTCCGGGGCCCTATGCCTCCCTCTTGGGGGTACCCCTTTGGTGGAGCCATGCGCTTGTTAAGAGGTTGCTTTCTCAGAATGGTTGCGAGCAGGCGGTTTTTCCTCCTCACAATAAGGACTATTAGGATCGACAATCTCTTGAATGGAGTTGCCCCAACTCTAACTTAAAGAAGAAGAATATGCATTTATGTATGAGCAGTTTGAGAAGGTTTGGTACAGGTGGCATTAGAGGTAATTTTTGTTGTGGTGGCTTGAAGAGCTAACATGGCTTCTAGCTTCTTCAACATTGCATTCGTCGAGATTTCCATATGACTTGTCAATCCTGCGACAACCTCATTGTGACACCCCACGTCCGTTAATGTCACTCATTAAGAGAATGCATTAAGTTTCGTGAAGAGTTATAGGTAAACGGAAACATTACAAGACAGTTATAAAATAGCAGCGGAATTAAAAACTTTATTAATCATAAAGCATCGTGGTTCAAAACATCATATGTCTGGAAATATATAAACCCAGTACATCATCAAAACTTCTGTTTTGCACTTAAAACATCAGAGTACAATAAATAAAAGAAGCATAATCCCCAAATAAAAACATAGCCATAGTAGCAAAGATAAGAGCTTGAGCAATACATCTAAGCAGCTCCAACAAAATGATAGCAGAATCCTGATCAAGCTTGAGTATTCCCATCCTGAGAACTTGGGGGAAGGGGAAATGGAAGAAAGAAGAGGAAACAAAAAGGTTCAGACATAAAGTCTGGCGAGTCCAATTAATTTTAGAAAATAAATAACTGAAAGTATCATGATAGGCATATAAAGTGATGAGAGAGATAACATCACAAAAAGTAGGTATGACAAGATAAACATGATAGAGTGACGCTTCTCTAGTGATTACTCTGCACCGATACTAGTATAACCAGAATGAGATGATCTCAACAACTATAAGATGGTAGATTTAGGCGTACTTCCAGTGAGAGGTTTTCACCCCATACAATCAACAGGCAGCCCAACATTACGGAGTTACCCCTATGGATAATGGCGGGCTCCTAAACATACTGAATTCTAAGTGTACCCTAATTTCTACCCTAATTGATCGACTCCCTACTCCGTAGATACCCTGTGCCGGCTCCACAGTAGGGTGTATCACTCCCTAAAGTGGTAACCCTTCATTTTTCGGATGTGCACAACCATATCTACTAATGTCACAACGTCTTATTTTCCCGAGCAGGCGGAGTCATGCACGCACATGACCCCGATGGAATGCACCGTCAGACACCGTCCCCACTTTTGGATCTCGTATATTCATCCCAGTAAGAGTGCCCCGACTCCGACCTAGTTCGGAGTACTCGTTTGATACCTATATATATGGGTTACTGACTGAAACGGGTACCACACACAAGATGATGTAAGCTCTCCCTTTTGTCTTGCATCCCCACTACTAGGTTTTTCTCAGATTATGCCTACATACTGGTGTCATTAAATTGCATAATCCCAACAGGTTAAGTTTGTGGGCCTATATATAAATATTACCCACCCACCCTAGATTTACTTAACCCACCGACTGTTTCAAACAAGTTTACTTAACCCCTAATCAGGTTCATGTTCATGTTCACAAAATCCCTATGGATTCAACTAGGTTAAGTATTCCAATTCATTACCATGTCCATTTATGGTTATAATGTGCTAGACCTCCCACATTAAGCCTACCACTTGTGGATGCTGCATATGCCGGTCGGTTTCGAGCAGACTTCTTCCACAAGTCGGGCTTAACCTCGTGTCTTAGCACGTCTCGTGTTTGTGCACCTAGACCCCTCACATTAGACTCATCACTTGTGGTCGCTGGATATGCCGGGCGGTTCTGGGAAGACTTCCACTACAAGTGTAATCTAACCTCGTGTCTGGGCGTGGTTACAGTTTCTAATTACTGTAATCCTAGGCATTTCCATGATTAACCAAATTTACCTATGTCGTTATATGTTTCCATGCCCCTTTTCCCAAGTTATGTTCATAATAAATTATATGCCCCAAAGTCATATTATTACACTTCATTCAAGTTAATCCAAAATTCCCAATTACAAGTTATGCCCAATATTATGTTTTCCCCTCGTTCCCAATCTTACGTATTAGCATATTTCAGCAGCATGCCTAGGCTCGAAGCTAGCCTGGCTATACAACAACAACAACAAAGCCATATATCCCAAACAAGTTGGGGTTGGCTAGATATGGAACCCAAAATTAAAATAAAATTAATAATAATGATAATACTGTATATATATAAAGGGTTTAAAATAACCAAACAAATAAAAAGTCGTCCGATAAAGGGTTTTTTAAATAATAATAATAAGTAAAAAGGTTCAATAAAAGTGAAATAAAATCTAAAATAGTAATAAAAAGTAAACAGGTTCAGTAAACGTGAAATAAAGTCTAAAAAAAAGGAAAAAAAAGAAAAACCTAAAGTTCTGGTACATGGATTGCCAACTTCCATGCACTCCTATCAACTACCAGCTCTTCCAATAAACTCCAGTTACTTAAATCTCTCTTTATTATCTCCTCCCATGTCATTTTAGGTCGACCTCTACCTCTCTTTGGGCCTTCGGCGCGGCCAAGAATTCCAACGCGTACAGATGCATCGTATGGTCTACGTTGGATATGTCCAAACCATCTCAAGCGGTATTGGACTAACTTCTCTTCAATAGGTGTAACTCCAAGTTTTTCCCGAATATCCTCATTTCTAATCCAATCTCGTCTGGTATGCCCACAGCTCCAATGCAGCATCCGCATCTCTGCTACGCTTATCTTCTGGACATGTTGCCCCTTCGTAGGCCAACATTCTGCACCATATAACATTGCAGGTCTGATTGTTGTCCTATAAAACTAACATCCTTATCAATCTCTCCATCAAACTGCAACATAGAACCTAAGTATCGAAACGATTCCTTCTTGGGTACTACTCTATCGGCCAGGGTAACATCTCCGTTATCTGACCTGACACTGCTAAACTCACACTTCATATACTCTGTTTTAGTTCTGCTAAGCCTGAAACCCTTTGATTCCAAGGTCTCCCTCCACAACTCCAGTTGTCGATTAACCCCTATTCTACTTTCATCAATCAGCACAACATCATCGACAAAGAGCATACAGCATGGAATCTCCCTTTATATATCTTTTGTGATTTCATCCATCACTAATGCAAAAATATAGGGGCTCAAAGCCGAACCTTGATGTAACCCTATGTTAATTGGAAAGTCTCTGGTCTCACCATCGCATGCCCTAACACTAGTCACAACCCCCTCGTACATATCCTTAATAAGGGTAATATATTTTGATGGCACTCTCTTCCTTTCTAGCGCCCACCACATAACCCTCCTCGACACTCTGTCATAAGCTTTCTCCAGGTCAATAAAAACCATGTGGAGATCTTTATTCTGCTCCCTGTATCTCTCCATAAGTTGCCTAACCAAGAAAATCGCCTCAGTGGTTGACCTTCCAGGCATAAAACCAAATTGATTCCTAGAGACACTCGTCATCCTCCTCAAACGCTGCTCGCAAACTCTCTCCCAAAGCTTCATTGTATGACTCATAAGCTTAATTCCTCTATAGTTCGTGCAACTTTGAATATCTCCTTTATTCTTGAAGATTGGAACTAAAATGCTTCTCCTCCACTCATCTGGCATTTTGTTTGATTTGAAAATATTATTGAACAACTTAGTTAGCCATCTTATCCCTGCATCTCCAAAGCATCTCCATACCTCAATAGGAATGTCATCAGGCCCTACCGACTTGCCTGATTTCATACGTTTCAACGCCCCCTTTACCTCAGCTTCTTGAAATCTCCGCACAAAATGTCTATTAGTGTTGTCGGCTAAGTCTTCCAACTCGATCGAAGAGCTAACACTTTCTTCGTTGAAAAGCTTATCAAAGTATTCTCTTCACCTATTCTTTATCTCATCGTCCTTCACCAAAAGTCTATCATTCTCATCCTTAATGCATTTAACCTGATTGAAGTCCCTTGTCCTCCTCTCGCGTAGCCTAGCTATTCTGTAAACATCTTTTTTACCCTCCTTTGTACATAGCCTTTGATACAAATCTTCATACGCTCGTCCCCTTGCTTCACTCACTGCTCTCTTTGCATTCTTCTTTGCCACTTTGTACCTGTGCATGTTCTCTTCGCTTCTATGACGGTACATGCATTTGTAGATTCCTTCTTCTCTTTGATAGCCTTTTGCACCTCGTCATTCCACCACCACGAATCCTTGGGTTCTCGCTTGCTTCCTCTTGTTATCCCAAATACCTCAGTGGCGACTCTCCGAATGCAAGTTGCCATCGCATTCCACATGACATTTGCTTCTCCTTCCACATTCCAAGCCCCTTCTCCCATCACTCTATCTTTAAACACCCGTGAAGCATCTCCTTTGAGTTTCCACCATTTTGTCCTGCTAATCTTCGCTCTCTTATCCTTCACCACCCGAAGACGAAACACGCATACCAAGAGCTGGTGTTGTGAGACGACACATTCTCCAGGTATGACCTTGCAATCAACACAATCTCGTTTACTATCTCTCCTAGTTAGGACAAAGTCAATCTGGCTAGCCTGTTGGCCGCTACAGAAGGTGATTAGATGTGATTGCCTCTTTCTAAAGAAGGTATTAGCAATCATGAGATCAAAAGATAGAGCGAAATTCAAAATATCTTCCCCGCTTGGTTCCTACCGCCAAATCCAAAACCACCATGCACTTGCTCAAAACCCCCGCTAGATGAGCCAACATGGCCATTGAAGTCTCCTCCTATAAAAAGTTTCTCGCTACTATGCACATTCCTAACTATGACATCCAAGTCTTCCCAGAACTTCCTTTTGGCTTCTCCACTTAGACCTACCTGTGGGGGCATATGCGCTAATGACATTCAAAACTGCCTCGCCAACTACTAGCTTAACTAGGATGATCCTATCTCCTCGTCTTCTTACGTCAACCACACTGTTTTGAAGGTTCTTGTCAATCAATATGCCTACCCCGTTCTTGTTACGTACATCTCCCGTGTACCACAATTTGAAGCCAGTGTTCTCCACCTCCTTCGCCTTCTGACCCACCCATTTAGTCTCTTGAACGCACAAGATGTTAACCCGTCTCCTAATCATAGTATCCACTATCTCTCTTAATTTTCCAGTTAAGGACCCTACATTCCAACTACCTAACCGAACCCTACTATCGTCGACTAGCTTCCTTGCCCCTCGCATCCGCCGAGAAAAATGCGAGGACCCTTGCTCACTTATCACTACACCGGGGCGTCGGTGTAGCGCGCCACTAAGAGAATGGCGGCCCAGCCCTTGCATATTTAACACCATATCCGAGCCTCGATATAGCGTGTCACTAAGAGGGTTACGCCCCAACGATATATCATAAGGTTCCATATCCATAAGAGAGGCTAAGCTTTTACGTTGGCTCGCCAAGCCTATCACAACCCTCCTCCTTTACCCTGGCTTGGGACAGGCTGCATAGAAAACTACACATGCGGAGTTGAAGGTAGCCTGGCTATATAAAAATAAAAGGGAAAAGATAGAGGGAAAAAGATAGAGATGACTGTATTAACAAGGTTGATATGTAATGGCATAAACATACAGTGGCATAATGGCAAGATAAGCATATAGGATGAACATGTGATAATAGCACTGATTCTAGCATAATAGGGATAGACATTATGTGTTCCAAACAATGATTTAGATGTTAACTAACAACTGATCTGATTTGGCAATAAACATAATAGAAGAGGTATAAGGTGATCTAAACAGTGAATTAGATCTATAGTCAAAGGTAGATCTGACATGATAAAGGTTAATATACAAGTCATAGTCATGTCAAAATATCATAGATACACAAGTTATAACAGATCTGATATGATTCAAGCAATCACAGGCATAAATCCAAATTATAGTCATATAATGTTTTACTTTTTAATTATTTAAATCTAAAAGTAACTTAAACTCACAGTGTTTGGATCTAGAAAAATCAAAGGAGAGTAGTAGATGTTGAATCACAGATCTACACTTGAATAACTCTAAACTTGATTAACTCGATTGCAGAAGAAGAAAAAGGTTTGATTCAATCCGGGCAGCGACATCATCTAGTCCTCCACTATTTTCAGTGTGCAAAATATGAGAAATGAGGCCATATATATAGCTGCCAGCCCCAAACCCTAATCTACCACGTCTGCCCCAGGGGGGTCGACCCCCTTTAGGAGGTCCACCCATGGGCTGACACCCCCTTGAGGGGTCGACCCAGGGGTCGACAGCCCCTTAAAGGGTCGAAACCTCTAAGCGGGAGAATTCCCACTTCCTCGAATTTCTGCATTTTGAATGATTTTGAATTGATTTTTGAATTTCTGGACCCAATATATATAATTCTCTTGCGCGTATACAAACTTCAAACCTTCGTAACTTCATACGGTGTCCGTTTTACGCAAACCGAGTGTCTGTTTTGACCAGAATTCCAGGACGAACGCAATAACACAGTTCATTTCTGTAACACCCCACCTTCGCTAGGGTCACTCACAAAGGGAATGCACTAGGTTTGGTGAAGTATTATCGAGGTAAACATGCACAGAAATATTACAAGACAGAACATATATAAAACAGCGGAAGTAAAACAAATTTCATTACCTTATAAAATAAGGTCTAAAGCCTTTTTCATCATAATACATCAAAACCTGCCTTGCAATAGTAAAGAAGCATAAAACCTTTTCATAAATTATTCCCCAAAATAAAGCGGTGAAGCAGCCATAGCCAAGAGAAGACCAAGCTATACATGATGACCTTCAAGCATAAGAGGTCCGAACTAAACAACAGCATTTCCTCCCTGAAAACCTGGGGGGGGGGGGAACGGAAGACAAAGAGGCAAAAGAAAACGGGGTCAGTCATAAAGACTGGTAAGTCCTATCTACTTCCAGCATAAAAACAGGTAAAGGTAACATGACATGCATAAACTGAAAGTAAACATAAGGATGATGACAAGATAGATAAGCTAGACCAAGATAACATGATGAACCACTGTATCAAGATAAACTAAGGTATCACGTTGTCAGGTTTCTATCAAGTATAAAATCCCAAGGTATCTACCATGTATATTAGCTCTGCACCTCCCGTACTAGTATCCCAACCCGTGTTATGTGTTAAATATAAAATGTCCCTTGCCCAATGTCATGAAATGGTCCATGTCGACCTAATATATCGCATATATAGGTTTTCTCAACTCGTGTGTATCTTTCCATGTATAAGTTCAGTCCTTTGTCGTACCTCGTGCGGGCTTCCTCACTACTTCAACGTAATACCATTTGATCCTTGAAATCATTTGGACTGTCATCTTTTATCTAACTATGTTTTCTTATCAAGAACAATCGCGTGTTCAACTAAGGTTTTTGCCACCCAGGACCAATGGGGATTATGCTACCTAATGAACGTTTTCGTATCTCGGTTTGGGTTCAAACCACCTAGGGCCACTGGGGATTATGCTACCCGTCAACCACGCCCTTTTTCCCACGTATGTATCGTGAATCGATTTTCCATGTCTAGGTGCATCTCAATGTGCCATCCGAGTTCCGTGACAGAATACAGGACTCGGTCGGGAGCTTTAGGTTATCTGCCGACGCAGATATTAAGGTCTGTTTTTCTACCGGTGGTTATGGTCCCACGTGACCCCTCCCTCAACTACTGAAAGGCAAAACAAGAAAAATCATGTATGAGAACTACACTACGGCCATCAATGCCCCACTTCCAAATGGCCTACCTCACTCATAACTAGATAGCAAGTATGGTCTGTTGGGTGTTCTCTGCCTTTCCGTACGTACACGATTGACTAAAGATGGTAGGTGGCCGACGATGAGCTATCTAGGGCTACCGTAAAAATATCGCCGACCCCACGCTAATCCACCCCAGTCTTTAGGTTGCTCGCACAGCAACCAAGGCATACCCTTGGCTCTTCTACCGCAGACCTTAACCTCTGTGGGCCTAGGAGGATCATCTGCCACCTCACAGAGGGATACCAAGAGTATCCTCACGTTCCCCGAAGCTACCGCTTCGTCACCCAGTTCGTTGGAGCCTTTATCTAAATCAGATATTGGTCCACCTCGTGTATTTGCTGAAGCGACGACCTACCGAATCGGGTTACTCATCTATTATGAACTGGTCCAATTTCCTTGACTAAGAATTATTACTTAGTTATCCTTAACTAAGGTTTATCACTTAGCTTCCTTTCCCGTCATCCTTGTTAACTACTGTTTTCCACTTAGTCCCCCCGAACTAGGGTTTTATCTAATGGGTTAAGCGTTGTCATTCAAGCTCATGACTTAACCCGTCTAGAAGCATGTCAAAATTGGCTAAGTGTTCAAGTTCAAGACTTAGCCCTATAAACCATATGTCAAGTTGGTTAAGTATATCAAGAAGTTCACGGCTTAACCTTATCGCGTTATCGTGGTTGATTAAGAATAGATTATCCTTATCAAATTACCGAGTCGAGTTGGTTAAGTATATTCAAGCGGTTCGTGTCTTAACCCTATCCAATTACTATGTTAGATTGGTTAAGTGTAGGTTAACTTAACCCCGTCAAGTTACCGAGTCAAATTGATTAAGTATTGGTTAACTTAACCTCATCAAAATTATCGAGTCAAATTGGTTAACCTAACCCCATTAAATCATCGTGTATAATTGATTAAGTATAAGTTACTTAACCCCATTAAATTATCCTGTTAGATTGGTTAAATATTGGTTAACTTAACCTCATCAAATTATTGGGTCGGATTGGTTAAGTGTTGGTTAACTTAACCCCCTCCACTAATCGTGTTGTATGGTTAAGTGTCATTAGTCTAGCTAAGTTACTTAACCCACCCGTCCATGTCATATCGGTTAAGTGTCATTAGTCTAATCAAGTTACTTAACCTTATCATGTGGCATTAATTAGTATAATGCACCCCAACCTCTCACATTAGACCTTGTTGTGGTTACTGGTTAAGCCGGGCGGGTCCGGGCAGTTTTACACCACAACCTAGTCTAACCTCGGGTTTCAAGCGCGATATGACCAACTACTCACATTGGGTCTTATTGTTTGTAGCTACTGGATTTGCCGGGCGGTTCCGGGCAGATTTATGCTACAAACTCAACCCAACCTCGAGTTGTCCACTTTCATGTTTTACTACGTATCATGTTCATATTCATGTTTTCATGTCATTTAAGTCAAAATCCCCACTTTGCATATTACTAAACATATGCCCAAGTTCCCAATTACATGTTCATTAAAATGTGTACCCAATACTAGCCACATTACATATGTCTAATTTACCCAAATCAAGCTCTAGCCAAAGTTACATGTTGTCTAGATCATGCCCAACTAAACCCACATCATGGTTCATGTCCCCAATTCCACTTATGCCTAATTAACATAAGCCCAATACCTTGATTTAACTTACTTAGCCCCCCAAAACTCGTGGTCTAATTCGTATGCCAACTCATGTATGTCAAAACTCGCAAATTACATGGCAATACCCCAAATTTCCCTTTTGTTCATGTTATGAGATCAATTTTACCATACACCTATGTCTAAATAGGTGAAATCCCAATATTCCCCTGTATACAAATCGCACGTAAGTCGTAGTTTAGGCCTAGGTCTGAAATCGACCAAGGTTCATCAAAAGAAAATAAATAGGGGAAGGTAGAGACTTTGCATAAAACAAGATCCGAGAGAAAATCATCATTACATGCATGATAAGGACATGAGAGAGTGATTTGCAACATGCATAGGTCCAAATTAATGTCATAGCAACATCCCACAAGTTAAAGATTCAACCTTGCATGATAAACTAGTTCAAACACAACATGAGTGGCATGATTTAGTCACTAAGAAATAGCCCAAAGGTCATAGGTTCAAGAAAAGGGGCAAAGCAAGGTTCACATAGATGATCATACTTAGGCTTCATCTTTTTTTTTATTCCATGTCATAATTAAAACTACCATTTAGATCTAAAAGTAGCTAGAACTTACAAAGCGAGGCTAGGGACTCATGAGCAAGCATTTGTCATAGAACGGTGTTGAGATGACACTCTACTTCCTTGATTTGATGTAGAAAGCTTGCACCTTTTGATTTGAATCCGATTTGAATGCATAAGCCCTTGGAGTTGGAGATGGAGGCCATGATCAAGAGAGATTTGGGCAGCACTTCGTGGCAAGAGTGATTTGTGAGGGTTTAGGCTAGGTCGAGGGGTCTTTTTATAGAAGTTTAGGTTAGTTTAGGCCCTAGGATTAACCCTAGTTTAGATCTGAACCATCAAATCCCGAAACAGGCCTTAAAACATGACCCAAAACACTCAGAAGGTGCACCAGGCCAAAGTGGCCGGACCACCCAGGTCGACACCCGTGTCGACTGGGCAGTCGACCTGCCCCTGGGCGAGTCGACTCCCCAGTCGACACCCCAGTCGACCTGGGGCTTGGATGGGAATTTTTCCCGCCCAGTCTGTTTGGCTCCAGATTTGAATTTCGAACTATTTTTGAACTCTGGATTTTCTGAAAACTTCGACGGGCCATAACTGGGTCATACGGACTCCGATTTTCGAAAAATCGGACTCTATTTCGCGTATTTTTCCGAGACGAACGCAATGGCAAAGCCCGTTCCCCTTTATTCAGATTTTAACATTTAATTCTGCCTTGATTTACGTTATAACATGTTATTCAAAATACGGGTTGTTATAATTTCCCTTAATTCTGAATATTAAATTAAATATTCTTTAATTTGTCCTCTTTAGTGTTTTTAAATTTACGGGTTGTTACATTCTCCCCTACTCAAAGGATTCCGTCCCCGAAATCTACAAGTTAAGAAGAACGTATATCCTAACATCCATTACCCATCTACTCATCCATCAATCACTAGCATCCATTGTCCTTAAAGACTTCTAATGCTTATATGAACATATGAAAAGATGTGTGTATATATGTCCTTATTCTAATGCAAAGATCAGGCGGTCTACTGATTCAGCTGACCTCCTTAATGCAATGTATTTTAGTGTCATGAATCCAACATGTATGCAACAATCCTATTATAACATGTCAGTTCTATATGTGTGCACAATCATCCTTCCAAGTGCCACATCCATATGATGATACATCCATTTCCATCCATTAAAAGAATAAAAATGCACACTTATCAGTATAAGAGTGATTGAGCCGATCTAGTGTTTAATGTGTGTGTATATGCATCCACAAGCAATCACTAGCAAACACTTGCATCCATCAAACATAAAATGTCTCAAACACATGTTTACATCCCTAGGGTTACTACATAAAGGTCGAAGATTCGATCGATAGGACATACTTAAATGATAGAAATAAGCATAAATAAAAGCTTTGGAAAGGAAGCTAAGAACATACCCTCAAAAAGAAAGGGTATGAAGCATGAATCTTGTCTTCGGTCTCCCAAGTCGCATCCTCTGGGTTATCTCCCCACTGAACTTTCATCAACTTGAGTTCTCTATTGCGTAGCTTCTTTACTTATGATCCAAGAATATGGGTAGGAACTCGTCTGACCGTCGCCTCCCGTTCCACCTCTACTTCCTTCAATATACTCGGTTCAATTACTTCTGCGGTATCATGCAAGCACTTCCGTAAATGAGAAACGTGGAAAACATCATGAACGCTAGATAGTCTCTCTGGTAGCTTTACTCTATAGGCCATTTGGTCGATCCTTTCTGTTATGGAAAATGGCCCTACAAATCTTGGCGCCAATCTCCCTACAGATCCGAAGTGAACCACATTCCTCAAAGGTGACACCTTAATGAAAATCATATCTCCTACTTCAAATTCAATGTCAGTCCTTCTCCTGTCGGCATACAATTTCTGCCTATCTTCAGCGGTCTTCATTCGTCGTCTAATAAGATTAATCTTCTCGGGCGTTTCTTTAACCATATCTGGTCCAAGTAATAGCCTTTTTGTAGATTCCCACCAACAAGTTGGTGACCTACAGGGTCGTCCGTACAATGCTTCGAAGGGTGCCATTCCAATTCTAACTTGATAACTATTGTTGTAGGCGAACTCTACTAAAGGAAGATGCTCTTCCCAAGTCCCTCCGAAGTCTAGGATACACAGCCTTAAAGATCCTCAAGAACTATGTTCACCCTTTCTGTCTGTCCATCAGTCTATAGGTGATAAGTGGTGCTCAAACACAACTGTGTACCTAATGCTTCTTGCAAGATCCTCCAAAATTCATTGGTGAAGATAGGGTCACGATCGCTTACGATGCTGGAAGGTACTCCATGAAGACGGACTATCTCATGAACATAAATTGCTACCAACCATGCTGCCATCCTCTTACTCTTAACTGGAATGAAATGAGCGCTCTTAGTACATCTATACACCACAACCCAAATACCGGTATTACCTTTCTTTGATCTAGGCAAACCATCTATGAAATCCATAGAGACGCTCTCCCACTTCCACTATGGAACCTCCAAAGGATGAAGTAAACCACCGGGTTTCTTTTTTCCAGCTTTGACTTGCTGACAGACCAAACATTGAAAAACAAACTCTGCCATCTTCATCCCAGCCTAGAAGAAAACCCTATTCATGTCTCTATACATCTTATCACCGCTTGAATGAATAGCTATCTTAGAATGATGAGCTTCTTCTAGGACTGTCTTTAACAAACTTTTAGTTTAGGGAACACAAAGCCTTGCATCTCATCGCAACCACCCTTTATCGTCTATGGAATATTTATTGAGGTGACTAGAAGTATCCCCTTTACTAAACCTATCCAAGATGTCTGAAACCTGTGGATCATCTCGCTGCGAAGCTCCTATCTGATCTATAAGAGTAGGTCGTATTTCTAGCGATGCAAACAAACTGGGCAAAAACTCGGTGGAGGGTCTAAAGTCAAAAGTTGATATAAACTCCAAGCTTTTACTCTCCACAAACAGAGGACTTAAGGCCATCCTCTTCCTACTCAGTGCGTCTGCCACCACATTACCCTTGCGAGGGGTATAAGCAAGCTCGAAGTCATAAGAAGCTAGGAACTCCATTCACCTTTGTTGCCTTAAATTAAGATCCTTCTGCGAAAATAAGTACTTGAGAGATTTATGATCCGTGTACAACTCGAACTTCTCTCTAAGAAAATAATGACACCACGTCTTAAGCACGAAAACTATGGCAGCTAGCTCTAAATCATGGGTAGGATAGTTCTTCTCATGAAGCCTGAGCTGTCTACCCCTATAACATACTACCTTTCCCTCTTGCATCAGAACCACACCAAGCCCTGTACCACATGCATCAGTGTATACTATAAACACTTTATTCCCATTAGGCAAGGTCAAGACTGGGGCTTTTGTCAGAGCACTCTTTAATCGTTGGAAAGCAACATCACAATCTATATCCCATGAAAACGCCAAATTCTTCTTCATCAGCCTGGTGAGTGGGGCAGATATCTTTGCAAAGTCCTTAATGAACTTCCTATAATAACCTGCCAATCCAAGAAAACTTCTCACCTCCATTGCATTCTTCGGAATTTGCCAATCTTGAACAACAACTACCTTTGTGGGATCTACTGCTATCCCTTCTTTGGAAACCACATGCCCTAGAAATCTCATCTCTTTTCTCCAAAAATGGCATTTGGAGAACTTTGCCTTAAGTTGATGCGCACGGAGAGTTTTCAAAACTTCTCTCAAATGTTGGGCATGCTCTTCCTCTCTCTTTAAGAAGATCAAGATATCACCAACAAAGATTGCGACAAATTTATTTAGAATCTCCCGAAACACCCTACTCATCATATCAACAAAATAGGCGGGTGCATTCGTTAACCCAAAAGGCATAACGAGCCATTCAAAGAAACCACCTGGAGTCATAAAAGCGGCCTTATCTATACTGTCCTCAACCACCCTCAATTGATGAAACCCCGAGGCCAAGTCTAACCGAGAGAATACTGATGCACCAACAAGCTGGTCAAACAAGTCATCTATCCTTGGAACTAGGTGCCTGTACATCTTAGTGAGTTTATTTAATTCTCTGTAGTATACACATAAGCGAAGTGAACCATCCGCCTTAGTCGCGAATACTATTGGAGCATCCCATTCAGATATGCTTCGCCTAATAAACCCTTTCTCAAGTAGCTTCCCTACTTGCTTTCTAAGCTCCCTCCTTTCCCTTGGAGCCATATGGCGCACAAGTAATGCAACTAGCTTTTCATTGCCTACCAAATATATACGAAAATGGATTTCACACCTCGGAGGTAAGCCCTGTACCTCGTCAAAAACATCGGGATAATCTCGGGCTACCGGCAAAGATCGCAGATCATCGATAGATGCATCTAGAGACTCTAGAAAACTAAGCATGACAAACCCTTGCGGATCATAAGAAATCTCGAGGGTCCTCCCATGGCAAGTCAAAAGTCTAACGACCCTTTTCTCACAATCCAGAATGGCACCATACATGGTTAGCCAATCTATCCCTAGAATCAAACCATAGCCCATAAAACCGAGCACATATGCGTCACACTCAAACTCGACGCCTAACACAGATATTATCAAATCCCGACAAATCATGGACAAATGAGCCAAACCACCAATGGGGTTTGAGACAACTACGGGATCCACTACCATATTTGTATTTACGTGCAGAGAATCAACAACAGAACTAGATATAAATGAATGTGAAGCGCCAGAATAAAAAAGAGTTCTAATAGGATGACTGGAAAGAGAAATCAAACCTTCCACGGAAATTTTCCTACCTCTATCTGGAGCACTGGTCACTAGAGCATGCATCTGCCCTCCAGAAGCTCCTGCCCTTTGACCTTGTCCCTGTTTCTTCATGCACTCCTTAGCAAAGTGTCTGACCTCTCCACAATTGAAGCAAGTATTATTCCTTCTTTTGCAGTCCTTTACCAAGCGACCCTCTCATCCGCAACTGTTGCACTTCCTCTTATCCTTATCCTTATCATTCTTTCCGCCCTTCTTCTGTTGCCATTGTTGTTGTCCTTTCTTGGGCCATACTTTCTTGTTTTATGATTCCTCAACTTTAACTTCCTTCTTATCGCTTTTGTCTTCCTCATGCATCAAGGTCATATCAACATGCCTTTCAATAGTTGCTCCCATTGGAATATGGGATATAGCTAACCCATGAAGGGGTTCATTCAGCCCTTTAACAAACCGCAAAGCTTTCTTATGCGGAGTATCTACCAGTTCCAATCCAAACCTTGTTGGATAGTTGAATTTGTTCACATATTCTTTAACAGTCATGTTTCCTTGTTTGAGCGCCAAGAACCTATCTATTTGCACGATTTTCTCAACTTGAGAAAGAAACTTCAATTCAAATATCTGTCTAAAATCATCCCAAGTTTCCACTGGACACCCCGCTTGGGTTACTTCCCACCAGAACAAAGCTTCATCTTTCAGTAGACAGACTGCTAGCTGAATCTTCCTAGATCGTCCACATCGAAAATTCCAAACAAGTCCTCTGTCTCCTTGAGCCAATTCCTTGCCTCTACGAACGTCTCGGTTCCATGGAATGGCTTTCCTCTCATAGCACGGAAATCTTTGCAGATCATAGAGAAGTTTTTTGCGCGCGGAGGAGGAGGATGAACGATGGGTGCAGCCGGGGGAGGAATGTCAGCTTGACCACAGGCAGGCGCCGTAGCCTCTAGATACTTACAGAACCAGCCTGGCATCGTAACATCTTCTGGAATATTAGGTTCTCGAGACATGCGGAAAAGAAAAGGAAAGAGATTCAAATAGAGGATCGAAAGATATTACATATAGCTTTGGGAATATATTTTTCAAAACAGTCTTTTATTTTGAAAATGCTTTCTTTTAAAACCTTTTTGAAAATAGTTTTCAAACACTTTTATCTAATCTGGTAACCTTTAGCTTCAATACCAAGTGTGACACCCCACGTTCGTTAATGCCACTCATTAAGAGACTGCATTAAGTTTCATGATGCGTTATATGTAAACAGAACAGAAACATTACAAGACAGATACAAAATAGCAATGGAATTAAAAACTTTATTAATCATAAAACATCGTGGTTCAAAACATCATATGTCTGAAAATACATAAACCCAGTACATCATCAAAACTTTTGTCTTGCACTTAAAACATCATAGTACAAAAAATAAAAGAAGCATAATCCCCAAATAAAAACATAGCCGTAGTAGCAAAGATAAGAGCTTGAGCAATACATCTAAGTAGCTCCAGTAAAATGATAGCAGAATACTAATCAAGCTTGAGTATTCCCACCCTGAGAACCTTGGGGGGGAACGAAAGAAAGAAGAGGAAACAAAAAGGGTCGTACATAAAGTCTGGCAAGTCCAGTTACTTTTAGCAAATAAATAAGTAAAAGTATCATGACAGGCATATAAAGTGGATGAGAGAGATAACATCACAAAAGGCAGGTAAGACAAGGTAAACATGATAGAGTGTATACGCTTCTCTAATGATTACTCTGCACCGATACTAGTATAACCAGAATGAGATGATCCCAACAACTATAAGATGGTAGACTTAGGCGTACTTCCAGTGAGAGTTTTTCACCCCATACAATCAACAGACAACCCAACGTTCCAGAGTTACCCCTATGGATAATAACGGGTTCCTAAACATACCGAAGTCTAACTGTACCCTAATTGATCGTCTCCCTACTCCATAGATACCTGTGCTGGCCCCACAGTAGGGTGTATCACTCCCTAAAGTTATAACCCTTCATTATCCGGATGTGTATGTACTGATGTCATAGCGTCTTATTTTCCCGAGCAGGCAAAGTCATGCATGCACATGACCCAGATGGAAAGCACCATCGAACACCGTCCCCACTTTTGAATCTCTTATATTCAACCCAGTAAGCGTGCCCCGACTCCGACCTAGTTCGGAGTACTCGTTTGATACTTATATATGGGTTACTGACTGAAACTGGTCCCACACACAAGATGATGACGCAAGCTCTCCCCTTTGTCTTGCATCCCACTACTAGGTTTTCCTCAGATTATGCCTACCTACTAGTGTCATAAAATTGCATAATCCCAACAGGTTAAGTTTGTGGGCCTATATATAAATATTACCCACCCACCCCAGATTTACTTAACCCGCCCACTGTTTCAAACAAGTTTACTTAACCCCTAATCAGGTTCATGTTCATACAATCCCTATGGATTCAACTAGGTTAAGTATTCCAATTCATTACCATGTACATTTATGGTTATAATGTGCTAGACCTCCCACATTAAGCCTACCACTTGTGGATGTTGGATATGCCGGTCGGTTCCAGGCAGACTTCAGCTTCCACAAGTCGGGCTTAACCTCGTGTCTTAGCACGTCTCGTGTTTGTGCATCTAGACCTCTTACATTAGACTCACCACTTGTGCTCGCTGGATATGCCGGGCGGTTCCGGGCAAACTTCCACCACAAGTGTAATCTAACCTCGTGTCTAGGCGTGGTTACAGTTTCTAATTACTGTAATCCTAGGCATTTACTAACCAAACTTACCTATGTCGTTATAGGTTTTCATTCCCTTTTTCCCAAGTTATATTCATAATAAACTATATGCCCCAAATTCATATTAGTACACTTTATTCAAGTTATGCCCAAATTCCTAATTACAAGTTATGCCCAATATTAACGTTTTCCCCTCGTTCCCAATCTAATGTATTCGCATATTTCAGCGGCATGCATAGGCTCAAAGGTAGCCTGGCTATATAAAAATAAAAGAGAAAAGATAGAGGGAAAAGGACAGAGATGACCATACTAACAAGGTTGACATGTAATGGCATAAACACATAATGGCATAATGGCAAGATAAGCATATAGGATGAACATGTGATAATAGCACTGATTCTAGCATAATAGGGACAAGCATGGTGTGATCCAAACAATGATTTAGATGTCCAACTAACAACAGATCTGATTTGACCATAAACATAATAGAACAGGTATAAGGTGATCTAAACAGTAAATTAGATCTATAGTTAAAGGTAGATCTGACATGATAAATGTTAAGATCCAAGTCATAGAAATGTCAGAATACCATAGATACACAAGTTATAACAGATCTGATATGATTCACGCAGTCACAGGCATAGATCCAAATTATAGTCATATCATGTTTTACTTTTTAGTTATTTAAATCTAAATGTAACTTAAACTCATAGTGTTCGGATCTAGAAAAATAGAAGGAGAGTAGCAGATGTTGAATCACAGATCTACACTTGAATAACTCTAAACTTGATTAACTCGATTGCAGAAGAAGGAAAAGGTTTGATTCAATCCGGGCAGTGAAAACATCCAGTCTGCCATTATTTTCAGTGTGCATAACATGAGAAATGAGGCCATATATATAGCTGCTGGCCCCAATCCCTAATCTGCCACTTCTGCCCTAGGGTTTCGACCCCCCCCCTTAGGGGGTCGACCCATGGGTCGACACCCCCTTAAAGGGTCGACCCAGGGGTCGACACCCCTGGGTGGGAGAATTCCCGCTTCCCCGAATTTCTGCGTTTTGAACGATTTTGAATTGATTTTTGAATTTCTAGACCCTATATATATAATTCCCTTGCACGTATACAAACTTCAAACCTTTATAACTTCTTCATACGGTGTTCGTTTTATGCGAACCAAGTATCTGTTTTGACTAGAATTTCGAGATGAACGCAATGGCGTAGTCCGTTTCCCTTAATTCTAAATATTAAATTAAATATTCTTTAATTTGTCCTCTTTAATGTTGTTAAAATTACAGGGTGTTACACTCATCCAATTCTTTCCTTGTTACAGCAACTCCGGCTCTAGAGGTATCACTAACTTCAAAGTGGTTGGTAAGTGGCGTAGCTTCGTTGGCAAGATTGTCCGTCTCTTCAACGGTCTTACTGGCGATTTTCTTCCGTCTACCCATAGTTTTGGACAAGGCCTTGAACTTAGAAGAGAGTTTGTTGATTGGCTCAAACTTTAGATTTGTAAGATCTATAGGAGGAACGAGATCCAAAACTTTATCTCCACAAATGACTTAGAGAATGGAAGTGCGAACATGACCCCACGATGGGCACCAAATGTTTGAACCAAAATTGGTCTACAACACCAAAAGGTTCTTCGGGAATACTTCACCAAATGGTAAGAAATGACAAAGGAGCCACAATCGCAAAATAAGTGGGAAAACGTAAGTAACACAAAGTTTAGAGTGGTTTGGCTAAGGAAAAGCCTACATCCACTATGAGAATAGATTTCGTTATCATATCCAAGTTTACAAAGCATGAACATTCTCTCATTACATTCATTTTCTCTCTCTCACAAGCTTTGCACTTTGATTTATTCAAATTAGTCAAGGAAATTGATGGAATTCTCTATGTGTAGCAAGTAGTGGTGTTGATCTACGATTCCTCAAACACTTGATTGAATTTCAATGATACCATGGCGGATTCAGTGTTAGATCTTTATTTGGAGATGATTGGAGGAGTTAGAATCACTTGAAACAGCGGAGAAAATAGTTGGACAGCCCTTCGGGGTCTTAGAAATTTAATGTGGAGTTCATCTCCTATTTATAGGTTTGAGGAATGGCTGAAATATAGTGTGCAGGATTTGGGTCGGCCCTAAAGTTATTTACGAAAATGCCACTGCTAGTTGTTGCTATTTGTCACCTTTCTTGACCGTCCCCAATTGATGTCGACAGACCAGATAGTCCCGACCGACCCAAATCTTGCTTGGCCGACTCGTACCACATATCCAAATTGAATGACCTGCGCTACTTTATCTGACCGACCCGTTGCTTCCGAAATAGGACCGATCCGCTGCCTTCTAAAATGAGACTAATCCGCGGCTTTCTAAAATGAGACCGACCCGCTGCTTTGGAAGTGAGACCAACCCGCTGCTTTGGAAATGAGACCGACCCGCTGCCTCATGAAACGAGGCCGACCCATTGTGAAAGATCCAGACCAACCCGTTTCATGCTAACTATGGCCGACCCAAAGCATGGTGAAATTCATCTGCTTGACCGACCCGCATTTAGAAGTGATCACGACCGATCCATACTTGTTTTATTTTTTCAGTCCATCAGAGCATGAACGAATTTTAATGGATAACAACGTAGATCTGGAATTTTGCCCCATACCTAGAATCTATACGGGTCAGGATAGACCAGACTGCCCCAAGAACCCATGAAATTATGTACCAATATATACAATTTTATTTATTGGTATTTTTTATCATTAAATGATAAATAAAATACAACCAATAATGTGTTTACAACGATAAGTGAATATAACAAAAAGAGTTTTACGAAACAGTTCAAAATGTATGCATTAGTTATTGTATAATTATCATCGATGTAACTAAATACTATGAAAAATTCATGGCTTATTTATTGAAAGCATGTAATATTCATATCATAACCACATATATGTAAAAAGATTAATATGTAATCATTATATTTATAAAGCAGTTTAACGATGTGTCACTAATGCGAATCAGGTTGGGTCCTAAACTGGCTAAAATAGGGGCGTGTCAACCTAGTTTGGATCCTAGACTCACCCTATTGCCATCCCTAACCATAAGAAAATTAAAAATCAGTTACAAGCTTAATTGTGAATACAACAAAGCATAGGCATGATTAATTCTATTTACATCTCAAGATTCCTCTTTTCCATTCCATCATATTTTCAAAGTGTAGTGCTAAAAGCACTTGGAAATGTGCCCAGGGATACCACCGACCATTTTTTTTACGTGCACTTGGTGGTAAGCCGTCTACCAAACAGTGTTTAATCGACGGGTCGTGGTAGCTATTAGCACAAATCCGGGTGCTTTTAGCACCACACTTTTTCAAATATCAACAAAATTTTTACAGCATATTATATTCTTACTTCTTTCCATCCTTTGTCCTTTTCTTTCTTCTTCCTTCTTCCGAAACCACACTTAACCACTTAGTATCAACAAAAAATGAGTTCTTCAGACTTAACTGAAAAAAGAGGAATCAAGACCTATAGGGTTGACGCTAAGGTTTAGAATTTCTTATTTTAATCATATTTTTCTTTAATTAGAAAAATAGAATTCAACTATTACCCATGTTTCAGGGAGGCGAGGAAACTAAATAGTCCTTACTAGGTGATGGTTTGGCTAATGTAGACCAACAAACAAATTATGGTCAAGGATATTTTCATTGTCCTCGTTCGTCCATAACATTGGTTTCTTAATTGCTTTTATATCCTTATTCTTATACATAAAAGAGATAAGTGAATTTCATTTATTTATAATTATTAGCCTATTAGTTTACAAGTTAATTAGAAAATTTGCAATGGACAACACTAATGATGTAATATCCTTGAAATTTTAATAACTTGTACAACTGTACAACAATGGGGAAACCGACCGTATGGAATATTATACTGTAAAATGTTTATGATCTCACGTGGAACTACAACTTAAACTCAGAATATCAGTATAAACACACTTATCCATAAGTTGACAAAATTACATTTTACTTTTAAAGCATAAACATAACATATGAAATATTGAAGCATAAGATCAAACAAGTGCCAAAGCATGCTACGCATATAGGGTTTGCATAACTTTTTAACTGGTTATTTTTGAAATAGTTTGGTTATGTAAATATGGAACTTAAGCTTTTTGATTGTATTTTTTTTATTGGTTTCTTCAAAAAAATAATTTTCAAATCTTTGTGTATCTGTTGATATTGCATGATTTTTAGTTCATATATAGTAGTTTTGATTGTATGTGGTAGAAAGAGTAATATAGAATCCACATCTAACCTTAGAACAAAGAATCTGTATTTAGAAGTAAATGTTGGTGTAGGGATGGTGTGTGGTTTACAGAAGTGGGTGTAGGTTTTGGGAAAAAAATAAAAACCTATAAAGGATCGCGCCAAGTAGGGGTCGAATCTACGACCTTCTGCTTAGGAAACAGACGCTCTATCCACTGAGCTACAAGCGCTTATGCTTTCTTGGAAGGAGTTTAATTTTTTAGATAGAGTAAACACAAAATAGATACACCATTTCCCAAACCAGCCAACCGAGAAAAGCTTACCTTCTTATTCATCACACAACATTTATACATATCTAGTATCATACACAATTAATAAATCACCGATTGCGCTCTCCTTTCCGTCATAAATGGTGTCATCTAATGAAATTTAGAGCATACCTTCCTTATCTCCACTAAATTTCCAGTCTTCACCCCAATACTACTCATCTTAACCATGGACCTAGAAAATTCAAAATTAAATCTCAAGCCGAGCAACCCACGTAAAATTTTTGCATAGTTTTTAATGATAATTTGCATGATATCATCTCATGCCGAGCAACCCATGTAAAAATATGGAACTTCTAGATTATAATTATTTTGGTTGGTTTTTTCTAAACAATTATTTTGAAATCTTAAATGATAGAATATTCATATATTGTTATGTCAAATTTTATTTTATTAATTTTTTTACATATGAATCAAATTTAGATTATTATGCCAAATTTTATGTCCTATTTTGTGTCTCCAAAGTTACTCATATATTTTAAGCTGGCAAATAATGGTTTGGGAGAGAATAAGCACATGTATCCTATTCTTTTGATCATAAGTTTCTTAAATACATATTTAATGGTTGCTTTTGAAAGCAAAATCAACAAATAGTTATTTTTTTGTTCTTTCTTAACCTTTCCGAAAGTGCATGGAAATGAAGCACAAATTAGCTACGATTATGAGCCTTATTTATCTATTTGTATGCAGAAAAGTGATGATCCAATTTATTAACTTTCATGCATGTAGGAATAATTTTTTGTTCTCAAACATTGATGGTCAAGCATGAAATTGGAACGCGCGCACTGCTTTTAATAGAAAGTCAAAAAAAGTCTAATATCATCTTTATAGCATGACATAAAAAATTAAACCACATCTACTTATTTCATTTTGTTAAAATTAAAACTCATGTGTGCTTATTTAAATATTAGAGGTATATTCAAGATGAGGAAGCATTAGATGCAAGGTGCGGATGCCAACAATCCATTTGCAAACAGACATATTTATCTCAATAAGCATGTACAGAATTAATTAAATATATATTTATAAAAATTGATTCCTTATCTAAATTAATTTACAAGGCATAAAAATGCATATAATATAGTGAGAAAGAATTATTATTGATTTAATATATTTCTATGAGCCGCATAAGACAAGTGCAATGTAAGGAAATTAAAATCAAAGTTGAAATAGGAAACAGAACTTAGACATATTTTCACTAGATTGAATGCCATGTAAGTAACATTCCTCGAATTAACTTCTGTAACGCACCATTAATGTTATAACCACCTATACTTTTGCAATGAGTACATTGAATATATAAAAGGAAAACTATAATTCAAAATCAATAAGTAAATTATTATAATTTAAAGTGTACCCTCTTTGGTAGATTTTTCATTTGAATGACTTCTCAAAGTAATAGCGTTATTGTAGAGGTATAAAGAATGGGTAAACATCATGACTCTAAACTAAGTATTCTTCTTTTAAAGCAACCTTGAACTTTATTTCTCCTTACAAATAAGTTAAGACCAGTCCTGTATCGAGGTATTTATAAAATAAAGCCTGTATAAATATTAAGAATCCACCCTTCATATTGCTAAATAGTTTTGTGATAATTTGGGATTGTCTAACATGGTATCAGAGCGGATTTAATTTGTATGCATATAATTGTCACACTTTTCCACGTCACTCGATAAGATCCACGTGTTAGGCTCAGGATATGCCACGGTGCGGGGGCGTGTTGAGACAAGTCCAACATTTATAAATTTATAAAATAATTTTTATATAAATATTATGAGTCCACCCTTCACATTGCCAATTGGTTTTGTAATAATTCGGGTTATCTAACAGGAGGACATCGAGGGACGATGGAGGTTGGTGCCCGATAAACATAAGACTATGAGAACTTTAATAGGGAGTTTCTTATCTATATTGAGGATAAGGGGAAAAAGTTTACACGGAAGGGGATATATTTCATTACTTTTATCGTATTCTCATGATAAAGATGAATGGATGAACTCGTGATATCTTAAATCTTTGTAATAGCAAACTAACTATTTTAATAAATATGCGGAAAAAATTTATTTATACAAATAAGAAACAATATTTATAAAAAGGGAAATGAAAATTTAGAAGAAGTGAATTATCTAAAACATGATATCATCGTAGAGTGTTGAAAAAAATGAAACGAATGATCTTATAACCTTACAGCGAAAGAGGCATCGAAACTCTTCTAGTTACAAAGCAAACACGGAAAGGCACACCAAGTTGGAATATATAGATAAGAATTAGCCTATGGTTGATAAATCATTAAAGATAAATTAAAAATATGTTAACTGGGGTGTTTGAAAGTTAAATCATGTTAGTAAATAAACAAAATAAAAGGGAGAAAAGAATGAGAAAGATGACCATAAGATTTTAGAAAATTAAGCGTAGGTTAGAAGTCGTTAAAAATTAGGTAAATAAATTAGGTAAAAATTACAGTAAGTTGATAAAGATTTTTTTTTGTGAGATAGATGATTTCATGTAAACAAGGGAATATAACCAAGGATTAGATTAGAAAGTAAAAATAAAATGGTGCACTTTGAAACTGGTGGATACTTTTCTATAATATAACTAAAGTGAACAAGAAGAATAGAAATGCAATCATATGTAGAAGAAAATAAATAGGGCCATGGAGTTAGAAGTAGAATGGACAAGTGTGTTACAGGAAAATACCCTGAAGGACAAAATTAACAAAAAATTGTTCCATAAGGACAAGAGGGCAAAATTTTGTCCGTAAGGACAAGTGTTAGTGTAAAGGGAGGAATTATAGTGGGCCCCTGAATTCCTCCCTTTACACTAAATTTTGTCCTTGAGGATAAAATTTTGTGTCGTTGTCCTTATGGAAATTTTTTTTATTCCTTTTGTCCTTGAGGGTAAAAACCCCGTTGTGTTATAGTTATTAAAACTTGAAAATAAATTAACGTGAATTGGAGGGGGTAAGTGTAAATAAATTCAAAAAACAATAAGGGATTAGTATACAATATGAGATTGAATGAGAGAATAAAATTCAAATGATCAATTATTAATGTTAATTTATATTAGAATTGATATAATTGATGAATGTGCTTAAAATAATGAAGGATTATTAGTCTAAATTTTTGGAAAATGAAATGGATGTCACAGAAAGTGGCATTAACTGCAATTTATTATTTTAGAATTGAAGGAACAAGCAATTTTTTATAATGGCTAGATTGTAAAATATCCTTCAAAAAGTTGAGAGTGAAGAATTTGAGCTGAGAATTGCAAAAGTGAAATTTTCTAGGATGGTTAAAAAGTAGAAAGTACTTCAAATAACAAACTGCAAATAATTAAAGCTGAGAATGAATGTGCTGGGAAAAAAAGTTAACATCGTATTAATTTGTATCCATAATAGAATAGACATTCTCCTATAGCAAAACCATTTTTATGCAGGGGATATAACGTAGGAATGCATAAGAGGAGGACATTGATGCGAACAATGTAAATAATGAAATACAAAGACGTGATAGTGCTGCAATGCAATGTATAAGAGGAGGATATTTGAGTTAAGAGTGAATTAATGAAGAGAATACAAATGGGCATATACCAAGTTTCTTAGATAATATAATAAATAAATATGATATATATATGAGCTAGGTTCAATGGCACCCCAAATAGTGAGCACCCCTTTAGCCTCCCACTTTTCCACCAAACATTTCCTCTCTCTCTCCTTCCACTAACTCTCTCACCTTCCACTCAACTTAAAATAATATAAACGAAAGGTGGCTAATAGGGAGGCTAATAGGGGGTGCAAAATAAGGGGTGCCATTGAACGCTCGCATATATATATATATATATATATATATATATATATATATATATAATTTAAGAGGAAATGAAAATGCTTGACACAACGAAGGACAAGTGTATTGAATTTGAGGAATCGAAAAGCATGAGAATGAAAGAGGCATTAATTGCAATTTATTACATGGATGTCAAGTTTTCATTTACTAAATTATGGAATGCTAAATTTGCCGCTTTATTTCCAAAGATGACTCAAGCGGAAATTATTTAGTGGATTCGATAAGAAAAAAGTTTTGTAGATGTAACATTTTTATTAAATAACATTTATTATGGTAACGTTAAGTAGCAAAATGTATAGTAGATCACTAAGAAAAAAAGGATCAGAGATGACAGTTAACAAGAAAATAGAGAAAACATAGTCTCAATTCTCTTTTATATGGAAAAATAATAGATTAATAGATAAAATACATTAAGAGGAAATGAACATGCTTAAAATAGTGATAGATAATTATAATAGATTTAGGGAAAACAAAAAAGATGTGTTTGAAAGCGAAATTATCTGTACTTTTTTATTTTTGGGTTGGAAGAGCAAGTATTTTTTTTGCATGTAAAATGTCCTTCAAAAAGCTAAGAGCAAAAGATTTGAACAAGGACGAATGTGGTGCAAAGAAAAAAAAAATCAATATTGAGTTTCTTATATAAATAAATATAATAATAAAATAAGAATATTTAATAGGAGACGAACATGCTTGAAATAGTAATGGAAAATTGTATTAAATGTTTGGAAACGAAAAGCATGGGTTAATGTAACGACCCGGAAAATCTGAACCAATTTAAAAATTTTAAATTGGCTAAAATAATGGATTTCAAATATTTAAAATAAATATTTTAAATAATAGCAACGAAAAGTGAGTTCGAATCGACGTTGAAAACGAATATAATTAATTCTAATTATAAACAAGGCCTGAAATGGCGCTGTAGTTTCAAAAATTGAATTCAAACTTTGTCGGACTGTACTGGGTGCAAAACAAAATGGATTTGAGTGAAACCAAAAATATTTAAATCTGTTAGTGAATAACTCTCTAACGAATCTGAAAAATCGAAGTTTCATAGCAGAAAGCAAAAGTTATGGTCAAATGAATTTTCAGAAAGGTCGCTATGGAATTTATATAGCCCGTGAAATTGGCCATTTTGCATACGACATCGGAATTCGACGAAACCAATTTTGTTGGATCCGGGATGTGAAGTTATTGCTAGGTTTCTAATTTCATAATTTTTGAAGCTAGTATGTGAGCGTGGCAAAGGAAAACGTGTTTTGGTCAATTATAGTTAAATTGGATCGACCAGAAATGGGCCTTTTTGCAAACGGTCTCAAAATTCAACGAAACTAGTTTTGTTGGGACCGTATCGTCAAAACATAGCCAGATTTATTTTTTTGGAATTTTTTGAATCAGTTTGTGGCCTTGGCAAATTGAAATGTACGTTCAAATCAAATATTAAATGTTTTATATTTTAATTTGAAGGAAAACTGACTGAAACAGTCGAATGGGCCTACGAAACATATCCCATTGTGTTCGGAATGGGGGTAAAACGCTAGGGACGATAGTCATTGGGTTTAGATTGGTGGTCGTGTCAGAAAACCCCTTTTAAAAACCACGGCCCAATCATATTTTTTATAAAAAAAAAACCTTTTTTTCTCTCTCCCGCTATACAGCGATATACGGCGGAAGGGCTTCAATTCTTCTCCTCTGTTTATCTTCCGATCCACACACCATTGTCAAACGCCCCAATTAAACTTTTTGAAGATCCCAGCCTCCTCTTCAAATCCGTATAAGTGGCGCTCCTTTTCGTCGAGTCTATCTTGAGAATCGCGCCCAGGAAGTGGCGACGTTCAAACCGCCGATCCTCCTCCACCGTGGATCCGAGTTGGCCGCGCTTCCAGGGGGTGGTGCGCCTCTCCTAGCCCGTCAACGTGGCACAAACCGATCGCGTTCAAGTGCGTCGGATTCAAAGAAAATTGAAAATCTAGTTTTGAAGAAAATAGAAAGGTAACGGCTTTGTTTAATTTCAACAGTTTTAACACCTTTAAACCGTTGCAAACTTTGAAAAATCATATCTTTTTGCTGTGTTATCGAAATTCAGTGAAACAAGAGACAGTGGACTCGTGTGGACGTCTTCTACCTTCTAGAAGAGACCACATATTTTTCTGAGCCTTCTACTATCGTTGGTGGAGTGGAACCCAATGTGAGATTTCTAATTTATAAACGATATGGAAAACGACGATGTATAAATTATATAATTGATGTATGAGTTATATAAGCGTTGTACACCTCTTGTATAAGCGTTGTATAAGTTGTACGTTCGATGTATAAGTTATATATGCGTTGTAAAAATTTTATATGTGTTGAAATAGAAGTGAAATGCTATATATATATATATATATATATATATATATATATATATATATATATACGCCCCTCGTCCACAAACCATGGACGATATTTATTGGTTGTGATTGGTGTGAAAATTGATTGATAGCGAATGGTTGATTGGAATTGTTTGTGGTTGATATTGATTGATTGTGGTTGAAAAATACCCGTTTGTGGTTGAGAAATATTTGGTTGAAACCACATAGGATTAGTTTGTGGAAATGAAATAAATATACATGCCGCCTGTGTGCGAACTAGATGCATGATTCACCATTGTCAAAAACCGCGAGGTTTTAAGGTAAAGCGAGGAGCCGTACTAGGGACGGTCCCGGTTTTAACTACCCTGCCGTTATGCTGCCGAAATTTTAAATAATATTCATGTGTTTGAATTATTTTCATTTGTTGAAACTATATTTATTCGTTGAATAGAAATCCTTCATGTGTTGAGTCTATATTCATTCGTTGGATAGAAATTCATGTGTTGAATGGTATTCGTGTTTTAAATATAAAAATCACATTTATATATATATATATATATATATATATATATATAAACTATAGAAAACCTTCATGTGTTGAATCGATATTCATTCGTTGAATTGAAATTCATGTGTTGAATAGTATTCATATTTTGAAATAAATTGTTTTATAATAAAAATCACATTTTTATCTATATATAAAAACTATAGAAAACCTTCATGTGTTGAATCGATATTCATTCGTTGAATTGAAATTCATGTATTGAATGGTATTCATATTTTGAAATAAATTGTTTTATAATAAAAATCACATTTTTATCATCTATATATGAACTATATAAAATAATCTTGTTTTGAAATAAATTGTTTTATAATAAAAATCACATTTTTATCATCTATATGAACTATATAAAATAATCTTGTTTTGAAAGAAATTGTTTTATAATAAAAATCTTATTTTTATTACCTATATGAACTATATACCATAATAGTGTTTTGAAATGAATTGTTTTACAATAAAAATCACATTTTTTTATTATATACATGAATTGTTAAATATAGCGAAGTGTTGAAATAGAAGACAGTTAGATAAAAATAACATTTTTATCAAATGTATAAAAAGAATATAGCTTTGAAATCGAAGAATCGATATATATATATATATATAAATAGAATTAAAATATATCGAATAACGAAGCTGCAGTTCATATTTTGAAACCGTGATTTCAAACGATTATACCGAGAGATCCGACCCTCGGATTTTCCCGAAACCGAAACCGTTGGGTTCGCTTTGGAAAAATCTTTCCAACGGCACCAACTTTGTAAAAATCCAACGGTTGGATTGTCTGGAATGTTTAATTCAAATCTGAAGAAAAACAGCGCCAGAATCGATTATATATATATATATATTTAAATATAATTATATTTAATCGAATAACGACGCTGTAGTTTCGTATTTTGAAATCGAAACTTCAAACGATTATACCGGGAGATCCGACCGTCGGATTTTCCCGAAACTGGAACCGTTGGACTCGTTTTGAAAAGATCTTTCTAATGATGTAAATTTTGTGAAGATCCAACGGTTAGATTTTCAGATATGTGTAAATCAAATCTGAAGAAAAACAGCGCCACGGCCGCGTTATGGCCCGAAGCGTCGTTTTGAATAAATTGGCTATTTTAAAATAAATAAAAATAGCGATAAATAGTTATAAAATATTATAAACGATATGGATGTGAAATTTAGAAATTAACTAAAGGTTGGCTAAGTCGAATGGTTTCCTGGGTGTTGATCTGATGTTGGTTTCGGCCTTCGGGGTTAATATTTGGGAAATCGTTCTCTTACTGAGTGACGGTTAGTGACTAATGAATTCAAATGATGCGTATGTAAGTTAGTGTTGCACTTGTTTATTATATACGCGAGTTGCTCAGAAAGACCGGGTTTATCTCATTCTGAATAACTAAATCGACGATAAGAAATCGAAGATAAAGACGGTGGTCGAAGATCAGAGATCTTCACCTCGTTTGGATGGTAACCGAGGTCCTGATTGGGAGGCATCCCGAAATATGGATAATGAGTGGTGATCGTCCAGACATACGTGGTGATCGATGGGTTTGCGAGGTATATAGTGCCTCCGGTTTCGTTCAGACCCAGGACGGACTTGCAAATGGACAGTGTGTCTGACATTGGAATTTATTCTGTGTGATTGATAGCCATCAATTGCACGGTGTGAATTGCTTGTGTGGCATGCTAAGATGCAGTGATCAGGGCTTCTGTTGAAAAGCAAAGTCTTATGGTGATGATCAAAGCCCCGCCTGTGTGGCATAGCTTTGTGTATAACGTGAAATCGCGAGCCTCACACCCCGGTATGAACCAGAAACAGGAGAGGACCTCAGGGAGGACATGCGTTTCTTTCTAGTTAGAAGTGGCGTCAGTGGTTTTACACGCCCTGACGAGTTTGACTTATGTGGTTGTTGCTGTTGCGAGGCGCCACGGTTTGATCAGACGATACGGGTCCGATGGAGTCATTCGTTGGCTCGTTTACGCCCCAAAGGGCGGGGAAACGTATTGTTCAGGCATAATAATCCACATTGGTGGACCGGCCCTGTCGCTCTAAGGCTTGCCTGCGCGCTTGCCTATGGCTCGGGCTAGAGAGTCGCGAAGTCGGTAAGGACTATCTTTTGCCTTGGTTCATGACGGAAATCCAATTTCCAAATACGTGACTGTGCGGTTTTGATTGTATATATGTATATGGCGACATGATATATGGTACCCATGCCGTCTATGATTGATAGTTATGATTGAAATTGTTTTTGAAACATATAAACACTAGTAGTAATATCAAATGCTTTTGTTTTATTCGTATCAATCATATTTTGGCCATTATAAGGTAAAACTCTATCCTCCGGTTTGCGTTGCATTGTGTGATGGGAACTGAGTCTTATAATGGCTTCATTTTTATAAAAAGCATTGCGATGTTTAAAAGAAAGATTTGTTTTTAAAGCACTGGCAATCCAATGGAGTAAACCCGTTCCACGAAAGTGGCGTGGTCCTGTGATTAGCCATATTATAAATGTGTTGAGTAGATTTCTCATACCAGTCCCATGACTGACTCGTAGTTTGTTTCACTTTCAAACTCGGGTGCCCCTCTTTCTACACGGGCAACCTTGTATTCAGGTTTAGCTGGCTCTTTCTGGATAGCTGGAGCTGAAGATGGATTCTATTATTTATCTCTTTTTATGCTGTTCAGCTCCTATTGTACATTATGTTTGTTTCCCGCTGTAGACATTTATGTATAGCTGAACTGTATTTGTACTAAGTATGATCCTGTATACTGTGTAACTCTGATGATTACGTTTATCCAGTATATTCTATTGTTCATTATCTGTTGTATTTATTTATTTCTGCTCTGTTGTTATCTGTTTATGTGTTATATTCCAAGGATTACCCTTGCCGCCGTCAGTACGGGGTTTTGAGGTCGTCTCATTTAAAAAGTGGAATTAATTGCAATTTATAATGTAGATATAAAATTTTCATTAAATAAATTTATAATCAACACTATATTTGTAGTTTGATTTTCAAAGATGACCTAAATGCAAAAAGTTTTGTAGAATTGCTAAGTAAAAATGATTTGTCGCTATAATGTTTTCATTAAATAAATTTATTATTGTCATGTTGAAGATGTAGTTTTATTTCCATAGATGATTTAAATGCAAAACGTTTAGTGGATCACTAAAAGAGTCGAGATGAAAGTTAGTAAGAAAATATAGAAGTTCTAGCCACAACTTCTCTTTTACATGGAAAATAGTAGACTGATAAATAAAATAGATTTGAAAGTAGAGGAATATGCTTAAAATAATGAAGGATAATTATACTAATTTGGGAAAAACTAAAATGTTTTGTTTGAAAGTGGTGTTAATTGCAATTTATAATTTTAAGGCTATTAACTTTTCTTATTGTGTCGTCGAGTCTGAGACCTACTGTCACCATTGTGTGTTCCTGCCTAATAAAAGGTCAGGAGTTCGAAACTACTGTCACCATCATGTTGTCATATTAACAAAAAAAATTTTAAAAAAACTTTTCTTATTGTGGTTGCACTATAAATGTCCTTCAAAAAGATTAAATCACACCCTATTTGAGCAGAGGACAAACGTGCTGCAAGAAAAAAAAATCAACATCATATTGAGTTTATTATATAATAGAATAGATAGATAAAACATAGATCAAAAGAACGAGGAATTGGACAATTATACTAAATTAATGAATTTCTGTTTTTAATTGGAGGATGTTTGAAATAACACTATAATTAAAAGAGTGAAGGTAGCAAAACAAAAGGACGTGGCTATTATGGTTCATTATTTGCAAAGTGTTAAAATTTGGAAGAGGCAAATTGAAATTATTTGCATGAACTAAAGAGAAGGCTCAGAAGAAATGCGATAGCAAAAAATATAACATTCACTGAACCAATTAATTATACTGGAACTTAAGGTGGCGTAACTTTCTCCTATAGCCATTAATTGCACTCTAAATTGACAAACATAATTTAGTGTTCACTGTTTTCTATATATGTATAAAAAATTCTTTATCTGCCAAAATAGGACTAAGATAAACCTACTTTGTATGTGGAACTAAAAATATATTGATTATTTTTATTTTTATACTATATAAATAAAAAGTTTGACTCAAAAAAATCCAATGCGTTCAACTGAAATGAACAAATACGAATCTAATAGATTTTGGCAGCAATTTGAACACAAAAAATGCAAACAAATTACTAAAAGATGCTAACCTCAAATTTAGAATATTTCAACCGTATTAAAAAATATCAACAATAATAGTTTTAGTCTCAACAATGTAATGGAAAAAAAGAAAATATAGTAAATATAAAACAAATGATTAAATCATTTTGCTTAACATTATCAAGAAAAACAAACCTTATAAAAGAAAATAGTTTTTCGGCTTTGATCTAAATTTCAAGGCTATAATGAAATAGCATTTTGGGACAAAGGCTTGATGGATGGAGCAAAATATTTTCATTTTTCCAAATTCTAGAAATTGGAAGAGTGGTTTTAATGTTTTCCTTAATTTTGGAATAGATTATTGAGTTTGGTTTTTACATAGATCTAGAAACTTAGAAGAGGGTTTTGGTTTTCCTTGTTGATTATATAATGAATTACAAAATATGTATTTTTAATCCTAAAATGTTTGAATTGATGTTGTTAATGAAAGAGTGAAGGCAGAAAACAAAAGGACGTGGCTGTTCGGATTTGCTAATAGGAAAGTTTAGAAATTTAAAGTGGGAAAATTGAAAATATTGTCATGAATTAAGGAGAAGACCGTGTTTAGTTTGACACGAAATGAGGGAGAAAAATAGCAGTAGCCAAATATTAAACATTGTGTCTAATAGAACAGCTACGCATATCATACCGATTACATATATGATACATGCTTGCATAATTCTGGCCCGAAATAACATACAAATGTGCATGCATATTCATAAAGAACAATCCTATCTAAGTCTTACAATTTATGGAATATCTCAATTATATTAAGCGTTCAAGTTACACAGAGATTGGGAGAATGAAGCTTAATAATAAATGTTCTATCTACCTTTGTAAAGATCATCTAAAACACCCTTTTCCTCTTTGAATTTGCATTGCTTGCAAATATCAATTGGGAGATTGAATGAGATGTTAAAGAACGAAAGTGAGTTCAGAGTAGAATTAGCTAATAAAGAATAGGTTGTTGAGTCAATAGACGTTGAAAACCTTGCCAAACCACATTAAATCTCTATGCTATCCACTTTTTTTATTTTTATTTTTTCCTTCAATTACTTGTTGATAATTAATCAATAAAATAAATTTTCGAAAAAAATATCTTGCACGCCTCCGGATCCCACCGTAATCTTGACGTTAATGCAAATTGATTAAAATTTTGTACAAGATTGACATTTCACTTGAGTAACTGGTAATATGATACAACTGCTTGGTTATAAAAGAAGTATGCTTTTATCATCATGTAGCTCACAAAAGATGTATTCAAGTGTTGATGAGTTATCTAAAATTTAACAAACATAGTAATATTTCTTTCCATAACCAGTTATAATTTAATATAAACACTATCAAGGTAGAAAATCATTTTTTTCTCAATTACACATATGTTTTACCAGTTTTGATAGGTCGTGCAAGACACAACAACGCTAGTGAGAGTGCTCGATGAAGAGTTAATGAGCATCGGATGAAGTAGTGCTTTGACGAGAAAAATGGTAGATTTATAGGATGTTTATGATTATTTTTGATGAATGGTAACGTAATGTTGCTGATTTAAAAAATAATTCGAGAAAAATTCTAAAATGAGGTTGACACTGAGATTTCATTGAAGTTTGCTAAGCGAAAAATTAGAGGAAAATGATGTTAAAAATAAGGAATAAGGACCTATCATTATCATATTAATATACTTGTGTACAAATAGAATTGAAACATTTATTACATTATTCAACTAATATCACTTGAAAACAAGAAAGCGTATTTATTAATTCCAAACACACTTAAATGTTTATCATTTTTCAAAATATTTAACTCCACCTAGAATTAGTGTATGAATAGCCTTATTCATCGAATAACCTTATATCCATAGGGTGC